>VXAZ01002002.1:427293-486895 GCA_013399875.1 Gymnorhina tibicen | reverse complement strand
TAGAAAGAGTAAGGATAAAAGGGAATAAGCCTGAAGGCCCAACAGCACTTAACACTTAAACTGAACAGCACTTTAACTTCACAGCATTTAACTTAACTTATAACTTAAGTTAAACAATTTAGCAAAGGATTCGTATAGGATTTACTATTCCACAATGCTAACTTACTTACAGGCCTAGCTTACAAATCTAAAGTACTTAAGAATCTAGGAGAGCAGCATTTCTCCCACATTTGCTATAGCAGATGCACCCTTGCATGCACACAGGCCTAAAGAGTCTGTACACGGTACCTGTGAAAAATTCCCCTCAAAGATACTGAAATACTCCAGATATTTTTGCATCTTCTTGGAGGATGAAGGGTCAAGCCTCGAGGAGTGGGATCTGTCACAGTTTAGTGATCCCCCAAGTACAGCAAACCTGAGAGTTTGCTGGCTCTGAGAGGTGTCCCACTCAGAGGGAGATTGCTGGTCACAGCCCGCTGCGGTCCAGGATTGCTCAAAGGGTCTCATTTTGGATCACTGTTTACAGGGCTGCAAGAGACTGGGCTTTAGTCATAACAATGTTTCATCCTGGCCACACTCCAGGTGGGAAACTGTCTTTGGAAGTTTGAGAACAGAAATACTATCCCACTTGGATCGTTATTCAGGCAAAAAAAAGTTTCCAATGCTGTTCTTAAAAAAAAAAACAAACTCATCAGACAGGACAAGTTCCTGAAAGCAAACAGTGTTTCTGATAAGTTCAAGAGGAGCTGAGCCCAAGTGCTGTTCCTCAAGGCCCAGCAAGCATTTCTCAGATCACAGTGCAGCCTGGGGGGCTGGGGGAGAATGCACCACCACACCCAGTCCCCTGTGTTGTGGGACAGGCAGCAGAAGCACCCAGTCACAGGAATGTCCCACGGCAAATGGGGGTGCTGAGGTGCCTCCTTTCTCCTGCTCTGTGTGCTCCTGCTTGTGCACTTTAGCTTCTCTTAGCTTAGAAAGTAACTCAGTGGGGATTTATGCTTAGACCGCCTGTGCCTGGCTCAGTCTCACTGACGTATCTTTTAAAGGACCCGAGATCCCCAAAGTGATCCAGAGACACCTCCCTGTCTGATGACAAAGTGTAGTATGGAAGTGCTGGGGTGGCTGAGGTCAAGAGGTAGTCTTTGTGCCCAAAACCTTCCTTCCCTGATGGTCACAGTGCTCCTCATTGAGCAGCAGGTAAAGCTGAGAAGGACTTCTGGGGCTTGCCAGGTGTCATACAGAAGATATGACCAAAACCCGTGTCAGACCAAATTCACAGTCCCAAGGGTCTCCCAGAGAAACATTATTCCTTTGCTGTACGAATATTAAACTGAGCTCTTGCAGTGTAGGTTAGAGGCGAAGCTGCCGTGAATGGCAGTAAGGCAGGGCAGGGCCACAACCACCTACTGAACTTTGAGAACTGGTCACAGACAACAAGACAGGTGTCACCTCTCCCCAGCGTTAAGGGTGGTGGAGTAATTTGTTGGTGCATTCTTGGAATAGTTTTGATGAATTTTGCAAAGACCTGTTTAAATAAAACATTAGATACTCTTTTTCTTAAGGTTTGAAGAGGGGTTATGATTGTTTTTACTCTCAGTCACACATCTAAGAATAATTGCTTACTCAGTCATCCTTGGCAGGAAGGGAAGCAATATACTGGCTTTAGAGGCTAAAGAATTACCTGCTTATTTTGAAATAAATGTTTCTCTGTGCTGTTTCTGACAGAGCATCAGCTTTCCTGTTCCACCCTTACCATTTAATGTAGGAGAGTCATGCACTTTTGTCCTAGTTACCACAAGTCCTGCAACTGTGTACGTTTGTGACATATTTCATATTTTTTTAGGTCAGACCAGGCTTCTGTGACTGTTTATGTAAATAAGCAGTTGACCAAAAGCCACTCATCTTCATGTACAACAGGCATGTGAGGCAATGGGAGGTGTTCAGCTATTTGCCCAGTATTTCACGTGAAGTCACTATTGCCTTTCTCCTGCCGTCCACACTTGGGGCCAAACATTGCCTTGTTCCTGACTTGCAAAATGAAAGGAAACAGAGGACACTAGGGGCAGGGAAATGAGTCTTTGCTCATTCCTCTGGCATGGATCCACAGGACAGGCTTTCTGCTGTATCATGGTTATGCGCAAGGAAGATAGGAATTGGGTCTGTTCCTGGCCCTGTCACAGGCTCTGGAGACCCATTTCCTGGCGGCCTGGAAACTCACAGGTTCACCTTTCTCTAGAGGTAGCAAAGGTGCCATTCACTGCACATTCCATGTGAGCAATATTCCCATGAAACAAAGGCACCCAGATCCGCTTTCTGGCACCACGTGTCGGAGAGAGGCTTGCAGGTTGCACTGCTGTGTTTACAGCCTCTCGCACTGTGCAGCTTCCAAGACTTCCTGTATCCTCTCCTGAAGAGCTTTGATTATCTCATAAAACTATGGACAGAGCTTGTACAAAGGCTTATAGTTTAAAAGTACATGCTTGAACAGGTGGCAAACTGTCAGGGAAGGAGAAAGCACTTGGTTAGATTCAATTTGATGACTTGTAAATTTTGCTGCCTTTATGATTGTTAACAGGAATGGTCTAAATGTTTCTTCCTTCCTCTTTCTCCTCTACCTTTTCCCACCTGAGGCTTTTTCTCCCTCTGCTCTAGCAACTCACTGCTAAACTCAGTGCTGCTTTCTAGGCACAAAGCAGTCAGTGAGCATTTCTCCAGCACGGCAGTGTTTCTGCCTCAGTGCTACCCTGCTGCTGTGTCTGCTTGCTGACACCTCAGCATGTGAGCAACAGTCATGCTCTCCTGTCTGCTAGGAGAGCAGTGGTAAGCTGTTCTGTGGATTGTGTGCAAGCACAAGGCTGTGCCCAATGTAATTTCACACCACACCAGAGTCAGAAGAGGAACACAACCTTCTTCTGGCAAAAAGAAAGCGAGAGTCCAGAAGTGTTCCCGGCTTCTGCTTGGGATGAAATGAAAAGTTTTCCAGGTATCTTCCCTTCCTGGAATGAGGCAGAAGCCTGCTGGCTGGGGCACTTGCTGGGGAGGCAGGAGACACATGCACGAATCATCTGTGTACATGATTCAGTCACAGGCTGGAGCTTGGCTTTCCCACATCTAAGACGACTGTTCTAAACAGTGAGTCTCTTCTGCAGTGCCTAAATTTTGTTTTGACCTTCTTGGATCTTTGGTGAATATTGGCACGGTCAGAGATGTCTTGTTTTGATGACTCCTATTAAATAAACTATTTTCCTGATGGGTGTTTCGTGCTCTCTCTCAGTTCTGCACCAATATGATTGCTCAACTGGATAGTTTCTTCCCATTACCAGCACCTACGCCGTTACTTGGAGCACAAGTATTTGTCAGACTCCACCCAAAGCAGAAGACATTCCGGTAAAGTTCAGGTATTTCAGCTTTCCTAACTTTGCAGTAGGCTTTCATGCTAGTGCCCACACGGCGTCCAGTTCCTGACTGTGGCTTAGCACATGGGAGTTTGCTCTCTTCTGGCACACAAGCAGCAGGGATCACGGTCCCACAATGGCCTGTGTGCTGTCGTCTACCTTTTGTCGTGTCAGCTTTGCTCTTCAGCTCTCTTGGCTAAAAGGCAGCAAGAAGTGGCCTCTTTCTCAAAAGCTGTGTACATAAAGCAGTAAGAAGTGTCAAACCTGCTGATGTTTAGCTAATTGGGGACCACAGTTTTCTTTGTTTTTTTCTAATAAAAAGAACTTTAATAAATCTCTGCCCCAGCTGAATTGCAAGTGCATGCAGTAGAACGATGGCTTTTCTAGATACAGTTACCCATATCAGTTGGTGTCTGTACTAGCTTTAACTGAATTGCCTGAAATAGCTTTCCCATCATCTAAATTTAGACTCTAAAATACAACTTAAGAATGCATGATGTCCTAATGAATAGCTAGCCAGTCTTTCACAGGATTCTGCCTCTGAAAATTAAATTGCATGTGAGCATTAATACTACATCTCAAAAACTCATTCAGCTGCAGCCCTGGTCAGCATCCACTGGTTTCGGCTAGTTTTTTTTCCCTGTTCTATTTGTCTCTGAGACCTTTTTTTATGCTGTAAAATATGACACGATATTTTATTGTGAAGTGATTTTTAGTTTTGGCTTAGATAATGACAGCTGTATATCCTGAGAGATGACAATATTATGTAAAAATGAACATATACATTACTTGGCAAGGAAAAAAAATTGACCATCTTTCTACCTCTTCCTTCACAACTTAAATTCTAATAGATGTCAGCCATTTAATTCCTTTATAGCAATAAATTATGAACTGCAGAAAAGAGAGGCGTATGTTATATATGGTAAGATTTCTTTGTTTCCTTGATGACTGGGAATACACATGGAGTATGAAGCAGAGGTCTATATTGGAAGCAACACGACCCTGCCTCTGCAGAAATTCAACAGCTAAAACAAAAATGAAAGGGAATAGACCTACCAGCTGCTTAGATTCAGCAGTTCCACTACTCACATGCTGTTCAGTAAGTTTCCAAAGAAACATAGGCTTGGATTTCTGTGAAATTTATCTTGCTAAGATTATGAGGGAGGTTGGGAAGGAAGGATGAAAATCAGAATAGCCTGCAAAAAGCTCCTTCTCCTCTCCCCTGCCCCATCCCAGCAACAAGAGATATCAGTGGCAGAAGGTCATGCAGATAATTGCAACATTATCTCCTGCGCTTTGAGAACTTGGGTCCTCTCAGTGGGAGGGTGATAAATAAGAACTTGTCAAAATTCCGTTCATGGAAAACTCCAACATTGCTAAATCTAGAACAGGGGCAGTAAATCCAGAACTTCGTGAAGAAAATAAGTTCTGGAATTTTGAGTTTTTCCAAAGTGAAATGCTTCTCCCTGGCTGAATTTTGCATGTTGGTTGTTTGGACTTTTTTCCACTTTAAAAAATCAACCTGAACAACAGCAGCTTATGCCCGGTTCCTACAGGCCTGGGAATCTGAAACTCTGAGACCCATGGCCTGAGCTGGCTCTGCAAGTTTCAAGGCTCCCTGAAATGCAGCTATGAGTCTGAAACTCCTGTGTGAGACTTTTCTGTGGTGAGGTCTCCGTGAAATCAGGTAGTCTGGAAGCATGGCTTCTCCATCGGCCTGCCCCAGGGACTAGCAAGAAACCTAACTAAATGGAATTTTGTCAACAGAACCTTCTCAAAACTGAACAACTACTACAAAAACTTTTTAGCTTTGAGTATTCAGATTGGGAATTTCTGAGCAGACGTAGTTCAGATCTTTCTGTGACTTCTCTTCAGTCTGTTGAGTGCAATTCACATGGTCAGGTCTTAGATCTGTCTTTGGGTTCTTGCTGTCCTCCTTAGTGTGTTTTGCCTCTTTCATGTATTAAGTCCTACTTCACACATTTCACAACCTTTGTACCTATTCCCCAACTAAATGAATGCTGATTTTCAATGGTAAAAAGACAGATAAACATATTTATCATCAAAGCACAAGACTGGAATTGCATAGAAGTCACTTACTGGGGTATAGATGGCCCTATTTGGTATTACCTGAGAAGCTGAGGCTTGCAATGTGTAAGAGAGGGATAACGTGTTATTTCAGTGGATGGTTGGGAGAGCTTAAAACCCATTAGAGATTTTGATTTGGGAAAGTGTAAATGTCTGTAGCACTGGCAATTCCTGCTTTGACCAAACACATACATATTCTTCCTCCATTAATTCTCAGATTACATACCAAATGCTGCCCAACAGTGCAGTGTTCCAGAGTACAATGTCTTAATATGTCCTTCTGTAAATGCCAATAAATACAGTAGTATTTGTGTTAATTACTTTTCCCCCCTAAATCAACGAGCAAGGTATCACCATAATGGAAAAACGATGCAGCACTGGGGCTAGGGCTCGGATGCTTTCTGTGATGGTAAATCAATTGAAATGCATCAATGCTGAAATTAGAGTGGGAAACATCTCTATAATCTTTGTGTGTTACTGAAGCACATTCCAGTAAATTAGCCCCACTGGCAGTCATTTTACCAATCCAGTTTGAAATGTCAGAATCAAAATGTTGCCCTAGATGGTGATATTTGGAAGCCAGGATCCTGAAAAGCAGGATTTTTAGACACATTCAGCAAGTTGGTAGGCAATGGTTTCTAGATCCATACAAAAATAGAGGTGACTTTTCTTGTAAATAAGCGTTCCTGTTTCAATGGTGACATGAAATGTAATGACTTAAATTAGTTGTCCCAGCCAGCTTTCATTAATAATCTAAATACAACTTTTCACCACATGAAGTATGACTTTATACTTGTGTCATGTCTCTAAACCACTTTAAAGTTTTCTTAAAATCCCATGACCTTCACAAGGATATTGGCCTTCTGGAACGGCAGAAGGAGAAAACAAAAAGATGTTTCAACTCTGCCAGCCAAGAATTGGCAGCCTGAGTACAACTGGCATCCAGACTGGAATGGGCAAGCCCCAGGAATAAGGGTGCAAGGAGAGGGGTAGTGCTAGGCTATGTGGCACCATCTTGGAGAGCTGTGTAGGGAGATCTGGGGACACCACAGTGGCCCTCCATTCCTTGACAGATGATGGGGTGCTCAAGTGCTGACTCTCTGCAGAAGGTGTGAGCTCTTCAGCTCAGGGCAGGTCTCCCTGAGGCTGCTCTGCCTGTGTCTGCCCTGCCAAAACAAAAACCCCAGGAGCGGTCACACTCTTCTCCTGCTTACTGCAGCTTTGCAGTCAGCCCTCTCCCTCTTCCTTCAACAAAAGGCTGTATTTACCCATACCCACTCCCATCTGGCCTTCAGCAATTAATCTCTGCGCCTCAAACTGCAACACATTGTGTGATAATTTGTTATGTTAATCCCATGTGTCAGCGAGCCACTCAGAGACTGCCCTGCTTATCTTTTGGAATAAACCTGGGTTTTCCAGCCATGCATGTAAAGAAACAACCACATTCTCTGTCCTTCACATACACAAGGCTAAAGTTTGAATGTTTCTGTGCCTACGGTACTGTGTCCTTACCCGGTGACAGAATTTTTGAGAAAGACAATTAGGGGGACCTAACTACAGATTTCAATCTGCAAGCTCCCTTCTTCTTTTAGATGCAAATTTCTAGGACAGAAGCAGGAAGGTATTAAACATATTTACACTATTATAAGCCACTCAGTGAACAGCAGAGCTAATGACGCTTGGTTTTGTCCTGACTGGAGCCAGTTGCTGGTGCTACTGAATCTTTCAGGAACACCTTTGAGACCATTGCTGCCTTGGGTAGTGTTTAAGGTCACCCAGCCAACTAAAATGCCCTGAGGGGGCATGTGAATGACAGACAGACAGAAGGGGAGGTAGTGAAATTAATAACACATCTTTTCTCATAGAAGCAAATCGGAATCCCTCTCACTAGGTGCAGCTAATTCAGGTCCTAATCCACCTTGCTTTATAAAACCTGGATTCAACTCCTCTTCCCATTCCTTTCCCATTTAATGGGGTTGTAGTGAGTGTGGGGGCAGTTTTTAAGATGGTCTGTTCTGGTTGTGGGTGTCCAAGAGATTTAGGACAGATAAACCAGTACAGTGTGAAATAGGGCTGTGTTTTCCTGGCGCTGATGGGAAGAGCTTGTTGCTGCTCTTGGCAGGCTTCCCACAGGCAACGCCTTAGTCTCCAGCAGGTAAAAAGAGCCCGGTGGTACTGACCCACCTTCTGAGCACACATTTAAAGGAGGGGGGAGGGAAGAGGATCCTGAACATGTACAGAGCACACAGAGCACAATTTGTACTCAGTCCCTCTAGCCAGACCCTTAAGATACAGAGCTGCAGATACAAAGCCTGAGAGGGAAGCAGCTTGAGCTGCCGCTGACTTGGGTGTCCTAAGGCCACTGAGGACTGATGGAGATTCTGGGGCACTTTTTCCAAGCATTTGGTCCCTCAAAAGCTCTTAAATTTGGCTTCAACAGCCAGCAATTGTCTGAGTACCTCTGAGGATCTGGGGTGAAATGCACGCAGCTCTCCTAGAGCTAAAACCAGCTCTCCTGAAGCCTGCAGCAAGCTGTGGATGTCCTTCAGCTGGGTCACATCAGCTTTAGATCACAACTAACAATTGTTTTCTTTTGGTTCTTCATGTAGCTGAATGCCATCCCTCTCGGGTCTGTGACCAAATGAAAAAAAACGAAAAGGAGGAAAATATGAAGCTAATCCAGGTTATTTTATTTCCTTTTTAAAAAGATTTTCCTCTCTCTGCTTTCAAATTTCAATTTAGCTACAATTCATTCTAAAATAAATTGGGCATGTTTGAATGCTGAAATGATGGTTCAATTTTTCTCCTTTTCTTTCCAACTAGATTAGTTGGGCCACATTCTGCCTGAACTGAAAAATATTTTCAAGTGTCCCAAACTTGCTTTTTTCCTCCTTTTTAACTGAATGAAATATTTCTCTGGCATACTGTTAACCAAATACAGCTAGGCAA
The DNA here is from genome assembly GCA_013399875.1 of Gymnorhina tibicen. Taxonomy (NCBI): domain Eukaryota; kingdom Metazoa; phylum Chordata; class Aves; order Passeriformes; family Artamidae; genus Gymnorhina; species Gymnorhina tibicen. The sequence continues at coordinate 478,463 of VXAZ01002002.1, read as the reverse complement.
TACAACAGCACATTTCATTTATTTCAGGTAGCCATTGGCATCAAGACACAGTTAAGGATTTCTGTGTAACCGCCTCTGTGTTTTCGTTTTTAAATTAAGGCTTTCTCCTTAGGGCTATTGCAGCATTGGTGTTCCTCAGACTGGAAAGAATTGAATGGAGGACTATGAAAACCTGAGAAATTGCAGGAGGAGCCGTGGGCTGAATAATATGTTCCAAATATGCTCTGTAATATCATAAGAGTAGCAGCTTTTCGACTCAGAATGAGGAATGGATTTGCCAAAAGCACTAAGCTCGGGCCCAAAAGCTGAACTCCAGACACAATTAAAATAATTAAAATAAAAGGTTCCAAGCTTTCCTGCAATCAGCCAGCAACTTCAACTCTTGCTACTTTTAATTCAATGTCAGGCTTCCCTACCAAGTGTTTACACGTCACTCTGCTAATCAGGCAAACACAGGGGCTGCAAATCAAAGAGCAGCATCCCTGCTATCAGTATCTAGCACTATAAATCCGGTCTGTCCACTTCAAATGGCTCTAGGTCTGCTTTCCCAGCCTCCTCCTCATCTCCTCCTCAGGGCTTCTCAATCTCAATGCAAAAGCAATAAGGGCCTATTCCTTAAGGCATGTTTCTTTAGCATATCCTCCCTCCCAACTGAAGCACTGCTTCCCTGCTTTGTTTTTAAACCAGCAATAACCTAGTGAACAGAAGGGCTCATTAATCTGGGGAGAGGCTGTATGCCCAGCAGGGACACAGAGCAGGCTGGGTGGCTCCCTGGCCAGCCTCATGGAGGCCTCAAAGACCAAGAGTCCACTGACGTAAGAAGGGGTCCCTTTGTGCCTGGGGTTCAGCTGGAAACCTTGCTGGCTGGGAGGGCTCAGCTGCCTACAACAGCAGATGGGGAAAGGACTTGAGAAAGAAGCTTGCTCAGGACCACTGAAGCATGAGGTGCAAGCAGGTGAGGTGCAAGGTTTTGTGAAACACCATTCTCCTTTGGAACTCTTCAACCTTAAACTAAGGCAGCTGATGAAGCTGAAGACGAAGGCAAAGGGGACTGACAGCACTCACCTGTGCTTCTCTGAGCATGCCTAAATTCTCTGATAAGCATAGTTTTGTGTCTAGTCCTGGCTAGAGCTCTTCCACCTTCTGGGGTAGCACTAAGGCTGGCACTGGTGCCAGTGCAGGGCTGGGCACTCTTCGGGCTGTTTCAGAGGGAAACAGCAGGGATGGGGCTCAGCCTGCTGAGATTCAGAGCACCCACCCATCCTAAGGCAGGTTTTGTACCTCTGCTCTCAATGACTATGGTGGTGTGCACCTTGCTTGGGAGAGTGATGCTGACTTCTGCCAAGGGACAGCAGTGCCCAGAGGGTGAATGCAAACCATCAGCACTATACTCACATCTGTGCCTGACCCACCAGGCAGGGATGGGCAAAAAGATTGGTTAGACAGGTTAAATAGTCATTAAGGAAGACTTGTGCTAGTTAATGAACTGAAAAGAGAGTTTTCTCCCATTTTTAGCAAGAAACAAAAGTCAGCAAGGTATTTCAATACAGGTTGTAAAAAGACCGGTACATGCCTGGTGTGGGTTTCTTGGTGTCCAGCCTTTGTAAACACTGCTGACAGTGCATCATCTGATATATGAAGAAAGCCAACATCACATGTTTTTTGGCATTCTGAATGCTATCTAGACTTTCCTGGCTTTCATACATGAGAAATTGAAGGTTTGGATTGCAACTTCAAGGGGTTGGCAAAAAGCCATAAACCTACACACACCAGTAGACAGGAATGAAGTCATAACTTGTAATGATGCTGAGTATTGCAAGATCTTCCAATCAACAGCCAAAGGAGCATGCTGGAAGGAAGAGATGGTACAGGAATGAATCCTGAGATGGGAACACAAACAAAAACCTGATTTCTCTGAGCATAATAATGTTTGTCTGCTGAGGACTCAGTCCTGACTGACCTTTCTTGTTTATTTTTTCATGGCTTTATTGCTTTTATAGAGCAGATTTCAGAGAAGTCTGACACGGCTTCCTTGGGAAAGCAAGAAGATTTATGCTGAGATTATTGCAGGCAGTGGTTATGATTTCATTATACAATACTAAGATTGTAATTTTGTGTGCTTACACAGAATGTTTAATGAGCACATTAAGCTAGATGCATTTTATTTCAGTTTGTATAGCAGCCTAAATGGCAAAACAGTATGATACGCTTGTTTATTTGGCATTAAAGCTCAGATTCAGTGCTTAAGCATCTTGCTGTATTGGGGGACCATACTGTGATTTAATGGTTCAAATAAGAGTCTTGTTAGTGATCAAAACTCAGGGATCTGTAAACTCAGAAGATTTTCTGACTGGTGGGAAATAATGCTGCACCAGCATGGTGAACTTGCAGACCTTTCCAAAACAAAAGAAGGTAATATTATTGAGGCCTGTAGATACTTTCACATTTTTCATGTTCGGTCAGTCTACATACTGATAATGTGAAGATTATAGGGTGAATTGTACAATTTTTAGGGTGGAGTTCACTGTCACAAACATAAAATGCTTCAGAAAACTTAGATTTTTCTGACTTGGTGAACAATTTTTATTTCCTTTCATATTATTTGAAGATAGATTCCTCCCCATTTAACACTGACTTGCTGCAAAAAGTAGATGTTGAAACTGGGTTATTTTAATTCCAAAGCTTACTAAATATCTGAGCTGGTGGGGGTTTGCCAATAGTAGGACTGTATTGCTCTAGTTACTAATAACACAGCTACTCTTTGGCCTCAGTATAAAACAGTTGTTTAAGGACATAGAAGAGATTCAGCTTTTGATAGCTTGTATTTTCATAACTCATTAGTATAAAATGTGATGTGTTGTACTTCATAATGTTGTGTTTGTATCTAAAATAGATCCTTGGATTAGGAAGACCTGTTTTAAGGAAATGAATTTATTTAGTATTATGGGAAAAAGCACATAACAGGCAAAGCAGATTCTTGCTGTGCACTGGCTGTGTGTTAGAACAGCAAGGTTACTGCAATCCCCCAGCTGAAGGCTCAACTCTCTTCCCTTCCCCCTAGCTATGAAGTGGTAAAGGACAGTACTGACTGCAATAAATGAAAATTAAAAAGTCTGGACAAGGGATCCCTCTACCCTTTCTCGTTCAGACTGGCTGCCCTGAAGGATCAGTAGAAAATTCAGCATCTGAGGATTACAGAAATTTAACTATGCAATGGAAAGAACTATTTTAATGTGACAACCCCAGCAGGATCAAAATGATTTAACAGAAAAGAAAAATATGAGTTCTAACAAAAGACAAAGTTTCTTTTTTCCCCTGTTTCAGTTGTATTATGAACAATTGTGGACAACTGGCTCTCCCTGGGCTGCTTCTCCTCAGGACTCAGTGGAGGTGTCTCTTTTAGCTCCGAGGCCCTCAGTTTAGCTAAGACTTAACTGTTCTTTCAGCTGCTTCAGAAAGGCGTGTTTCCTTATTTAAATAACAGTGTTGCTGGTATTTAAATATCTTGCCTGTGTATTTTTCCCTTACCTTTAGGCTGATTTCACCATCACTGAAAATCTTGCTGTGACTACTGCTCAAGAGCCACCCGTAAGATGCAGTTACCCACTTACCAGGGACTCTGTGGTTTGATTTAAAACCTAGGTACCAGTTATTTAGGCTGTGAGACACTTCCAGATCTGTAAAACCATACCTGATAGCTCTCCTGAGGCTACTCATTGTTCATGTCCAGCCTATGCTCACCTCACATCTTTGTGTCTACGGAGGGCTGTTGTCAGCAGAGTTGCTCCTGCCTTGCTGTGGGCTATGATAGCCCCATCCAGACCTATTTCTTGGTGACATGAAACTTGAAGGAATGGTTGTCTATTGCCCTCAACAGCAGTAAGGGTGCTGGGAAAATACTCAGGAATCCCAAAGCATTCTTCCCTATTGAACCCTGTTCTGCATGGGGAGGAAAGAGAGAGAGGTGCAACCTGTTCTGCAGGACATTCCTACTCTGCTGTCAGGAGATGCCCGCCAGCTTTTCCCCTCTGAACAAGACCAGGATAGAATTATTTAGATGACATTACTGATATGATAATGACTTTCCTTACTTCCCTGACACCCCCTTTTCCATTTTGTGTGAAGACTTCTGTACAGCCCTTCTGACTCTACCTAGCAACCTAAATCCGGAAGCAAATACCTTGCATGGGGGTTTGTCAACTTCGAGGTTGGTTACAGCACAAAGGACTTCCAGCCTACCTGTCCCCACTCCTTCACTTGCCCCTGGCCCCTCAGCTGGGCAGTTCAGGACATGGAGGCTGTACATACGCAGATGGTAGACAGTACCCAAGGGCATGCATGTAATTCAGTTAGGGGAATGTCAGGATGGCATCTGTGCCCAGAGATTAGCTTCCCAGGCTGCTCCTAAGCCTGGACCATGACAGCAATGTGGGGTTTCTCCTGTGATTCCAACTATGACTTACAGCTTCTTGGTGGTTTCAGCTCCCTAAGCTCCTATTATATTATGCAGCATATACAGTTCTTAATGTAATGAAGTTACTGGGTAACTATTTATTTTTGTGATTAGCTTTTACACTTCCTCACAAGCTTTTAATTACTGAATTCTCCACATAGTTCTTTAATTCAATTTGTTTTGACATTTCAGTTAGTGGAAAAATAAAAGAAAAGTGAGGTCTGTGTTGTGCCACTATATTCTGGCATTCAAAGCTAGAGAAGAGGCCTTGGCAGCAGAGAGCAGGGACACATGGGCTGTGCTGGGAGAATATGGCAGGACAAGAGCATTGGTTCCCATGAAGAAAATGGGGTATTTTATCTTCTTAGAAGAGAAGGTTTTGACACTCCTCCTGCTCACCCAGTGATACGTATCTCTTAGCCCTTGATACAGTTTGTTTCCATTTTTTTCCCAGAAAATAGAGGATTGACATTGAAGTTTTTGCCATCCCTGCCACCACAGGCAACTCTAGCTGTGCTCCAACTGTGACCACATGCCACGTAGGCAGGGGCCTGTGCAAACCTACCATACCATACCAGTTAGAGCTGTGGGGCAAGGGACCACAGAAAAAATAAGCCCCTGAGACATGGAGAACAGGGAGAGGGTGCTGATGTTATGCAACCACCATCCCCAGCTGTTTGGGGAACTAATAGTTGGCTTACTCTTGAGGACAACCAGTGTGCCAGGTCCAGCAATGCCTGTGCCAAGCAGATGTTTGGGATTCCACAAGGAATATTTGATCCATGTCCAGCCAACCCAGAGGGCTATGCATCCACTTGGAGTATTTGCACTGTAAAGTGCCAGATTAATGATTAGAGAGATTAACGTCTACAGGTGCAGCCTGGGTTATGCCAATGAAATCTCCACTTGGCTCTGCCAGCAGACCTGAACATGAGTCCAAAGGGCCAAAAGGGTGAAGCAAATCCAGAGGACCATGTTTAAGGGTCGAGCTTCTGGCTGCTCTGTAGGTTGTTCAGCACTTGGCTTTTCTCCTTAGAATACTACTGAGGTAACACTCAGTGTAGGCTGGATGACTGACCTTGGGATCTGTCCTAAACCAGGCTGGTTATGCCGGTTTAACTTTCATAAACTCTTGATGCAGGGGGTCAGAAAAGCCCAGGGGAGGATGTCAGCAGCAACAAGAGGAGAATTTGGATTTTTGTGCAGGTCCTTCAACTGGATGTATAGTTAGACTACTCAGGGAGGTGAGGATCCTTTGCTGGATGGTTCTGCTTCGATCTTCTTTGCTTTGCACTGGTGAATCACCAGAAAGCAATTGCAACGAGTCTGATAATGAGGCCAACAGGCACTGATAGGAGCAGAGGAGCTATTATGATTTCTAAGGAGATTTTCTGAAATTAGTCATTTAAACAGGCATGGACAACATTCACATGGGTACATGCTCTCCGTATCACATCAGCAGAGACTGACTCAAATTCCTTCTTTGTCGTACAAGGACCCCCTATTATTAACAGGCTTTTGCATATTATTTCTTTCCCAAGAAATTCAAACCCAGTAAGTTCCTTTAAATGGGTTTGGGTCTGGTGATGTTAGATCTATTTTAAATAAATTGGTCTGGACCATAAAGTTTCTGTAAAAATCTGTCTTTAAACAGGATCCTTCTGTTTTCCAGATTGTACTATCAGGATCTAAGCTCATTTCAGTTTTTTCTTACTATACTTATGAATTCTGAACATCTGAAGTAGTTTCAATATATACAATAACTTAATTCTTTTTTATACAGGCATACAAAGTATGAATAATGAATTGAAAGAATTGGAAAGAAAGAGCCTTGAAATTAATAGTAACTCTGGTTTCTCAAATATTGTCCTAAGTCCCCCACTAAGGAATAGAGGAAATATTCCAACTCCACATGACGGAAAAGCTTTAATGCAGAGAACTCTCCACAGGACTGTTTTCATTTTGCAGTGTATTTTAAACATATGGACAGGGCAGACTGTTAATTATTTCTTCTCCTTTTGGCTCAGTTCCATGTACAACTCAGCAAAAGCAGCGCTCTACAGACTATTCAGTGGACAATCAATGGCTCTGCATTTGCTGAGTGCTGAACAAAATTGATGAAAGGGTGTTGTGACTAGCTCTTGAGGCACTTGTTGGCCCACAAAAAAAACCCCATCCTTGCCCTTTTTGTCCCCAGCTGCTGCATCTTGCTCCTCCCCTGTTAGTTCAGAGGGGAAACACTTTAAGAAGAGATAGTTTAGAGATCCTACACATGATGTCAGAAAAGGTTATTCAGTGGGGTGAGGGGAAACACTTTGCAGCTAATGAGTTCCATGTCCTTAAATGCTGCTGGATGCAACTTGAGCAAAATGTGATGTGACCAGAGAGCATCCATGGCTCCCGAGTGACACACGTAGGAAGATGTGCTTGCAGGAGCTGGAGACGTTGCAGCCCATGGCTGCGCAGAGGGCTCTTTGCTGCGCGTTGTTGGCTCTCGAGCAGTGGCAGCAGCAGAGGACCTGTGCCGCTGTCTCTGCTGCCTCTGGCTGCTCCTCGGCAGCCAGCAATGGCACTGCCACTGGCAGGTGGGAGTCGGGAGGCTGCAGAAGCAGCTCCTATACCCATCTGCTGCCTCAGTTAAGCTACTTTGCACCACGTCTGCAGTCACTGGGTGATAATACCAAATAATGATAATAAGAACAATGATGAAATCAACAACAAAAATATCATCATATATAGAGAGGGTGACAATATTAAGAAACACCAAAGGTGAACTCTGGGGATGCCCTTGCCCATGGGGTCAGTTCCTCCCACAAAGGAGCGGTTTGTGCTGGTCTTTCCCAGTTTCTCCTCCCTATGATCTTTCACTGACAATCACTTCAACACCCGCTGTTTCTTACCTCCCATCAGGGCATGGTGTGTGCTGCAGCAGACTGGTGCTTATCCTTGTGTCTGGGGACCAAGTAATGCATCTACTCTTACCACTGGGTCCTAAAATTCAATTAATACTTAATTACTACACTGTTTGTTCTGTTAGCAATATTTTTATTCCGTTGCAAACATTTTTCACATATAGTGGGAGTAAGGTCTCTGCCTGATATAGTTGGTAGTCTGAACATGTAGCTATAATCTTGAGAAAAAGAATGAGCAGAACAAAGTGTTGGATTAATGGTTTTAAGATGACATAAAGGAATGCTCAAGGGTTCCTGTGCTTTGTGGCTGGGAAGAGAACACATCAAGAAGGAAGGGAAAGCCACAGATTATGGAGCTATTACTCATTATTAATGATATATTTTGCACTATTACAACCACCCTGAGATCTAAGCATACCTTGCAACCAATAACAAATTAAGCTGCACACTGGCCCTTTGATAGTAATCACGGAAGATGGAGGATTATGTACCCCTGGCCGGGATAGACTTTGGTTTGCTTTCAAAGAACTGCGCGGAAGGTTAACATCAAGTTGAATGTAATTGTCCAAATTAGATGCATTAGTGGGATGGTGATAAGCATGACTCACAGTGCTCAGATCTGCCTCACAGACACCATCCATCCTCTCTCCTGTGTTTTAAGTCAGAAAGAAGTGGTAGCCATTTCAGATTCAAATCTTTCAGGGTAGCTGGGTCTCCAAAAACTATTTTCTGTGGCTTTCCTTGCCAAGAAACCAAATGTGACTCTAAATAAAGCAGATGAAATTGCTTCCCTTGTCCTCCTTTCATCTCCTCTGGTAATCGTTTTCTAGACTGAGCCCTTGACAATGTGCCTATACTCACTGCTACTGCCTGACATGTACCTTGGCATAATAACAGCAGGTTTCCAAGGATCTCCTCATGCCCAGGGAAGCAGGACCATGTTCGATAGCCATGGACACCCCAAGCCCCTCCTGCCACCTCTCCAGACTGATGAGCCATGATGAGTTGGCACCATGATCCACAGGAACCAAAGGGATGAGCACCAGGATGATCTCAATCCTGCAGAGAAGGGCAAAGCAACTTCTCTGGAGCAATGCCAGTCCCGGCCCTGGGGCCCTCTCTCGATGAAGCTTACTGGCTGCTGACAAAATGGCATGGGAAAGACACTGAAAAAGTTATTTGAAGTGCAAAGGCCCACCCCTGCTGATGCATCAAGGAGTCTCCTGCACCCCACCTCAGCAGTAGCCTGCTTGTCTCAGTGGGGCTACTGACATGTATGACCTCATGCATACCTGCAAATGCCCAGTATCTCCATGCCTAACTAACCGGAAAATTTCTACAGTGGTAGCTATGAGAAGGGTTCACATGCTTATTCTGCTTGGCTTTTGAGTCAGACAACTCCTGAATGCATAAGAGGGGGAGCCTGTTCAGGTGATGTGCCAGGCTGTTCCCCCCCAGCACCAAGCAGAAAGAGCAGGCTGGCTTCAGCTGCACTGGATCACCTACTTTCCCTTTAGAAAAAATATCCCTCACTTCCTCCAGGCATCTTGGAGGGCACTCAAAGTATTTCCTAACTGGGACTGCAGCAATGCTAATGGGATTTACTGAACATGTCGATCTTTCCTCCTGTGCCTTTTCTTGCAGGATTTCAGTGTGAAGCAGAAAATGAGCAGGGTTTAGGACTGGGTTCTCCTTCCCCTCCCTGGAAGAGCTGCCTGCAAGGCAGGCTGTGGCCTCCCTGTGCTGGGTAGGTCATGGCACAGCAGGGCATGGCACAGCTGGGGTGCCTGCCAGAGGGGGATGCAGATGGGGGAGCACTTGCAACATAACATCATGCCCTCAAATCATTACAGCCAGACAGGCCGGTGATTTGCAGTCCTGTTCTTCACTGCACTTTAGCATCTCACCCCTCAAGAGATTTCAAGAGAAAATAAAAATCCAAAGCCTGAGTGCTGGCAGGCAAAGCTGGCAGTGCTGAGCAGCTGCCCGGCAGTCTGCAGCACTGTCCCTTCCCCCAGCCGCCGTGAGCTGATGTGCCAGTCTCATTTTGATGCTGCCTATGTTCAGATTTCACCTTTATTTTTCCCTCATTTTTTTAGCCTTAGGCAAAATGCAGCTCTTGCATTTGCGTGATGCTGAGATCTCCCCAGTCCCAGCAGCTGGAGGGTGCAGCCGTCAGCCCCAGCATAGCTGTCACCATCGCTGCTGAGGGGCGATGAGCAAAGGGGCTTCCAAATATACAGAGCAAGAGATTTGGATCAGCAACAAAAGCATTTAATGCAAGCTTGAATGCATATTAGTTTGGAACACTGATTAGATCCAGAAATAAAGGGATTGATCAGCCAAATGTTTTGGGGAGCCAGCATTTTTTATCATTTATTATTCCTCAACTAGCTTGAGTTGGAATAGGAACTGATTGAATAATTGAATATCACTTTGTCGCATACCGGTCCTGTTTGTGTCAGAGGTTTTGGCTTAGGATCTGCAAACGATTTGGCAAGTAACCCAGCTAGCTAAATATGGCCTTTTTCTAAAAGATGGCCAGGGAGTACCACTAAGGGGATCAGAGTATGTGTGAGGGAAGCTGGTCCTGTTTCTCTACAGTGCTTTGGCTGCATGGTCCTGACTGAGTGTTGGCCCCAGACAGTGAAAAAGCATCAGTGAAAAAAGAGCACTGAGAGACCTCCATGAAATTTTTCTCTAAGTTTAAAATGGGGAGACTCAAACAGGAAACTGTAGTCCAGTGAAGGGAATACCCAGGTAAAGGAGACCCCACAAACTCATGGGGAGGGAGGAATCACTGAAGAGACAGCGTGCCTCATGCAGATAGGGGAGCAAGGGCTCCAGTGGAAGACAAAGAGGCTGGAAATGCAGGAGAGCAGTAACAGCACATGCACAAGCCTACCCAGAGCCAGCTTCAAGGAAAGAACCCTCTCCTCCTTTCCTGTAGAAATCTGAACTCAAAACACTCGCCTGTCTACATAAAACATTGGGTTGGGAAAACATGTTGAGGTCTACAGAGGAAGCTCACTACAGAATGAGTTCTCTGCTGGGGAAAAGTAGGTGGAAAGGCAATGCATGAAAAGGCTTGGTTTCAGTGCAAGGCTGCTGCATGGCTGCCCTCTCCCTGGGCTTTGCCTGCCCCTTCCCTCCTTGCACAGCCCCTGCACACATGCTGTTTCCTGGATGTTTCTGAGGATTATCTTTTATCCGCCTGTCCACCAGCTTCTGCAGAGCCCACCCAGAGCAAGGCTGCCACACCGGTTATTATTATCGCTCACTGGAAACAAGGGGTGTGGGTGACTTTCCTATTTATATCCAGAGTTTCTCACTTCGAAAACTTCTTTCTCACGTCTCGTTAAAGTGTCACTGGATGAGCACCAGTACTGCTGTGACACTGGCCCATCTCAGCCTGTCAGTCCTAAACTATTAGGATATCCTGGTGAGAAAAAAGGATGAGTGCAGCTGAGCTTTGCCTAGCTTGTGGTCCTATGGTGTAAATCACTGGAGGCAAAAGTACTCTTGGTTTCAATCTTAATTTCTTTTGTCTAAAATGGAAAGATGTTGGTGAACAGCAAGAGCTAACTGTTCACAGACTAAAGAAAAGGAAGGTGATGTATAATGCACTCTAGGATGTAATTATTCATGTTATGGTAACTTGAATAGTTTCTCTCCTCTATAAGACTCATTTTCCAGTAAACTGGAAGAAAATTGATTGGAGTCCATCCAAATAAATCAGTGGATTTATTCAATAAATTCACAATAAATTAATGTGTTATGGTGTATGTGCAGTGCAGTATGCCTATGGGAGCCAGCATCCCAGTCTGTACATCACTAGACACTCAGGTAACTAAGTCATCACCTTCACTTCAGAGGGTTTCACATGTAAGGTTCCTGTCTCGCAAACTGCCAGATTGCAATTTTCCAGTCAAGGCTGGGACGAGGGGCAGTGGGGCCTGTCAGAATTCCATCCTGAGCACAGTACCCACACTGTGACAGTTAAATGATTCCACTAGCATCCCATCCTGCTGTCTCTCACGTCTCCCAACCGAAAAGAATAGCTGTTCAACAGAGCAAAATGAAGGAGACACCTGAGTGTCTTGTCTTTCCTGTCTGTCTTTCTTTCCAAAGAAAGCAGCAGAGCCCATGGCTGTGTATGAAGGCAAGGCAAGAAATTAATTCTGCCACGTGTGCTATGGTCATTATAACAACACATGCATTTCATTTGTTGTGTTAGAACAATTTTACTCTGATCCAGTTAGCCATAACAGTACTGTGCAGGGGCATAAGATGGGTCAGAAGATTGCAGTGAAGAGAACAAATGCTTCTCCTGGCATCCTTGACAAGTACTGGGTTTAGCAGAGAAGGCAGACTGCCATGGAAGAGATTCCGGCATCATTATCTACCTAAAGTCTTTCAGCAGCACATGAAAATTGTTCCACTGGTCTTCAGCTTATGCTAATATGGTCCCAATATTTATCATCACAGATTATTTATTCCATTCTGTGTAAAAGAAGATTTGCTTCTGATAGCACACATTAGGCAAAAGGGTGTAAAATCAATCTTAAAAAAGAAATTTTTATCAGCATATTCTAAAGGATGCAGAATACACTTAATGATACACTTGCAGATGGGGTGTTTAAAGCATCTATGCAGGCATCTTGCATTACAAAACTCTGGCAAAGGGATGGAGGCGAGCAGGATGCATAGATATATCTTCTTTAGATTCCTTTGCCAGGCAGCTGGACCAGCTTAGAACAGGACTTTCAAACTCTGCAATCATATCTACATCTTTCATTCCTGCAGAAGCCTGTCAGATTAAGGGATGTGATATAGACTCTTCTGTCATAATAGAAAAGGGTTGATATGGGTTTTGCATTGAAGATATGATAAAGCTTTAAGAGGTTTGTACAACTGTATGCTAATCCTCGGCAAACAGATCAATATCAAGTTAAAAGGCATAATGTTTTTGCAGAAGGATGGATCAGGATGGTTATACTCAGATGAGAGGCAGGGCTACAAACAAGTTGCCAGGTGATGCTTGCAGTACAAAATCAAATAAGGAAAGATTTCTTTTTGCAGGCATGGTAAAATTGTTTCTGTTCATCAGGAACCATGTTAAACCTGGAACAGTCACATTTGATCATCTGACCTATCTGAATTGTTCAGCACATCAGGTTTCTGAGTAGCTTAGTGCTCAGTGTTGCTTCGTGGAAATTTATATTCCCTGGGAGAACACTCATATACACTTATGAACATCATTAAAAAATTAAATAACATTTAATCATGTATGTCATGCAGAATTTATCAGTGACGGTGGATATTTCACTGAGTAGGTTTTCCCCTGCTGTAAATCAGTACACAGAAGTAGAATAAAATATAATAAGATGAGAATGATTATCTAGTGTGGAGGGAGCATAGCAATCAAAAATGATGGTTCCTCAACTAAAAACAACTGGATTTTGCAGACATGCTCAGAATCTGCTATATACTTGTGTCCTTGAAAAATATATTGATGGGATTTCTGACTAGTCACAGTTTGCAAATTAAGAATATTTCTGATCTATTCCACGGGGAAAAGGAAGGTGCAGGAAGAGGCCCTACAGGAAGGACCTGGTGTGGCTAAGGCACTTAATGAGTTACATGATTGCATAGTGTAGCTTGACGAACACAGTGATGAAAAGAACAGGAGCATAGTTTAATACTGGCCTTGACACAACAGATTAATTTTGTAGGCACATTTTGTAGTAGATTATCTTTCTGTAGCCCTGGGCTACTCTCTCCCTCCCTCCTTCCCTCCAAGAAACCTTGCCTGGGCTGCCTGCAGCCACCGACCTGCATGTGAGAAATTGCCAAGAGAAACACAGGTAGCAGAGGGCACAGAGCAGCTGGTCAGACTGCGAGTAGGAGGAGGAGGAGGAGGAGGAGGGGTGGGATGAGCAGGTGGGCTGGGTGTGGGAAGGCAGCAGCAGGATCTGGGAGCTGGCCCTCAGACAGGAGGGAAGGGCAGCTGTGGCCACCTCTGCCCCTGGGGTAGGCAGGGCTGGTGCTCACTGTCTGCCCTGCATTCCCACATCAAACCTGCTTGCTTGGCAGGTCCAAAGTCACCTCTTAAAATCTCCCCAAGCTGTCACAGCCCTGCAAACCCTTCAAGGTCACTGAATGCAAAGCAGGTAATGTAGCCATCTCCATCACTGTCAGGGCTGGGACAAGTCTGAAGTTCTGGCTTTCCCAAGTGCTCCCTGCAGAACCATGTCAGCCAAAGGGGAGTGGACTGGGTGCTGCTCCTTTTGTTCTTGAGCAAACACTTCCAAGGTCCCATCAGATACACATCTGCAAACACAATTACACATCCATCACCAGCAACTTAATTTGAACAGAGCAGCACAGGTGTGTGAGAGACACCTGTAGCCTGAACAATTTTTTTCACTAGCTTCAGCAAATACAATTCTCCCTTTTCCATGGGAGCAACTGAGTCAAGAGAGTAAAATACTTCGAGTTTAGGGTCTGGTAAGTCTGGGGTTATGTGAGCATGCCCTCTTTTTCAGCATAAAAGTTTTGTTTAAATGAGGAAACTAAAAAGGAATTTGGACTATTTCCAGATTTTGCAGGTGTCAAATATATTTTGTCTCAGCAGACAGCTTCACACTGACTCCAGAGTCATTGTACACACACACACAAACACACACATAGACACACACACACACTCTTACACCAGCTATGCACAAGAGGGACCATCTGTGTCTGTGCTGCCAAAGTGACATCCACTTCCTCAGCAAGTCCCACATGTGGCAGACACCTTTGATTTACCACACTTAGGTGTACAGCACACATGATACAGGCTCAGTTTGTTCCAAACTCTTCAGATATGTTTTTGTGTGGGATAAGTGCTAGAGGTCTGAGATACCTAATAGACTCGGCATATGTCTTCTGCACAACCATTTCCACCTAGGATTCTCTACCCAGAGATATAGGGGCCGTTGTGAATAGACTGAGTAAATTACAAGCACGACTGGCACCCTACACAGCCTGTTCACCACACCCAGCCCACACCATGCACCGGGTACCACAGGAGACTCTGGGCAAAGACACGGCCTGGGTTGTCAGTTATCACCAAGCACCCTCATTTCCCGAGATCTGGGAACTGGAGATGGTAACTCCTAAGAAGCAAAGTGCTTTCTTAATTTCTTCCACCCTTTTAAGTCAAAAAGGAAAGGCAAAAGCAGAACAAGCAGTGGTAGGTGTATGATGATGGGGTTAGCTAATTAAGCTCTTTGGCAATTTCAGAGGTACGCAACTGCACAGCCTTGGTGGTGGCATATAATTGCATATTTGCACAATGGCATGAGGCAGCAGAAAGCTACCCAGATCAGAATTCGGTTATGGGTCTCATTCTGTCAGTGAGAAACTTGTTTGGTAATCCCTCATAACTCCAGGATTTTAAATAATGTTTTCCAAAGTCATTCTTCTTTCCAGAGAGGCCTTCCTGTCACAACCAATATGCTTTACAGGGAGGCTTTGCCCCCAAAAGTCCTTGTACAGTTGCTGCATTCACAAACTAAAAAACCCCTGGGATGCACTGTGCCTGATGCTCAGTAATGACTGGACTAAATACCTGAGTTGGTTACTGCCCCAGTAGAGCTTGGACCCCTAAGACTCTGTAAGAACCCCAGCATGCTTCTTTCCCCACAGAATCATTGGTATGAATGGGGCTTCCAAATCCAACAACTCACCAACTAACCTTATCCAAAAGAAAATCCAAATCCAAAAGAAAATTCAAATCCCCTGATTAAGGAAAAGTGTGCTTTACGTATTCCTTGTTCTAGCAACTCAAAAAGCAGCTGGATGAAATTCTGTTAAAGTTATACCCCAGTCCTGCCCTGCTGGCTGCAAATTTCCATGCTCAGCTTTTAGATGAAGGACACATTATTAACCCAGATTGTAATGGGTGAGCAAAACCAAGATGCTTATGAGGAACTGCATGTTGCCATTTTAAATAGAAGGGCTAATGTGGGGAAAGTTCTCATTTAGATTTACACTATAAACAAAGTTTGTACGGGCAGAAGATGCCAAATTCTGGGAACTGACAAGAACAGTTTCTTACTGTAGGAGAAACCAGCATACCCCCTGGTGAAGCTCTGTTCAAAATCCAAGCTCTTTGAAGGCAACCGCTATTTGCATCATCTGCTAAAGAACTTGAATCTCAACAACAATGAACACCATAAAGTTTAAACATCAGGGTTAACATCAAGATTTCTATTACTCTGAAGTCTTAATGTGTCACCATTCTCAGACTCCTTGAGCAGCCTGAGAACTGCCAAGGCCTTGTTGACCTTTAGCCATTAACTCTGTTTTGGGAAAACAACAGTAATAACTGGGTTTCAGAACCACTTTTCCCCTAAGCATTCAATGTGCCTTTGCCCTTCAAACAGGGTGGATAGGACACATGTTGTTTTGTTATTGTTATTTCCAAACGAGGTCTTCTAGGTGTGTCTCCTGTCTTTTGTAAATGGGAGTGTTATGTCATGCAGCTAAGCAGTTATCTAGATTTAAAAATTTTTTCTGGTTGCTCATGCCCATGGCACCTCAGCCATAGCATGAGGCTTAGCCAGAGAGAATAAACTCCTTTTCGTGCATTCTCCTGCAATGCCTGCAGTGGGTCTGAAGATAGTGAGAAAACAGTAAATGTAGGTTGAATATATGGGGAAATGATAAAACTGAAACTGAGGAGCAGAAGATAAAGGAAAACATGCTCAGAAAAGGTCAGGCTCACTTCTGAGTCTGTGAGGGACTGGGCTTTTTAGTCTGTTTCCCAGCCTCTGAAAGATAAATTACTTTTCATCGGTGTGGGCAGGATCCCCCATGAGGAGAGCCCATCCTAGCTGCCCTCTGGGGATGCTGCTGCTCTCCTGGCCAGGACAGGATAGACAACATCCCAGCAGGTCCTGTAGCTCTCAGCCTACTGTCATCCACCTGGATGCTGAGAGACTCGCTGAGCAAGTTTGGCAGCTCATAAAGCTTCTCATAAGATACGAGATAATTGCTCCTGGATTGTTGTGCGATGAGTAGGTATGATAACATGTCTATTAAGCACTGTTTCATCACCACCCCCAAACCAGTATACCAAATACTTCCTCTAAAAGTACTGTTTAATCCCAAATCTAATAAACATATATATTCTAAACTCCATCTGCTGTTACAGTATTTAATTAATAGGAAAAATGGCCAGTGTTAAATTTGACAGCTCAGGTGTTAATTATCATGTACTAGGATCTGTTAATTACCTGAAAAAAAGTAAGAGGTAAACACTTTGTGTTTTCAGTCTGGGCAAATACAGTAATGATTTTTCCAAGCCTTCAAGCCAATTTCCTTAATGTTTTCCCCATAATGCATTAAGACTCCCATTCAGCAAGAACCATAAACACATGCATAATCCCAGTGTGACACTGGGTAGCTGCTTGCATTAACTGCAAGATTAATAACTTGCTAAAAGAGGGCCTGAGAGACCCAGGAGCAGCAAAGCTCTGTAGACCTGTCTTGGCAAGGGGAAGCAGTGGCCGGTCTCTCCTCACTGCTGCTTCAGACTGCAGGTGAAATCCCACCTGCCAAGGGCAGTGGGAAGCATTAGGGTATATTGTTTGGCCTGGAAGGTCTGTTTTTCCTCTGAACCTCCAGTTCATCCCTGTCATCATCCCCATACTACTGAGCATAACAGAAGCTGGAAATCACCATTTAAAGCCCTTTTTTTGCTACAATCCCCAGCCTTCTGTGGCTGTTGGAAGGTCAAACTGTATCCTGCCTCAGAGGAAACAAGAGGGATACACAGTGAGGTCGTGCCAGCGGAAGTGAAGGGATCAGCCGGCATCTCCCAGCCGCTCACCCTGGCCCTGGGCCAGCAGCTCCATGGTTTCCCTTGCTCTGCCACTGTGCAGCACCCAGGGCAGGCCTTACCAGGAGGGATCATGAGGCTGCAGTCCTCCCATGCCACAAATAGGTCTTGTACAGGATGAGGGCTGTGTTAGGCAATGCCAAAAATGCTGTGCTGCTGCCTGGTACCCACCTTGCCACAGTGATTGCACCCATGTGCAGTATGTGGGCACAAGGCATTTCGCAGGAGGCTCTGCCACTATCTGTTGCCTCCCAAGCTGCTGGGAATGTGATGAAGGGATTATTATGGATTCAGATACAATACATTGGCCACCAAGATCATCGTCTTTGATTAGACCATACACTCTGCCAAAACTCATAGCACAGCTAGCCAAAAGACTGGAAAGCCATAGTTTCACCTGTGGAAAACCTTCAGAAGCTTCTGGGACCTGGTCCATCTTTGAGCTTTCCCAGTAGTGTGGAAAGTCTGCACAGCAAACTGCTGCAGCTCTGTTAGCTGATGTCCTGTGGCACTTTGCTAGTGGGAAAGTGCTTTTGTTGATATGGTTTGCTTCATTTTAGGACTTGTAAGACAGCTTTTTTGCTGTGTGTCCCTAGGTTAGACTGTACAAAAAAGCCAGTATCCACCTTTCAAGGACGAACATGATTCTGTGAGACATTTCAATCTCCGTATAAGTCTGCTGGATTATTATCACTTATAATTAATTCCCTACATGCTGCGACATTCCCTGCTGGCAACCTCTTTTTCATCTGTAAAAATACTGAAGAGTTGTAGGCAGCAGGAAGGCTTGCCAAGACATCTGTATCAAGGTTGTTAGTATAGACAAGGAATATGTGTGCCACACGGGAGGTCTGCTGTGTTTAAAACAGACCCATTCTATGCACATTATAGCCTCTCCAGGGGTATGGCTATGGCAGTAGTATGGTATTCTGTCTTTAGCACAAGCTTTAACTCTTTATTGTTTGTACAATAATATATATTTTGAACCCTACTGCATTTTTCACTGTGAATTGGTTAAAAAAAATTAACTACCAGAGAAAAAGTGCTTTGAATTCGATCCTGTAAGTAATTTTCATGTTTAATGGTTTGCTCAGCTTCTCTTTATACACATCTAAACACCCTCTGAGTCTGGACCATTTTGTTGCTTCTTGTGTCCTTACACCCAGCACATCAGTTATACTGAGCACTTTGTACCAGCTGAGCTTAACAGCAAACATATGCACCACGCTGAACCAGCTGAATTCAAATGTTATGATAAACAAGCTGCCATAGGAATGACACCACTTGCCAAACATCCCACTGGCCTGGGTGCTGGGCTGCAAAAGAGGAGAGCAGAATCTGAGAGCTGTTTAAATCCCTGCACTATTCTTCATTCCCATTACTGACTTACACCACACTTACCCTTGACCCATAGGACATCCTGAGAAGAACCACGCTCTTTAATTTAGCAGTGGTCTTAGTGGTAGCAAGGCCAATTGCTTCCCCAGATGCACAGAAGCTGCCAGGCCCATGTGCTAACTTGCAGATATGCAGAAGCATTTAATGGACTCACTAATATGGCTTCGCAGTAGAAAACAGACTTGCAGAATTTAAGGGTGAGCTCTGATTTTTGTTATCTGGTGGAGAGGAGTGCACATCTTATAAAATGCTGGAAGGTGGAGGGGGACCTTACCCTTCACTATTTCTTCACATCCTTCCACAAGTTTGGATGAGCACAGTATGATCTTTCTCACACTTAGCTGCCATGAACTATTTGTTTTGTTGTCTAAGACAGAAATTAAGCTAAACTAATATTAGCCACCTTTTTCTGTTAATTTAAATAGCAGCCCACCTCTTTATGGTGAAGATTATGGTTTTTTCCCTCTGAAGGCAGTGGTCATGTTCTACCTCCACACTGGTTCTGCTGCTACTAGGATCAGACCGGACCTACTGAGATATCCCTACATATTTCTAATGGCATATGCAAGAAAGTTTTCCCCTTTTAATTAGATTTATGCAGAAAAGCACACTTTATAATGGCAGAGGGAATTCTCCAATGCATTTAATGTTAAGGCAGGTCAGTCAGACTAATATTAGCTCTCATTGCCACTCTAACCATTCTGCATCCCCTGTTCCTTACCTGCATCCCTTTTCTTGCCTGAGGCAATATAAACAATAAAAATATTTTCTATCTCATCACATCGATTCATTGAGTAGCATAAGGGGATACATTCAGCAGCAGCAGCAATTTGTGGACTTGGAGTGGGCTTGACCCAGGTATCATTCACCAAGTCTGTGATTCGACATTCATTAATACCAGCTCTGTATCTACCAGATCATCTGGCAGTACAAGTCTAATCCAGATCAGGAACAAACCCTCAGCTGCATTTCTATCAGGTTAGTAATTGTGTACTTTAGGCAGTCCGTGCCAGCTTGCACCATCATCATGACCTGGCAGCCCTGGTGTTGTGTTTGCCCTCTTTTTTCAGTGTGTCTTCATGTGACTTAAGAACGTTGTCCCAGATGCATGGAGGGTGCTTGGTAGTGGCACCCCAAGGGACCAGCCTTCCAGTTCCAACGACAGGTCATGTGTGTTTCCAATGCAGTCCTGCAAAAGGTGTCAAGGGGAAGCTCAGCACTGTTGCCAGCAAAATATTTCCAAATCACTGTAAGCAGCAGGATTAATCCACACCTAACAGCACCTTTACATTTGGTAGAACTGATTCACTTAGATCCTGTTGTTTAAGCTAAATTTCCTGAACCCTTGCCTGCTGGTGAATACAGCCTAAGTATTACACATTGCCACTCTGCTTTGGTGCAGAAATTGGACTACCAGTAAGATAACTTTGGAGCCCAGAAGAGTTTCTGTTCACATTCTTTGCAGGGGATGAGTACAGATGGACAGTGTGCCTGGGCTTGTTTATTTGGGTGTCTCCAGGGTTGGGACCCTTTGGAGGAGGCTGATGCCTGATCCTGATGTGTCAGGATCTTGTGGATCACCTTAGACAGCAATTGAGAGTTGGTCTGCTGGCCTGGTAAGCTGCACAAAAGCTTGGTTTCCATAACTCTTGACTGGCTAAAGCATGCAAAACCAGCACGTGTGCTCCTGTTTTGGAGAGCAGCGAGGTAAATGGAGACAGTGTATGAACTGTTGGTCATCATTAATGCTCTTGCCTCTCCTTCCTTTTCAGAAGAGATCAACTGCCTCTAAACAAACAGGGTACGACATGCTCCCACGAAGCATCGTTGTTGTATTCAAGGGTTGTGCTTGGGTCCCAGCTTGTAATGCAGTCCAACTCCTTTGCCCCAAGAGCAAAACACTTGGTACCACACATCATTGCCGCTGGCATTTCATAGGGTCATCTGAGGGAGTTAATCCAAAAGGGTTTATACAAGGTGCTGAAATAATTGTGTGGGATGATACTGCAGACTGTACTATTCTATAGGTTTCAAGTGACAGCCAATTGTGTGGACTTGTATCCCGATATGTCTGTGTCAGGACCTGTACTTGGGTTCAGTTAGGATGCAGTTCAGATGTGGAAGTTGGATTCTGCCTCTGCAGGTGCAAACAGAGCAGTGGAGCCACACTGCTCATGCTGTGCGTGAGTGAGTCCAGGCACTAACACAATTGGAAACTGAGGCATGTTGGCAGCAGGCAAGGAGAAGTATGGTCACAGTTCATGCCTCAGGCATGTGCAAATAGAAGAGAAAGTCCCTGGGCCCAAACCTGCATATAGAGCAGAGCAGCAATATCCAGAAATCACAACACTGGTGTGTAGATGGCAAGAAAAGGCTGTGAGAGGTCCAGTCAAAGACCTACAGACAAAAAGCTTGCAGATCTGCTGAGAAAACGTTATAGAACATGAGCATTCCAATCAGGAGAGTGTCTTTAGGCTGCTAAGTGGATTAATATAATACATATTTTAATTTAATACATATTTTTGACACAGTGCCAAGTACCCAAAACTTCATTTCTGGACAGACAGAAGCATGGCCTGGGGGCAATCCAAAGCAACTGATTTGGAGCCATTGCATATAAGACAACTTCCGTTTTAGAAGCAGAGATCAGACACTCCGAAAAAATCCAAAATATAAGCAAAATGCAGTAACATAAATGTTAACCGTGAAATACATAATTAGTCTAAATGCTAAGAGTAGGGAATTTATTAATGTAGAAGCTTAGAAAAGGCTAGGAGATAAAAAGTTGCTACAGCTGACTAGTAGGAAGAACCAAGTGTCTTCTCATCATTCTTTTTATTTTGGGTGTTTTTCAGAAATAACTCATCAGATCATGTATTTAAATGTCAGAAGAAGGCTTCACATCATTCCTCCCACCTCATAAAAAGGAAGAAAATGGACAAGGAAGGGAGGTGCTGGTAGGATTTGTAAGTTTGTCCCTGAGCTGCCACAGAACAGTTTCGCCACTGTGCTGATTACTGGAGGCTGAATCATTGGTAAGTAAATGGCCCTTGCCAAGAACTGCAAATGTTCCAACCACTGCAAGAACAAAACTGCAACAGAAGCTCATGTCCAACCCTTTGGATAATGGCATACCTTGACTGGGGGAAAGGGGGCTTAAGAAGTGATTTTTCTTCCATGGACTTTCCACTGAGAATTAAATACAGATGCACATTCTCTTTCTTATGGAAGCCCAGAAATTACTGGAAGCTGGGAAATTATTAAAAAAAAAAATCACTGTATGCAAGCCCCTAGGCACCTGGACTTCTTGTCCAAGGCAATGCAGTGGGCTATGGTGACCCCTGGTCTGATCCAGAGTCACTGCCCTTCTCTTCCTGAAGCAAGGAAAACCAACTAATTTCAATTAGAGGCATTTTTCATTCCCTTTTTCCTATAAGGGAGTCCTAGTCTCATTTATTGTCTCTGAAATCTCTGAAACAATCGTCAGAGATTCTTCTTCCTGCATATGGCCAAAAACCTGGCAGAAATTAGGAATATTTGGGCTATTTGGAAACATGTGGGGTATTCCAACTTAGGCCAGAATAAATCAGTCTTTGTGGGATTTCACAATGGCATACCCGTACATTTCTGGATATTCTTTGCTGGTTTGTTTATCATCAAATATTTAGGTTATCTTTACTTTGCTCTGAACCCTCCATTGATCATAGCTCCTCCATTTGACCCCACTCATTGCACATTTACACAAAAGATGGAGTGAGGCTGCTGCTGGGAGACTTCATTTCCCAGCTGCAGAAAGCTTTAAGATCAGAAAATTAACCAGCACACCTGGCACGGATTTATCAGGAACTTGTGCAGCATTAAGTAAAACAGATGGACTAGAAGCATGCCCTTAAAAAAATCCTAAAAAAATACCCTAACCAATCAAAGCCCCAAAACTACTAAGCAAACTTTGCAGTCTGGTACTGAATAACAAAGCCAAATCATCCTCCAGAAAACCAAGTGCTCAAAAAACTAAGTGATTATTCCATTCAGGGAACAAAGACATTGAATTGACAAAACCAGATAACTTTGAAGAAATACTTCAAAAGATGCCTTAGTGGCCAGCTCAACTGCACTATGATGCTCCCTGGAAAGTCTATCATGTTTCCATGCAAAGCCTGGTTTTGAAGTCACTTTTATTTATGTAAATAAATAAATAAATAAAATATTATTTATACATTATGTGTGTTTCAATGTATAAGCATACATTTTAAAAAAGGTTTGTATTTCAGCATCCTTTTTTCTGCCTACAAAATGTCATCCCTGAAAAATTTTGCAGCACAGCTCTGCAAAATTTCTTCCTGTTCAGAGAGAACAGGGGCTGAGAGAAGTGAAAAATGCAGAATGTCCTCAGGGGCTCACTCCCGGTCATAATTCATGCAGTTTGCTGCAAGTAGAGATGTGAGTAACATCTCCCATCATGGCTCCACCCCAAAGAGTAATGGCTTTCACTTTTCATTCTGTTCTGACGTAGGTTTCAGACACTGGGAAAGCTGAGAGGAAGGTTTAATTTAACTGGTTGCCAGTTCATGTAATGATTTGGGAAAAGAGCCTCTTCACCAAAAAAATAAGTTTGGTCATTTGTTTTTTTTTCCTAAGCTGCATAGCCCAATCTTCAGTACAACACTAAGTCTGAGTGACTTTACATCCTTTCTTAGAGCATGTATTTTTCATCTTCATTTAACAACTTTAAAAGTTCATAAATATTCTGAGGGAGAGTAGATCACGCTGACACTGTCCTGTGCATTTACTCTTGTGTATAAATACACATGCACATATCTGTCCACTATGTGTGTGTATATATAGGCGTACATACATACAAAAACTGGTAAGATAAATAATAAGTGTTGCAGTATATATGGGAGTATGCACAACCTTACCTCTTACAGTAGAAATTTAATGTATAAGAAAGCCAAGTTTGCATAAATATTTGTATCAAAGACTGCAATTAAAATTTGTATTTGCTTCCTATCTTTTATAAGAGACTTTTCTTAGCAAAAAGGATTAAACATAGTATTTCACTGCCCACACCTCAATTTTTATCTATTTCTTAGCCATAAGGCAATATTGGCACAAGACAAACCGAACCAAAAGGCATATCTTCTGAAGAAGACTCAAAGGTGAACACAATTCTGCAGTCAAGCAAAATTGCCAGAACACGCTTTCTCTGTTGTTCCCAAAATAAGTGAGTTGTCAGTAAAATTCCAGTTCACACAAGGTCATAAGGACTTCTCTCTCCAGAAATTAGACCATGTTTTGAAGAGAGGGAAAAGAATTCATGCCCTCTTCTTGATTGTGCCAGCAATACTAAGAGGGTGCCACAGGTGATGGTCCCCCAGAACACGGACCATCACAGACACTAGAGCAGGTTTTCCCTGGTTCATTTGAACAGCTGGAGTTCATATCACAGGAAGTCAAACAGAGGATTATAGGAAGACCTAAGGAAAATAACCAGCTAGCCTGTCTAAAATTGATCCTGCAGCCTGGATAATTGTAGTGCTATAATAAATAGGCTGCTTTGTTTTCTCATCCATACTTCTTGTCTACTGCAAGCTTTGTTGAGCTTTCCATTATTACAGGCTTACAAGATTTTCTATCCCACTGCCCCCCATTTGCTTTTTTCCTTTGTATGCAGAAAAATGCCTGTAAAATATTAATACACTTTCTGTAAAATATGGGCAAAATCCAAGTAGGTGCAGGTGAGACCACCTTGATAACTGCTTATCATAGTAAAGACCCAGTATAATTTCATTTAATGTGATAAGGACATAAGTCTCAATTTTTCTGACAATTGCTTATCTGGTGTTTCAGTTTTATTTTTCTTCTTTTAATATTCTTTTAGGTTAAAAAGTTATTTCTGTCAGATCCACAGTGGGTGGATAAGATCAATAAAATATTCATACCATTCACAAAAGTGCCAGGCTTTCCTTTTATTGAAAAATGTAGTAGTGATGTGTAATAAGCATTCTCCCTTTGTGGAGGTGGAGAACAGCTAGTAACATTCCAGAAGGCCTCATTTTTCTGTACTCCTTCTGCATTTTAAAGAAGAGATTGCGTCCATTCTCACTTGCTTTTCAGTTTTGATTGAAGCCAACAGATACAGGCAAGAAATTAAACCTCCATAAATCTGACTCTGCATTGCAAGATTTGTTTATGTCCCCTGATTCTCACTTAGGTTTGGAAGCTGTCCCTGAATAAAAGTTGGTCTGTGTAGTAGTCACTGTCAATATAGCTGGTTTGCACATATTAATTATGTTTTATTTACTGCATTGTCTGTATTGTGATTGCTTGGTGGGGTTTTTTTTAATGCTATAAAATATGCTAGGCATATAGCCTTGTCACATAAACATTCCCAAAATGATCTTGCCTTTTGGAAGATCCTAATTCTGCAGTGCTGACTCCATTATGTTAGTACTGTCTTTTCACCAACCTTTTCCATTTTCGCTAAACCATCAGTGGCAGGTCCTGGAACCAGCCTCTCTCAAGTGTCTCCACACCAGCCAGCACACAGAGGAACAGGTTTCCATACCTAATAACCTGCAGCTAAAACAAGAATCTCTTTCACGTGCTAATGAGCACTTATCCCTATCCACCCCTGTGGTATGGGAGTGTGTCAGGGGGCTGCAGTGATGTTTGATTTGATTTCCAATGCATCCCATCTGGCCGCACACAGGTTGCACTAACGGGTGTCAAAACCCCTCTCTCAGCACCTCCAGGGGATCTCTGCAACCCTTCCCAACCAAATACCTCTTAATTGGCAGACTTCTTACAGGCACATCCAGGAGTCATTAACTTTAAGCCAAAAAGCACTGATGAAACAAGGAAATTAAGAAGACAAGAGCATGAAGTGAATGGCCTGTACAACCACACTTGGCCCCTGCCCTTTCCCAGCCTCAGTGCAGGCATGCCTTCTCATTTTATTTGCATAGACAGTCAGGGGTCAGAACAAAACCTATAGATCATTTAGGACCTTGGGCTGGCCTTCTGGGCAGGGCTGAATTTTGCTCAGCAAACATCTTTATTATCTTGAAGTAATCTCCAATCACTTGGGTTCAGTGTCACATGGAAAAATACCTCTGCTGGGAGAAAAATACCCTGATTATTTGAAAGGTTTAGACTCGGTGGAATTTTCTTTTTCCCTAAAATTATCCACATGATATGTATTTCATTGTAATTTTGAGCTGTATCTGTTAAGGTTATACTTCTGCTCCCACCAGAGTCTGTGGCTAACACTCCCTTGATTGTAGGAATAAAAAGCCATCAACCTGGAGGGAGTTAGATCTCTGTGGAAAGAAAAGCAATTATAAGAAAATTCTCATTTCATATCTAATATCAAAAAAGAACAGATCAGATAAAAATGAATTAAAGGAATGTGAAAGCTTCAGGTCTGTAGGTTATTGTGAGATTATTGTGTCTTCAACACTCTCTGTCTTAAATGTTAGACTAGGAAATCAAAGTTTGATCCAACAATAAATCATCTGGTTAGCACAAAATCTGATGCATTTAAAATCTGGCTTCATAAAAATGTCATTCATTGATGCAGTATGGAGAGACTGCCTGCTATGTCAAACACCTTCAAGTAGGTCATCTTTTAGGGATTAGTCTAAGTTGCTATCTGTTGACATTTCACATGTGACATCATAAGCTTCTTAAAATGAATGAAATTCTGTTTCTTTTCTTTGCTTTTTTTTTTTCTTTTTTAAGGCAAATGATGGCTGAAAGGCAGAAAAATTTGCAAACTGGGTTAGTGATTTTTGGCTGCTTCATATTTGAAATACCCACTTTAACAGAATCTAAGATGTCTGTTTGTCAGCAAGCGAGTTTATTTTGTTCTGAAAATTAGACCTTTTGTCTCAAACTGGAACCCAAACCATGAAACATTATAGTAATGAATAGTGTACTCTATAGCCATCACCTTCCAATTAACGATATATTGCCCTATTATTTGCCAGAAAAAGACCAGTTAGGAAGATGGATGTGAGTTTGATGCTCTAACTTTCAAAATGAGTTCTGCTACCAATTTCTTGTGTGCCCTTGAGCAAGTTACCTGTGTTAGGTGTTTCAGAGGTGCTCTGCTGGCCTGTCCCTTATAGCCCACTTTGAAAGGATCTGCAAAGCTTCCTCCTGCTGCACAAGGAGTGTGAGTTTGGCACCATCCATGTGTAAAATTGACCAGTGAGACCTACACAGGTCTACAGGGCATTGTAACACACAGATTTATTTTTTATTCCAGATTATATTTCAACAACCAGACAAAAAACCCAAGAATGTCTCTGAGTTGGGCTTTCTAATGGAGTGGCTGAAAAGTACAGAGGGGCTGCAGCTTATTTTGGTTGCTCCTTTCCTGTTTGTCCCCACAGTAACCACAGGCTCTGGTGTTGAGGACAGTGAGAGAAGGTGACTATACTGGGAACTGAGGTTGCTCCCTGCTACTAGCAAGAGGAAAACAGGACAAACTATTGTTTTATGGTGAACAAGACTAATAACTTCTCTGAATGAATGAAATTAAAATGAGAGACATTATATAGGAATGTTTCTTTTTACTGTAGGGAAGCAGCATCTTTTTATTGTGTGTTCTAATGATTTCAAGCCATTGTGTTGGCCATCTTGAATACAGTTAAGAAAAATATGCTTATGGAACAATTTTCTTGTAAACAGCAACTGGAGAAAAAAGCTAGTATGAATAATGGTACACAAGTATACTATTTATAAATGTCATTTATTTATACATCCTTTGTATATTTGTGTATTCATTGAGACCTTAATTTCTCAAGAAACTTATCTCTGTATCTTATTTACTTGTCTGGAGTGGCTTCCCCTTTCAAACCAGTCAACTAAACATATAATTGTTTAGAAACTCTACAGCCTTGCCAAAATATGAACTCATGCGCATGGAAGGGGCAGAAGTTCAGATTTCAATCTGGCCATGTAGGGCGGCACGTGCTGTCCTAAGCTGCTCTAGTGAAGTTGTTCATTTTAGTTGCTCTCCAGAGGCTCCTTTACTGGGAGAGAAAAAGGATCTGACTGCCAAGAAGGAGGACGATGCTGTCTGCGGAGATGTATCAAGGCTCTGATAGGGAAAACAGAATATTTATTTTTTCTTCTTTCTCTCCCTGTTCTGAGGGACTGTGGGAGAAAGTATAATCTGAAAAACGGTAACTCTCTGCAAGGCCATGCTTTCCACTCTGGGCTATGCTCTGGCCTTTCAACTCACTGTTCTGGGCCACTGACTGCCCCTTTCTGTTATATTTCTTTGCCACTAGAAAGGAGCCCCTAATTCCTGGGTCACAGCCTTCTCCTTTTCTTCTGTGCTCCTGCAGTCTGTCATCCATGAAGCAGCTGTAACCAGGATGGCAGTCTGCTTTACTGACACACAAGTATTTTCTTGCACCTTAGACATAACTCAGAAGCAATACGCCATCATACAGCTCCACGCTGTAGCAAGACACAAAACACCACTTCTTTTTTCCTTGGACACACATTCAAAGGGCTAGTCACCAAGAGAAAAACTGTGGATTCCAGGAAAATTTGAGTTTTTCACCTCTCCCCAAAAGCAAGAAAAATGTTTGTTATCAGCTGTACGGAGCAGGAAAAAAGGATCCACTGCTTTTGATCTTAATTACACACAAACTGTGTGAAATACAGGTTACTAAAGAGTACCCTATAGGTCTCACACGTTGTTTAGTGCTTGGCAGGATCAAATTTACAGAAGTCTGTGAGCACACAGAAGTGGAGACTACATCTACCTTGCTCTCACACAGCTTCCAGGGTCATTCTCCTAGGATGCTGACGGGTACATGTGCTGGGAGCCTCCAAGTCTGCCATGAAATGTGGGACCAATGTCCTTCCAGGTGAACTTTTCCCTGTGGTGTAGAGGCAAACAGAAAGGTGGCTGCATTTTTCCTGCCAGGTACACCTAGTATCATCCCAGCTGGTGCTTGTGGGGAGCAGCAGCCCTGCTGCCGACTTGCACAGCATCATTCCAGGCTTTCTGTTTTGTTCAAGTTTCTCGGTGTAAAATGCTGAAGCACGCTGCTGACCCAGAGTCAGCCAGAGCAGGTGGTGAGGCAGAAATGCTGTGACTCCTGTGAGTGGAGGTCTTGAGAAGCTGTTCAGCAGCAGCTGTTTTGTGCAGCTTCAAGGACATGTCATGATAAAGAGCATTAAGGCATCTTAGAGCCTGACAGCACAGTTTCTTTCCCACTGACAGCTCAGTATTCAGACAGCATTTCTCAGCACTTTAGAAGTCAACAAACTAAAGACAAGATCTCCTGTGAGCATGCACAAGATGCAAAAGAGCCATGCAACATGAATGGCACGCAACAAAACTCAAGCTAGCCTTCACTCACCCCATCATTTAGATGAGCTGGAATAGGTCATTGCAACGAAACCACACTGTGAGAAGACAACTGCTGCTCCTTTCTGCAGAGGTTTGCCATGTGTTATGGCTCATATGGCAAATTGTTCATCGGATTGAGCTTTCTTTCCCTCCTTGGATAATATATCCCTTCCCTTCTTCATTCGTTATTGGGCACGGTACATATGGCAAGGCTTGGTGCACAGAAGGGTGGGAGGAGGTGAGGGTGCTGTGCTCAGGTGCCTCCTGCAGGCAAACCCCACAGCTCGAAAGCACTGGCTGGGAGGAGGACAGGATGGCACAGGATGTCGGGTTGCTATTGGCTTGTTCTATAAAATATGTGTCTTTTCAACACATTTTGGGAGATAGTGCAACAGACATGCATATGCCATGTAGCACACTTCTGGGAGCATGGCAGCAATCCAGTGGAGTTACAGATTAAAACTAAGATGGGATAGGATGTCTTTCAAAGATGTATATCAGGCACTCAGGTCAGGCCCTATGGGTAAAACTTGTAACTAAAAAAAAAGTACTGCAGATGATTTTGTGATTTTTCTTGTATTTATAATGACCTGTATTTTATCCTGATCAGCAGATATTTCTTCTCAGATTAATTAAGTCCTCCCTGTGTTTTATGAGGAACTATTAGATCCAAACTCCTGGAGGATGCATGCCAGCACTTTTCAGGAACAGGTGGGGGAATGATGCAGTTATAGGGACATCTAGGCTATGCTTTCTTGCCCACTGTCAGTTAGATTGATTTTATGTGCACCATCTGAACATTATTTTGTGGGCAAGATTAGTAAAAAAGGTAGTTGCAATTCTCTGCATATATATTGCGGGTTGGGGGGTGGAGGAGAGTCTTGAAATCCCAGCCTCAATCCAGTCATTTATCAGAGCTGACCTTTCACCACTAAGCGCTCCAGTCTTACCTGCCAGTATCTTCTAGAGAGAGAAAACTGTACAGACAGCTCTCTGTATTCTTCCTCAAGGTGTGGCATGAATTCAAAGCACATCTGAAATCTGATAGAAAATCTGTATGAGTCTCCTGACAGCCATTCCAGCTTGACACCTCTTTGATGTGCAAGAGTACTCTGTCAGCACACTCCATCTCCTTATGCCTCTGACTTCCAGACGTGCAAGTCTATGGTCCTTCTAGGAGCATCCCACCAAGAGGGCAATGTATGTGTTACCTGTCTGCTATTAGAATTTTTCCCCATCCTCCAATTCTGCATTGCTATTGATTGATTATGAGCTGGCTGGCTGACTCTAATACACAGTGTATTCACCACCTCTAATTGATTGCAAGTTCATCATTCTTTGCCCAGTACTCTGCACAGATTGCTATTGACATTTACTTATTTCATAATACTATTTACTGCTATTTGTCTTCTCATCAGGTTTTCTCTTTCCCTCTTCTGTCCTTTTTGCTCCCCCTTTAACCCTGCTTCTGAGTCTTTCTGTTTGCCCATGTCTCTCCTTTTCCTCCTGTTACTTCCCTACTCTACTACATCATGAACCTGTTTTTTTGCCACGGTCTTGGTGAAACTTGTGCTTGCCACAGTCTCCTTTCTCACTGACATCTGTCTGCACCACAGCCTCTCTGTTACGGGCCTCTCCTCATCCCCTGCTGCTCATGCCCTCAGCAGCTCCCAGGAGGAGACACAGATGGGCTAGCACAGAGCACAGCCCATGGGAACGCAGGGACCTGAGCCCACACCTGAGCAATATGCAGGGGCTGCTCAGACGTGCAAGTCATGGTGCACCAGATGAACCAGATGAGAGAACAGGCAAGAGTTAAAACCAGGCTTTCCTACAGTGTGAGGAATAAGATAGCCAGTGTCTGTGCTTTGGGGTGGGAGTATTTTTGACAACCCCTTTGCTGACCTGCACTGTGGCTGCCAGCATAGGCACACAAGCCCTGGTGGGAAAAACCCCTAAAAATGAGCCAACATTGTCTGTTGGGTAGTTAGCCTCTTGCTGATGTGTGTGAACAGTCTTCTACGTGGCAATGGTGCATGTGTGTGACCTCAGGAGGTGACAGCCAGTGGGACTGTGGGCAGCAGCATGCTGGTGGATGCACACTGAGAGCTGTAAGCCTCCAGTGTGTCCTGCTGCACTTGACACGAGCCCAGCCAGAATGCAGCCCAGAAACAAGCACACCTGTCTTTAGCACTGCTCATCAGCATACAGAAGGAGCTACCTCTGCACAGCAGGGTACAGCTACTGAGAGCTGAAGCCCAAGAGAGGGATGCTGGGGACAGCATGTTAAGACATGACCCACAGCCTTATGCATTTCATGGATCAGCACCAGGGAGGTACGTGCATCTCCTCACCTGCCTTCCCCCTCCCATATGTGCTTGGTAGCCACTGAGTCCCCTTCCCAGGCGGTGGCTGTCACTGCAGCAATGTGCTGTGTGGATGTTATTTCAGAGTCAGGAGGAAAGGGCGCAGGCAAAACTGGCCCCCAGTGCTCCCCTTTGGCTCGTGCCCAGTCCCAGTGACACTACAGAAATAAAAGGAAGGCTACCAGGGACACTCAGAATGCTCAGAAAAAATAAACCAAAATAGAAAAAAGGGGCTCATTTTAATAACTCCAAGCCTTACACTCCTGTATGTCTTAGAAGGAGTTATATTGCTCTCCAGCCTTTAAAAATAGTCATGGGTTTGGAAACCATCATAGTGCAGATCCTCCTTTACTGGAAGGTTGATAGCAAGGCGTGAAAAAAAAAAAAAAGAGCAGACAAGGATCTGGAATCAAAGGCAGGGAAGCACTTAGAGATGTGTTGACAAGAAGTGCTATATAGATGCCACATGGAAGGACTGGCAGATTTCTATCTAAGCTGTTCCTCCTCCTGGTTGCATTCATCTCCCAGCATGGCGCTTCTTCATCCATACCATACCTGTGACTGTGATGGCATTTTCAGGAAAGACCGTATTTTGAGCAGCAGTGCACAGTCCTATCCACCTTCCGCGTTCATAGGGCCCTATCTGAAGCAGCAAGGCCAAGTCTTTGGTGCCTGACCTGTGCAGTGCAGCAAAGGTGCAGACGGCAGGTGGGGTGCCCCTAGCTCAAGTCCATGCACATTTTACTCCTCCTTTTGACCCGTGATGAAAATAGACCAGGTTGAGCTTCACTTCTCATGCAGAAGCTTAAAGATATCAGTTCATAGGCCTCAAGCAAATACCTGTGGGTGACCAACAAGACAGCTGAGAGTTTTCCTCTTGTGGTGGGAGCTGCACTTGCCAACACAGTGTTGCAAGGCAGTGCTTCAGCCGTGAAAAAATTGAAGCTATTCCTCCTGCCCAGCACATGCCAGAAAGAGCACAAATGTACAGTGCTACTTTCAGTTCATTTGCTGGACAAATTACGTCTAATGAAGAAATGGCACAGGTGGGGCTGTTGAAATGAAGGATGTGCAGAAGGGAAAACTGTGAGAGACCCCCAGGCAGGTCATCTCACACCTGTGAGTGGCAGGGGAAGAGCAAAGCCTCCCCACACCAACCCCCACATCTGCCCAGTGCTGGGGACTCCCGGTAGAGGAAGGGACAGTGTAGTGCCCGATGGGCTGCTCAGGCCAGGCAGGTCACCCTGGTTTCAGTGGAGGGGCCACAGCGAGTGGCTGATGGCTGGGGACCACTGCAGCTGGTGGGCACAGTGGACCCAGCTGGCACCAGTGCTCTGCCGAGGAATTTGGCAGTCACCCCTCTGCAAGCAACTGGCAAAGGGTCAAAAAGAAACCAAAAACTTATATTTTAAATTGATCTCAGAAGATATAGCAACACAAATTTTGAAAGCAAAATCATAGTTCTGACAAATTAAAAATGATTGAAATTTGATTCATCATTCTTATTATTTAACTTTAGGTGGGAGAAGCAAAGTTTTCCAGAGAGCAAAGATATATGGTTGAGTTCAGGTGTGATATAAAGGTAGTTTCAATTATCCCTCCTTTATCTTCATTTTTATCTTTTAAATGAAAAAGAGTATTACTTTTTCTTTTTTTTTTTTTTTTTAATCAAATCGGTAGAATTTAGGCTTTGAGCAGGAGAGATGATGTCTTCACCATAAATAAAAGATGGTTTGTGGAAGTTTGTACTTGACAGCTGTCTTCCAACAGGTAATCAGATTCAATAAATGCACCAGATACTCACTGAGAGTTAACAGTAAGAGAACTAACAATTATATACAGGAAGATGTACCACCACTGGTTTTGATGGTTTCCCCTGTGGTTTTTACTTCTCCTTTTGGTGAAAGTGAGGCAACTGTGATTTCTCTCATTTCCACTCTCTTCAGAAATTGTGAAAGTATCTGTCTTTCTTTTTATATCAGCATCTTCACTTCACTGTTGATTCAGAAGCAAATCCAGTTGTACAAACAGATTAAGGCTAAAATGAAACATAGCTAGAAAACAGCATTTTCCTCAACCAGTAGTTTATGCATAAAATCACCAAGTCACAGAATCACAGAACAGTTGAGGCTGCAAGGAACCTCTGTGAACCTCCTAGTTCCCCCCTCTGCTGCTCAAAGTAGATGACATACGGGGACCAAAAAATAGGAGTGTGCTCTGCCTGTCACTTCAGTGAAATGAATGCAACAATTTCTGTAAAATACTAGCACTTTCTTAGTGCATCTAATGAACAGTCGTTGTTTAGATATTTTGGAATACAGACGGCATTCAGAATTCATAAAGTAGGCCAGACGCACTAATCTTTATCCCAGAAATTAGCAACACAGATATAAAATCAAATGAATACTTGTATACTCACACCCTAAATTATAAGTTTTTGACATAACAGAATGTCAGTGTAAAATACTGAGCAACTTTCCTTTAAGCAGAATGCAGTGCAGTGCTTTTGTGCTTGCAAGCCCCTGGGTGTGTGAAGCCTTCTGTATTTTCACAGTTTCCTAAGCCACCACTTCATTTTACACATAGGAGATGCACACTCTTCATCAACTCTTAGCTACAAGTAGCAAGCACGGTGGTGTTTTTGAAAGAGTATGAAAAGGCAGCTGCATCCAGTGTTTCTACACAGGGACACTTGGCAGCAGCACACTGACACTGGCTGATCGGTGTCTTGTTCTGAGCCACTGACCCTTTCCTGTGCTCCCTCTAGGCAACCAAGCCCCTAAACATTGGTTTGGATGCAAGATTTTATATGCCCTGGTTTTAGCCACTTGAACTCTCCTGGATCTAGCTCTTCATGTCTACTCCTGAACTACATCACACTGTGGGAGCCACCAAACATACCTGTGCTTGTGCCCACACATGGCTCTGCTTGAGCAAGCAAGGGGCAGCTGTCTAAGATCATTTGCTTTAGGGACAGGCAGGCTGCAGCAAGGCTCTCTCTCACTTAGGTCTTTCTCACTTAATCCAGCAGCTCCAGATTTATCTGCAGACTCTTTCTTCAGGTTAAGATGCATTGAGGTTTTTGGTTTGGATGTTTTTCTCACAACTCACTGGGAGATTTTCTTACCCTCTGTTTCTTGCCATCTCTCTGCCAGCTGTCACCATCCCTGGAGCAGAGTCAGGACAACAGCCTCAG
This sequence comes from Gymnorhina tibicen, assembly GCA_013399875.1. Classification (NCBI taxonomy): domain Eukaryota; kingdom Metazoa; phylum Chordata; class Aves; order Passeriformes; family Artamidae; genus Gymnorhina; species Gymnorhina tibicen. Next base: position 443,871 of record VXAZ01002002.1, on the reverse strand, counting down.
ACTCTCTTTTAAGGGGGGACTGTCCTGGGGAATGATGCCGGAGACAATACTGCTCTAAATGTCTTCCCCAGGCCTGCTGTACCTGGCCCTGAATGTGCTGCTCATTATTCAGGTCTGAATCTAGAGCTTCTGTGATTTCCAGTCAAGCAGTGGAAAGCAAAGCCTTGCAGATTTTGGTTTGCTCAAGACATCCCTTTGTGAATGGCAGCAGAGGAGGGACTGTTGCATGAGCAGTTCCAGCATCTGCATGATAAACAGGACAGCAGAGGCAGTGAGGAAGAAAACTTTAAGTCACACCAAGGTAAATGGCTAAGACACCCCCAAACATCTATGCAGTGATTTCACTGCCATGTCAGTGGACACATGGACAGCCAGGGACACTGACTTCAAACACTGGCAGGTTTAGCTCTAACATAATTAATTTAGAATTAATTACAACTGCCATACCAAAGTCAGCTGATCCTCAATATTATATAGGAATTTAGTCAAATTCAAAAATAATCAGATCTTAGCTTATGCATTTTAAAAAGAATCAAAGTAGAGGGATGTCCTGTGTTTAGAAAGCGGGAGACTTTTGCCAAAACCTGTAAAGTTGTGATTGAAAATGTTAACCTGTGTGCTGAAATAAAATTACCATCTGACAATATGATTGTCTCAGGGACAATGATTAAAGCTTTCTTCTTAGAATTATGTTGCTGAATGATTGCGTACTTAAACACACAGCCTTCCCTGTGCTTTTGAAAATCATATTGGCAACCTTGAAAATCTAGTTGCTGTTTTTCCCTGCCTCTACCCTCAGAGATGTTTATAAATTGGCAAGAAGTTTGAAAACTTTGTTTACGAAGAATTGTAGATAATTGATCATTTTCAGACTTTTAAACATACAATAGACTCTAAAAACCAACTTTATAAAATACTGTTTGAACAGCAAAGCCTTCCCTAGACTGATCCACCATGTGCTCATATGCATGCATTTGATATGCTTATTTTCACATATCAGATTAGGGAACATAAAAAGACCATGGCATTTCACAGCATAGAAGAATAGATGGGGGGGGAGGCAAGAATAATAAATTTCTGAAGATAGCTGAAGTCTGAGAACATATCAACTCTTTCAGGCTTCTGGATTCGTACAAAGTAAAACCTAGGATTGCAGCCAATAAGGAGGATGGTGATCTGCTGGTCGTCACATCTCTTGAACAGACTTTAGCTCCATCCAAGATGCCTAGTTACAGGCTGGTAAGGGTACTTTTTGGTGCTGTGACTTTTCTCTACCCAAGGTAGATGGTCACAGAGATTTTAGATTTTCCTTATTCTTTTTTGGGCCGGCTCTTCTTGATTTCCAGAGTATCTGTCCAAAGTATTTTGACGCATTTGGTATGAGGCCTATCTTGAAGTCATGTCAGTTACCCAAAACTTTCAGGTCAACTCCCTAACTAACATCAACTTTTAAGAATTCTGCTTTAAAAAGTAATTTAAATATAGTCAGCATTCTGCTTCCCACAGTGCCTCCCTACTCCAATTATGTACAAAATCCATAGACAGAAGACCATTTCTGAGGAAACTGGCATGGTCTTATCTGGCTGAAAGGTCTTGAGATAACATTATGTCACCAATGTAGAGAAAGTTCAGCATAAAAATAGAAGTCACTACTTTAAAAAGGAACTATGACAAACATTCATCACCAAGCATTTGCCCATCAGAGATATTTAGCATTTTTATTCTAAAGGTAAGTTTCACTATGGTGATTTTTTTCCCCAGAAACAGCTGATATACAATGTTTTACTAGCACTCAGATGGGCTCCAAGTCAAGCTGTTTGTCAACTGGAAATTTCATCTTGCAAGGGAAAAGTATTTTAAAGTTGCTCAGGAGTGAAATTCACATAAAGCAATAAACTGTATATAGCAGATTTGCATTCCTTAAGCTCATCTTCCTGTTCTGGAAATCTGGACTTCACAGCTCTGTGTTGTTGAGAACAGAGAATGGTTGAAAAATATAGCAAATACTGTAGAAGTTTCTTCCATTATGTTATTTGCACTGGGAGCTGCATTCATGGGAATGTTACCATCTCGCAATACCAGCAGCAGTAGAAAATATTATTTACATGAATCCACACAGACATTTACATCATTCTCTCCTTGAATCCCATAGCAAGCCACCTTTTGTCTGAAGTCAGAGCAAACAGAAGAAAATAAACATTGTGCTGGTGAATGTGATTAACAAGGCATAAAACATTACAGCCATGGTGACTCTTAGATGGGAATAGAAGCATAAATGCCAACTAATTCTTTGTCTGTCCTGAAAACCAGGGCTAAATCATCCTGTTGGCAGAACTACTAGTGCTACAAGTACTCTTACAGGGAAACTGTCCCATGACGGAGTCTCTACAAGGCAGATTTCATCATTTACCCACAATACGAAGAGAAGAGCAAACAGAAAACTGCTCAGAAACTGCCAGTGCTGAGAGGGAATGACTCTGCAGGCTGCAGATGTAGATTAACAGAGGGACCATCAGGAGCTATGACTCAGAGACAGTTTCAAAGTGGCGGTTCTTAGATTTGGGCGGACGCCTTCCCCCAGAATTGCTTAAAAATTATTCTTATTTCTTTAGTCTCTGCCCTGACACAGTTTGTCATCTTTATCTCTGCCCATGCCACCTTGGTCTACATGCTTTACTTTGCATCTCTTTATTGGACGAATTCTTGTCCTACTGTCCCTCATTTTTAAGTCTTTACTCTTCATGTTTCTTCTTCCTCCACCAAAGGCACGGGGATGGGGTATTTGATATGCCAGGAGCTCCTGACTAGGGCTATTACAACAGTCAGAACAGAGGGAATCCTAGGCTGATGGACAACTGCTGGAGCTCATGGTCATAGCTATGTGAGTTTCTACACCTGCCTGGGCTACAATTTCCACAACAATACAGAGGGAACATGAGTACTGTGTAAGGACCTGCCTTTATCTACAGATAAAGTGGCACCAGAAGCATCACTCGTAAGGAATGATCAGACTTTGGGTCACTCAGTCGTAGTCCCTTACATTAAACCTGTGACAAACACTGGGGAGTAAAACAAATATTCATACATTTTTAGTTACATAGCCACATACATATGTGTTACAGCCAAGTATTAAAATTCTTATGCATCCATGATTTCACACTGACTTTGCGCTGTATTTATATCACACAAAAGAGGCTTTAAAAATTCACCAGATTTTCAGCAAGTGTAAATCAGTTTAGCTTCACTGCAGTGCATTGCCTTGACTTTGGTGAATTTAATTCAGACCTGAATCATTGAAAGTGTACTAACTTGTGCCAGCTAAAAGTCTAAATTTAAGACACTCATAAAACAACTAATGCATTTATCTCTTTGTATCAAAACAAGCTTGGGTGAAAACAAGCCAATGAGCCTATCTATATACATACTACTTTCCACAGGACTGCCAAAAATCTTTTGTTTAGAAAATGTGGCTGATATATGAAATTCTCCATGGGAATCAAACACAGAACTGTTAAAATTGCCTCTCTGCTGCTAATTACCTCTTCCAGTTCTCATCCATATGACGAAGGTTTTGCTTATCTAATAGCTAGAGTCAGAGTACTGTTACGTATTGGTAAAGGAATTACTTATATTGAGCTTAGTAATGAAATAACTGGCTGATTTCTTCCTGCCCAAAAGGCAGGTCAATTTGTATTTCTTTTGCATTTTTTTTCTTTGAAGCTCTGCAAGAAAATATTCATTTTTAGGGAGCTTCAAAGTAGATTTAAGCTGATACTCACTGCCACTATGTAGAAGGCAAATTGCCAGCACTGCTGACATAAATGAGTACATAATCTGAGTAACCCTTAAGACTCTCTGCACTCTATTCTGGCTTCCACGTTGGCATTGTGGACTTTGCTGCTAGCTCCTCTACCAGACATTTCCAGCAAGACCTCTCAAGTATAGTCTGAACTTCTAGGATCTCATCTCTGCTTGGTGCCTAAATCTAAGGTTTTCTACTTCGTAACAAAAGTTTTACCGAGCAAGTCACAACAGTGTGGTGGAGTCCTGCCTTCGAATGTGGAGCTTTTGCTGCTGAGATTCAAACACACTTTCACTGACCTCCCTCTGTAACAAAACTCTTCACCTGCAAGTAGTACACCACAGGAACAGATTGTGAGTGGGGAGGTCCTCAAGCAGTCTTTTTTGGGAGAATTTGACAAGGCAAGTGCTATGCTGGGGCTGCTGCTGCTGCTGAATATGGGAAAGGCACTTGTACTTCCCTCTACCCTCTCCACAGGCATGGAAACTATTTGGATTAGCACTTGCCTAGATCCCCGGACATATCTAGGGTACTTGACAGGTATGTAGCTCAGGGTGGTGTCCATGGGGTCTGCCCAGGGACAGCTAAGAATAGCTGTGTTTACTAACACCTCTCACAAATGCCAGCCAAGAGTGGCAAGACAGGTAGTAGGGGGTGAGTGGATAGGAGAAGTAAGGAGCTTGCTTCCTCTTTCTGCTTCATTGAGTCACTCAGCATCTGCTTCCTTCTCTGTACAATGGGAGTTTCTAAGTTCACTCCCAGTTTTGACAGCGGGATGAAAAGAGGTGATGCACATTATGATTAATTTTCATAAGCAGCTATTAGGCTTGCTCATAGTTTTGAAAAGCTCTGTCATAGAGAAAATCAGACTGAGATCATGATCTGACTCCTTCCCCAGCTCTGTAAAGACTCAGTAGTCAGTGGACACTGAACCTTCTCATGTGGCAGATTTATACCCCACTCTGAGATATGGCACTTTCAACAATGCAGTCAAACTCACTGGTTGGGCATGTCAGAGAAGAGTAGTATTCCCACAAGAGAACTTGTTTGCCTGACTTGGATATTCAAATTTTATCAGACAGGATCAGGATCTCCCTCTGCGGTAGGTGAATTTCCTTCTGTTCTGTCTAAGGAGTAGCACAGGCATTTGTTCAGGAACATGACATCATTAAGTACTTCAGTGCAGGAACAAGATGAGTTCCAAAGCAGGGTAGACTGCGGCACTGCGGTGAAAATGTCAAGCAATGGAGTATCCACCACAGCATGACATGAGACTCTGGAACATGCATCTGTGTCTTCTCCTCTTCCTCATTGTTCACATATGTGTGTGCCATGGTCATTCTCTAAGAAAACATAGTATAATAAATGTGGTGGATTGATTAACCTTAGTTTTTACCCAGCATGCTCTCCCCAGGAAGGGCCAAGGAAAGGATATTTGCTGCAGCTGACACTCTGAGGGACTGGGTGTCCTCAACTTCCAGGGATGTGGTAACAATGAGCTTGAAGCATATCGTCTGCCCCCATGCCCTGCACCAGACTCTGCCCACTGCAGCCCCATGGGGGGCCAGAGACAGGCAGCAGAAATAGTGACTGGAACACCTTGCTCCAGTGTGTGGGACTTTCCACACACAGGGTGTGAGGTCTGGCACGGGATGAGACCGGAGATGTGTGATATGGAAAGGATTTCCTACTGTTGCTTCTAAATTAAGGAAGAGAATAATTTCCAGGGGTTGATTCTGAACAGCAAGGAGAGGATCTTGTCCTGAAGTGCCCCCTGTGAGTGAGAGGCTCTCTTTAATGACAGAGAAGTTGCACTGAGTGTGGCTTTCCCTTAGTAAAGTCAGCCTCTGTGAGCACCTTGTTATCAGCTGGAGAAGTCTTTAAACATTCTAATTAAGGTCTGACGTCACCTAAATATCTGTAGTCAGAAAAGATACGTAAGCACAGGCATAACTGGGCATGAGCTGAGTTATATTCTTCATAAAGAGGAACTCAGCAAATATATAACTGTCTTCTAGAATGGGCAAGGCGAGGCAAAGAAATGCAAGTAAAAGAAAATAAGAAGGAAGGAAGGAGGAAAACAGAACAGAAAAAAATGGAAAAGGTAGAGTGGGAAGAGGAACTTTCTTCTAAAATGGAAAAGGTTTTACTTTATTCTATCCTCATCCCTTCCCCATGTATCTATTAGAGGTTCAGTGTTGCTTTTGCTTTATCACTGAGCATTAAGGGTGCCAAACCCCTTTGCAAAAAGTCTTGAACCACAAATGAGCCTCAATTTTGATTTTGCTACAGTCACTAGCAAATCCATTTATATCAAGGCTAAAGATCATGGTGGCTTTGCTTGAAAAACATTACATCAGTAGCAAGAAGGTGATTATAACGTGCTAGGCTGGGTTCTTAACTACTTAATTCAGTTTGGGTCTGGTGTAATTTTATTTTTCCACCACTGGTGTGGAACCTAGAATAACCCTTTTAAATCTCCTGTACAGTTAATCCAACAGGCTGCTGTAAGGATATCAGAGCAAGGCTGGGCAGTTGCAGTCACTTTAAGATGTTTCTTAAGGGAAATAATTATATTTAAAAGGCATAATACTTTCTGAAGACTTTTTTTTCTTTGCTCAGTCTAATGGAGCCCCTTGAGCTCAAGACATTATTTGTGTATGACAGTACGAAATGGCTATTTTCTTTTAAATCTGTTTCAATTTCTTACCCTTGCTGAAATTCTGAAGGCTGTAACACTGATATATCTGCTTTCCAGGGACTAATGCAAGTAACCAGGCCTTTGGAACATTTTGTAAATATTCCTGAAAGCACATTTAACATCCCTACATAATTTTTCTACTTCTTGAAGTGTATGTGCTGTAGCTTGTTCTGAGACAGAAACCCCCAAACTGGCCACTGAGCAATGCTGTGGATCACAGGAATTTTTAACAATGTCCTCTCTGACCCGCACTATTGTGTTTAACAATAACAGAACAGCCTATAATCCTTAACAATAGAAGAGTTATCATATATATACACAGTCTTCAGAGCCATTGCAAACAACCACCACTGCTTTCCTTAAGGATGCTTTAGCATTTCCTCCATAAGCAGCCCACCAGATCATTAGGACTGAACTGTAGACCATCCCTGATATACCTTAACATATAATTTCTTGGCCTAAAAGCTTGACATGGGAATAAAAAAAACCCCATTATATATATTTATTTCCATTTAGAGAGATTTGTGAGTGATTAGAAGCTTTTTTGCACTTTCAGACATCAAAAGCCTGGTTTTAAGGAATGAAATTAGTTGTATTACTGCAGACAGAATTTATTTCTCCTTCAGATATTTTAAGTTTTTTAAAAAGACATATGGCTAGAAAGAACGCTACTGTGCACATGAAGGAATGTTGTCTTAATATGCACTTCCTAAAATTAATTTGGTAATGCTTTGTACTCTCAAATGAAACAATACAATACTGGAAGTTCAGGAAGAACTTGATACGAGAAGTACAGCCCGATATATGCAGTTAACCTTTGTGCCAGGAGGCCCTGGAGAACTCAGTCTGTGCTCCAACTCCTACAGCCAAAAATACAAACTGTTGTTCTGCTGGATATCTCCTTTCTGAAAAGTCAGGATATGCTTGCAAGTGCAGTGAATAGCCTTAGTGCTTACTTCCAAACTAGAAAAAGTGTGTTACACTGAAAGAGAGGGTTGTCTGTTTAGCTTGTTAAAAAGAAGATAAATTGATATCTCTTTAAACCAGCAGGTAAGATATGAGTGTCTTAAAATAGAGAAAATAGAATGTACCAAAGGGCTATTCAACAAAACAGAGAAGCGTGACAAGTACTAGTGCCTGGAAGCTGGATTTGGGCACATTGGATACGACACGTCTCTCAGCAGCAAGGATGATTAATGGCTGGAACAAACCCCATGAGGTTCTTTATCCTCTGCCTCTTGCCATCTTCAGTTCAAGGTGTTATGAAAGATGGGACTTCACCAAATATAAGTCACTGAATTACTCTAAAGACCAGCTGAATTAAATTCTACAGTTTGCATTAAACAAGCCAGAACAAAACTGCTGCTCATTTTCCCTCATAGAGATGAGTTTTTCCACTGCTCCCTCTGCACAGTGGCACTTGTGCCACAGTCCATGCCTGCAGCAGAGCATTTTATATTATGTCTCCTTTGCAGATGAAGCTTACTTAGTCTATTGTAAATCAAAAGTTATAATGAGAAGGAGCTGTAATCTCATTATTCTGCCTTCTCACAAGATGGTGTCAGATTAAGGTCAATAACTGCATGGACATCCAACACAGGCTTGGGGCTTCAAACCACCCTACTCACGCTGAACTGCCCATGTCTTGGGATGACTACACTGCCCTAGCTGTAAAACGCTGCTAGCAGCATACCCTGGCAGCAGAGAGGTCTACCAGACCAACCCCTTGGCTCAGCATCATGCTCAGTGAGGTTTGCAGAGCTCCCTGCTGCCACAGCATCCTTGCTAGTAACAGGCAAAGTGGCCAATGTAGCCCCATGGGAACACATAGCAGGGGACATAGCAGTGAGCACAGCATCGCTGGGCCCAGAGCAGCTGGTCACTGTGCTCTGGGGTCAGGGCTGAGCAGGCAGAGCCCCTGGAAGGGAAAACCTGCAGCCTGGCAGCACGCTCCAGCTTCAGAGCAGTGCCTCCAGACACTGGTGATTTGTCACACTAAGCAGTTTACATCCATCTGCCATAACCATGTCAGGTGAAGCAATTTTGCAGAGCCTTTCCGTTGAATTCCCATATCTGGATAGGTGCTATTGGGAGGCAAAGGACACATTTTTCAAGCCTTGTGGTCTAAATTTGTAAATGAAGACTCGAAGGTGCCTTTGGTGACTGGGAATTTATGACATTTTGGAAAACAGGTCATTAATCTAGGTGCCTATTTTTGCGCATGTGTTTCTAACTTTAGTCAGAAAGCAAGAAAGCGGTGATCTTCCCATTTTGAAATGTAGAAGTAATGTAATTCAGGAGATCCTTCACTCACAGAGCTGTACTCCTCCATAATCTTTGTCTACAACCATCTTGAATTCTTGGTTTCTCATTTGATTGGCCTGCAGAGTTGGAACTGAATAAACTTCCTTGGGATATATGCCTTGGAAACGGTACTTTGTTTATGTCAGCTCTACTTCAAAGTGTTTATGGTTTGGTTTTCTTTTTTTGTCTGGTAACATCTAAATGCACTTTTACAATGTGAAAATAATGTAGGGACAAATTTTGCACTTAAAAAAACTGCATTTGAGAAAGTTTGTCTAGGAGGTGTTGACCCTGAAGGTGTTACAAGGTAGAGTATGCTGTCTTTAGGATTTGCTTAAGCTAATAGATTCCACAGTGCCTTGCTGGATAACATTAAGTAAGAACACTTACACATTTCTTAACTGACCTATGAGGGTCATTAACAGCAAGGTGTAGCTGCTATTGTGTCAGCCTGACTGTACTGGCCAGGAGATGGTCTGATTTTTCCCTTCCCTGTTATTGTACAAAATTGCACTCATGGGAGAGAGAGCCAAGGATACAAAATGCTGATGGTTATTGTACCAGGGGTCTGGTAGTCCCACTTGCTTTCCAGCAAGCTTTAATATTTATCACATGGTGATGCAACCTTCCCCTGCTGTTTTGAGCTGTGCTAACTGCTGTACGTGTGCACAAAAAACTGGGCCTTGCCTCAAACCAATATGCAAATCCCAGCACATACGGAAACACAGTAAGGAGTAAAGGAATATAATGACCAAACAGAAAGGGGAAAGATGTGGAAAACGGTAAAAACGTGAGGTTTGTGGTTAACTTAGCAAACAGAGGTCACAGCACACCAAGTGCCTTATCCATATGCTAGTACTTGACAAGCTTCACAACTGTAGTGAATTTAGAAAAGTCTGAAGGAAGTACCTTTGTGATATCGGTTGGGTGTTTTCCCACAATAAAGGAGTGGCATGGGATAAAGGTGAGGGTGTCTGACCAAAAAAAAAGCAATAAAAAAAAAGCACAACCTGGTATTAAAGGTTAATCTCACAGAGAAGAGTCAGGGCTCCATTATTTCAAAGTGTAATTATTGAATATTCCTGCACTGGCAGATGCGGTATTGAGCACAGACATCACAGAAAGCTGTCAAGAAGGTGATACAGAAAAGAATTTCACATAGACCAGCTTAGCCGCCTGAAAAGGACACACTTTAAAATGTAGCCCAGTAAATGTAAATCTACTGCAATATAAATCTACTTCCTAATATGCTCCCCATGGCTATTTCCTTTTTTACCCAGGGCAGGGCTGAGCTATGACATTTGTAAATTGAAACCCAGGTCCTTCATTTAATTTGAGACATTCGGTTTAACAGAGATGGAGAGACTCATCTTCGTGTAAATGAGATGACCAAAACAGTTGTACCATACCTGATATAAAAATGGCATCACTGGCTAAAGCAATGGAGGGCTTGGAGGTGAAGCCTACGCCAAATCAACAGACTAAAGCTCTGAGGATGGTGAGGGATGGCAGCATTACCCTCAAGGGAGAATTCATCTCACTTCTCTGTAGCCTTCTAAAATGATAAAACGATGGTTTAATCCTGTCACAAGATATGTGTCAATTGCTCTCTCCATTACCTATAGAGGAGTCTATACTCACCCTCTTGTTGTAACTTTTAGGCAATTTAGGTTAGCTAATATAAATCCCACTGCAGATTTCTACAGAGGAGTTCCCTGGTGCTTTCTGTTACTTTCCACTCGTACATACAAACTCCACTTCTATTCCATACTTGTTCAGGATGAAGACCTCAAAAATGCAGAAGCATTACTAAGGAAAACTTGTAGAGGGAAAGACTGACCTTTTTTTTTTTTTTTTTTGCTGAGCGGTCGATATTTCTACATGAAAATCCTTTTGGTGCTTTTGGACTCATTCTAAAAAAGTGAAATAAAAACAAAAAAACCAAGAGCATGCTGACCCAGTTTGCTCCTAAATCAAACTTTTCTAAAAAAAGCTGCTCAGATGTGGCCAAATGATTTCTGCTAATAAGTGGAATGTACATACGAGTTATAGTCATTGTGTGAGTGTGAAGGAAGATTAAAATTAATGCTCTTTTAATTTTCTATACAACGTATGCTTTGAAAGGTGTTATTTTTTCAGTCAAGTAATCACAGGGTGGAGAGAATGTGTGGCCAATGGCAGGAGGTTAATTACATGACCAAACACCTACTACATCTTACTCAAAGAGCCCTGAAATGATTACACATTGTTGTAACTAATAGCCTAGTCTGGACTACTGGTTGGAGGGCTACCCTTAGCTTAAAAGAAATGCATAACTTCTACCTAAGAATCTTTACTATTTTTAAAAATAATGCTGTAAACCACAGAGAGATTAGCTAAATTTCTGGAGACAGGAGATGTCAGTTTATTTACACGGTGTGCTTGAGAATTTTACAGACTCTATTTCTTCCTTTCCCTTCTTATGGCCAGCCAATTTCTCATCTTTCACAACACAGCAGTTGGCAAGAAAAGACTTTAAAGTACAGATCTGTAATTAAAAATAAAAACTATCAGAAAGCTTTTTTCATACCTGCAGGAGCTCTGAACTTCACTTTAACTGATTTCATTTTAGATTATATTGGATAAGGCCAGGAGAGATCATCTGATAACCTAATGTGTATACCAGTCATTAAATTTCTCCTCAGTACTTCTGCTTTGAGAAAAGCACTCCCTGGATGTAAAGAGTTTTCAAGAAAAACATTCAGTATTTATCTGAAAATGAATGCAGCAGATATTGCAGTATTAGGATAACACTGACTGCTAACCTCTTACTGGGACTCGACTCTTTTCCCATGTGCTTCTGATTTGCAGGAGCTGTTCACCTGAGGACAAACACACACATCTTGCTGAAGTCAACCTGAATGCTCACATGCTACAAGACAGTCAAGACAGTCTAGCTCTCATCCACCTTGTTGAACACGGATCACAGCACAGTTCAGTAAAGATAGGACAAAGGCTGTCTGTGCTCTGAACCTACAAACACAAATATGCTGGAGCACCCCATCCAGGCAGAGGAGCCTGCCTTGAAGCCAGATGCACAAGAAGAGCTTCCAGGCTCTTTCTCTACTGCTAAATGGTCCCCTGGGCCATTTCAGCATCCAGATCCACTCCTTAATGCCCAGCTATCTGTAAGTTAAATGGTTAGCAAAGTCTGGCTGTGAAATGGATAGCTCATAGACAACTCCTGGGCATGGACTAGGAAAGAGCATGTGCCAGCGATGACTCCAGCAGGCAATTTAATAAGCACGCAGCCACTCTGTTTTAGAGCTAAAACAATTTTAAACCATGGAGGTGGTCAGGCTAGGTCAGCTGGCTGTAGGGCTAGAGGAAGGTCCTTACATTGCCTATTTTATTAGTACAAATATAACTCTAGAGGTTTTGACTCAAGAAGTGTTTACTAATAAATTACTTTGAAAGATCTAAACATAATCAAAAATGAAGCATCTTCCTTTAGGGAAGTTTCTTGACAGTTTTTGTAATTCATCCATACATTAATCAAAAAGTAAGATACATTTATTAAGATAGCTGCCATTTTATACAGTTCTGTGCTTCCCCCTCCCTAAATATAGAGCAAGGATAATTGTACTGAAAAACCTAAACATTTCCAAAACCCAATTACATAACTTGCCACACTTCCTCTGTTTTCCCCTCTTCCTTGTATTTCAAAGAGGTCAAGGTTATTAAATATAGGCTTCTGCCTTCATACAGTAAGAAAAGCAGGAACTAAACACACAGTAAAGACTTTTCATGTAACGTGAATTTGCTCACACAGCCTATATATACTACGTTTACTGATTCAGCTATGAAATTGATACTTTGATGTACACAGTGTGTGCAATTCTTGCAGGTGAGATAATGGTGCATTAAAAAACTTATTTTCTCTCCCTGATTTGTGTGTGCTTGTAGTGTCCAAAGCTGCAATCCTTATTCTGAATAATTTACTTTCCTCAGTGGGTGTGTTGTCTATATAGAGACTGCAGTTTGATGACCCAGGTTTGTTAATGTTGCTCTAACATAAGGTTTTGCACTGCATTATGCAAAATTACAGCTCTGGTACCTCTGCTCTCAAAACACATGCATGCTTGGGAAGCCATGGGAAGGGTTACTTTAATAATTTTAGTCTTACATATGAATTTATAACTTTCAGTAGTGTGCTGACTTACACAGCGTGGCACTATATGTCAGATGTATGCTGCCTCAGAAAATTAATGCTGCATTCTGGCAACCATATGGGCAGCTGGCAAGTGGCCAGGAGACCAGAAGAGCGTGACCCTACCTTCATGCAAACCTTCCCTATGCAAGAGAACTGTTTGCATGGACTGCACTAGCCAAGGAGCAGAAATAAATGGATCCTGTACGTGGTTGTTGCTCATAACCATCAGATCCCTCAGGGACCGATGTATGCCAATGTGATTAATGAGAGGAGCTGCACAGACCGCAGACAGACCCTTGTGGCAGGTAATCACATGGGCATTTGTGACTTCTTGATGTCCAGGGAAGGAAGAGGATGGTAAAGGCTTCCTTTACATATCTATGTTTCTTCTTTGTGGTTCTCTCTTCCAGTTGGTGCTCTCACCTGTGACAAAATTTAGCTTGCAAGCTCTACAGGGAAGGCCATTTATCTTATTCGTTCTGTAAAATGCATACTATACACTGAGTGCTGAACAAACAATCAGAATAATGGCTTACAGTAGCTTAGTTATCTTTAGCACCTTTAAAAAGAACACTGTTCAGCAAGAAAAGAAATTTTTAAAAAAATTACCATCACTTGCAAGGAAAGCAGTGTTTGTTTCCCATTCTTTTGCTTCACTTACCCTATTATTTCTTATCAAGCGTGTGATCTTCTAAAGACTTGAATCTAACTCTGCCACCAGCTTCAGTGGGAATACCTGCAGGAATGACACCCTGAACTGGAAACTACTCAAATAGGATTGTCTTCTCACTGTGTAAATGATAAAAATCTCACAAAGAATACAGAGGAAAATTTAATTTAATGGTTTCAAGCAACTTTATGCATTACCTTAAATGGAAGATGCCTTGATGATAGTCAAACACAATCCTGTTTATAATGCATTTTATGTGTATAATGCTTTCTATTCATAAATATCTCTAAATTTTTTTACAGCTGTTCACAGGAATCATGTCACTCTCCAGGCTTTACAGCAACTCTTTTACTTCTCATTGCAATGGCCCTATGAAAAAAAATAGGGATTGCAAGTGAAACAGCACACATTTTCCACTGTAAACTAGCTGGTACACTGTAATTTCATGCTTTAGTTCCCTGCATACTAGCTTTTCCAAGGAAATCAGGGCTTATGTTTTACCTTCCACAGTACAATCTCTATATGCTGGTCCCACTGGTTCACTCAGACATCTCAATTCTTGTCTACACTAGTATTTTTCTTAAATCCCGATTCTGTACTAAAGATGTTGTCATTTGACTGTTGATGGCAACAACTTGTTCAGCAGGTACAAGCAGGCCTGGTTTCTTCCAGTGCTGCTTCAGCACTGTTCAGCTCATGGCAGAATTAATCAGCAGCGTAGTTGCTGCTGGTATCTGACCATCAGTAGCATTTCCATTGCTCCTGCCACACAGAAATACATTGTAGTCACGGGCGATTTCTGAGAAGTGACATCTAAACATTATTAGCCTGCTCCAATTCTGCTCCGTTTGAGGGATTTGTTTGTATCCAGGCTGGAGTCTAGCTACGGTTTAGAAATGCTGACTAGACACAGTTAAAGTAGAAATAAATAAATTCTCAGCTGATTATATACACCATGTGGGTCCAGCACAGTGATAATTTTATTCCTGGTGCTTCCTGGCATTTGAAAACCCAGGCATGCCAGCAATGCTAAATCAACTACTTTCAGTAGCCAGTTTTCCCAGAGCAACCACCTCTGTTCCCCAGGAAAACCAATTTTATCTCTGTAGCTTGTAACAGCAAAACGTTGATCTATGCACACCCTGTACCTAAGTCTCCCTTCTAATCCTGAAGTAATACAGCCACTGTTTCTCACCCTGTGAATTGAACCAACCCATGTCACGAATATCCAGACAGAACCAAGCACACAAATCAGCACAACATTCTGCAATTGTCATCTGTGACAGAGCGCGCAGATAACTGCCTTGGGTAATGAGCTATCACATCACAGATTTTATGTGGTTTCTAGCAGGCACTGCAAAACATCCAATGGTATGTGGTAGCACACCCTGGATTTGAAAAAAAAAAGCAGCCTATTTTTCCCCCTTCTTTTATGTAAGAAGAGTTATGATTGATTTTTCCTTTTCTCTACACTTTACATCTAAAAGGAATACAGTATAGCTTTGGTACGATCGCACTACAAGAACTCGAGGTTTTATGTCCCCCCCACTCCCACTAAGTTCTCCAAGGGCTCTCAGAAAGGCTTTCAACACCTCCCAAAGTTTGAGACCCAAGAAATAGGATCCCTTCTGTCCTTGGAACTGTAAAGCCTGAATATGGCACAGTTACATATGTAGGGCAAAAGTATAACTGACCTTCACCTGTAAAACCAGAACTTCTGGTAGTTATACAGGTGCTGTACTACTGGATAAAAACAATAATTTAATTGCTTAATGTAGACAAGGCCTCTGAGGAATCTCCTTCTTTAAATAACCCAGCCAAATCAAAACTTCATCAGCAAAACTCACTCCTCTGAACTCTCTCAGCAAAGAGGAACTTGAAATACTTTGCCAGGTATGCTAAAAGGAAACAGTATTTCCCCCTTTTTAACCACCTGAAGAAACAAAAAAGATATACACTTGGACAACCAAGTTCGAAAGAGGGTTGTTCAAGTACTAAGTTTCAGAGGATGCCCAGTGCACAACAAATATGACCGCTGAAGTATCAGGATGTATTACTTACTTCTGCAGGTTAAGAAACAAAGCCAAATCCCCAGAGCTGAACTGAATTCCAACGTCTACACAATGGGCGATGCCTCTTAGGGCCAACTG
The DNA here is from genome assembly GCA_013399875.1 of Gymnorhina tibicen. Classification (NCBI taxonomy): domain Eukaryota; kingdom Metazoa; phylum Chordata; class Aves; order Passeriformes; family Artamidae; genus Gymnorhina; species Gymnorhina tibicen. Next base: position 428,052 of record VXAZ01002002.1, on the reverse strand, counting down.
ACACGTTTTGTGAGAAACCACAGAAAAATGACGTGTCTAAAATCCATTAAAACGTATCTGATGCTTTAACTTCTTATCAGGTTCATCTCAAGCTGTGGAACTTTCTGTCAATACAGCCTTTTTAGACAATTCCTTTCACGCGGCGCTCCCATAACCATTATCAAACGCAGCAGCGCCCCGGGGCAGCAGGGTAGCGTCGCTCCCCTGCCTGTGCCGGGAAACGCCGAGGCAGCGCGGCGACCTGGGGGCCGCAGGGCGAGGGGGCGGCCTTGACCTGGAGCCACCCCCCGGGCCGTGCGCCCTGACCTCCGCCCGCGGGCAGGGAGGGCTGGGAGGCAGCGACATTCCCGCCTGCCCGCCCGCCTTAGCGCGGAGAAGCCACGGCGGGGCCGAGCCGGGATCCGCCCGCAGGGTCTTTGTTCCCGCGGCCGCGGCGGCTCTTTGTTGGTGCCAGAGCCCGACCGCGGGCCCCGAGCGGCGGCACCCGGGGCTCCCGCCGCCTCTCCCGCAGGGCCTCCTGCCGACATCGCGCTCCCCGCCGGGCCGCGCTGCCTCCACGGCCGCGTGTCCCCGGCCGCCGTGCGGGGANGAGGGCGGGCGGCCGGGCGGGGGCGCGCACGGCCGGTGTGTGAGGGAGAGAGCGAGGGGAGGGCGATCGCGGGGCGGAGAAAGGCGGCGGTAGCGACGGCTTCGCTCGGCTCAGGGCAAGCGAGCGGCCACAGGCGCTGCCGAGCCGGGAGATACGGCGGCCGCTGCTGA
>VXAZ01002002.1:408992-425627 GCA_013399875.1 Gymnorhina tibicen | reverse complement strand
GGGCCCCCGCGCCGCCCCCCGCCCCGGCCGGGTGCTCGGGCACGGGCTCCCCTGCGCTGGCCGCGGCCGAGGGTCCGCTCCTCGGTGGGGAGCGAGGGTCGGGCCCCTCGCCGTGCCCGGGTGAAGGCAGGTTGCAACGGCTGGGGAGAGGAAAGGAGCGCAGGGCCGGAGTCCTCCCCTCCTCCCTCTCTCCCCTCCCGCAGGCACATGCCGGCCCGACCCTGCGGGACAGGCGGCTCCGAGGCAGGGGAAAAACCCGCTGGGACATGGAGGTGGCGAAAGGGGGCGGGCAAGGCCGAGAATACAGGAGCTGCCCCCCTCCCGAGCCCGACACTGGGTACCTCCGTGGGCTTTTTTTTGTCTGTCTGTGACTTTAACAGTACCGACAGGCGGCTGGCGGAGGAGGAGGATTGAGAATCCCGGTGCTGGGCGCTTTTTTNCGGTCCCTCCCCTCCCCGGCTGGGACTGAGGGCCCCCCCGCTCCGTCCGGGGCTCGGCTGAGAGGGCCTGGCCCCGGCCCCGGCTCAGCTCCCCGGCGGCGGCGGGCTCGGCGAGGATGTCGGGCGGCGGCGGCAGCCGGGAGGAGGAGCGGCGCAAACTCGCCGACATCATCAACCACTGGAACGCGAACCGGCTGGACCTGTTCGAGATCAGCGACCCCACCGAGGTGAGCGACCCCGGCGGGGGCCTCCCGCCCGGCTGGCCCGGTGANTCCGCTCCTCGGTGGGGAGCGAGGGTCGGGCCCCTCGCCGTGCCCGGGTGAAGGCAGGTTGCAACGGCTGGGGAGAGGAAAGGAGCGCAGGGCCGGAGTCCTCCCCTCCTCCCTCTCTCCCCTCCCGCAGGCACATGCCGGCCCGACCCTGCGGGACAGGCGGCTCCGAGGCAGGGGAAAAACCCGCTGGGACATGGAGGTGGCGAAAGGGGGCGGGCAAGGCCGAGAATACAGGAGCTGCCCCCCTCCCGAGCCCGACACTGGGTACCTCCGTGGGCTTTTTTTTGTCTGTCTGTGACTTTAACAGTACCGACAGGCGGCTGGCGGAGGAGGAGGATTGAGAATCCCGGTGCTGGGCGCTTTTTTTGTTGCTAGCGTGTTTGTTTCTTTAAATATTCGTCTTTGTGCAGAAGGCGCCTCTTACAAAGCAACCTGCCGCTTGTAGTCCGGCGGCTCTTCGGGTTGCTGGTGCAATCCCTGGGGTGGCTTTCCCAGGGCGTGACGGACAGAGCGCGTTGGCTCTCCGAGCCTGCAGGCTGCCAGCCCGCCGCCTAAAGTAAATACCAGGAGCAGGTTCGTAGTCCTGAGTTCACATGTTGTACTGGAAAAACACAGCGGCTAATTTCTGCCTAATGAAATGGGTGTTTCTGATGGCCGAGAGAGGCTGGGTTTTGTCCTTTTTTTTGTTAAAAAAAAATGTAATAGTCAAACCACACCCTCCCGCTGCCCCTTGTCATGTTCCCTTTGGCTGGTTCGTGCTGCGCGTCTGGTTTGAAAGCGGCGAGGGGGGGCTAGGGGGAGGACTGGGGACGCAGGTTACAGCCCTGTTTGTGTGTGACAGCGGGCTCCCTGCTTGGAGGGTGGAGGCTGATCATGTGCGTGTTCCCGGGGAAAAGGAGGAAATTCACACTTGCTCTTGGCCTGGCCCTGGTTGTTTATTAACAGAAGCCTCTGAGAAATCACGTTGGCTTGGTCTTGGAGCTGGCTTCTGTTTCTGCACCCAGGTGCTGACTGCTAGCAGAGCCACGAAAAAGTGTTGAAAACCATTCTAAGATTAGGAACTACGACAACTTCGGGTGTTTTCAGTTCTGCTCATTGCAGACAGTTTCTTGAACATAAAGATGATGGTTTTCTGTGATTATTTCCTACATCTTGCAAGATTTATTATAATTAGAGTTCCTTGCTTGCATTGCTTAGGTTTTAACAATATCACTGTTGGCTGACAGTCACTTTTTCAAAAAAGTGGGCTGAAGCCAGTGTCAAGTAGCCTTCATGATTGTGTTTGAGAACATAGCACAGTCTTTTTGGAATTGCAGGTTGACTGCTAACTGCCTGTGGCTGAACTTTTTGTCTTATTCGTGTGTTTGTCCATTCCCAGTATATTCTAAATCCAGCTTGTCTTCTTCGTGTTTATGGCAGACTGTGCATTTGTGACTTTGTTAATAAGTAGTTTAACAAATCATACTTTCTTTAGGTCAGCCATGCATATTTATTATCATAGTTAACTAGAGTTTGCACAAAAGCTACCAGCTTCATTATAGTTATTATTTAAAGAAAAAATATTTTTACTTGCTGTCACTCCACACTTCTGCAGTTAAGCCTCTGAACCTGTATGGGAGCATACTCGCCACTGTCAGTGATGACATTTCAGTTGAACTACTGAAAGTAAAAAAATGACGTGCATGCATAATATCCTTGAGTGTATGAGCTCTTTAGTCTACTAGTTCTAAAAGCATTTGATAAGACTGCAGGTGCGTTTACATCAAACTGGCAGCAGGTAACAATTTTATAGATAAGGTATATTTTCCTTCCAGATAATTACACTTACGAATGTTCACATTTATTTTCACTCTTACCCTGAGCTGACACAAATTTGGCAATATTTTCAACCCAGACGATGGCGTGATTCACATTTGTACTGTTTATCAGCTTAAATGAAAGCCCTTTTACTGGACTGCTTGAGAACTGACAATCCTCTGTTGTTTCCCTGTTTTTCCAGGCTCATCTTGACCATAAGGCACATCTTGCTTTTTGTAGGGACTGCAGCAAGTGTGGCATTTGTGAAGATGCAGTAACCTGGATATGACTTTTGGTTCTGTGTGCCTGAGCTGGGTCAAACTGAATCACTTTAAACTGTCCAGACGTGGTTGTTGGCATGCTGGGTTAACTTTGTAGCCCAGACTGCACTCATCCAGGAGCTGCTGCTTGGATGTATCAGTAGACTTGATGCCTTGTAGTGATTCTTCAGGCATTTCCTCCGTGAAAACAACCTAGTTTAAGTGACTTGTCTTTTAACTTTCCTATATAAGAGAGAGTAGGATTTTCCAGAGGGGCTAATCACAACCTTAATAGTAGGGTTCAGGGAGATTTATATTTTTGGTAAAGGAAAGGTGAAATCTAATGTAAATTGACTGGAGTTCTGACAGTATAGCTTAGGCAGTGACAGTGAAAGGAATTTGCAAGTGACCGACTGATGTACCTTGATATTAGTTTGAAAGGTCTAATTCTTCGGTGACATACAGTTGTTCCAACTCTATTAGATCCTCTTCACCTTATTGTAAAATGTGACTTTGTTTTGAAGGTCGGGCAGTATTTTGAAAGCGGTTTACATGTGTGGGGTCTTTTTCAGAGAAGTGGTTCATGAAAACAATCTGTTTGAATTCCTGTTAATATTTTATTGAGTAGACTAGTCCTAAGGGCTTAGAGATCTACTTGTCTACTTGCCTCTTGTGAGACCTAGGAACAGATTATTTGGTAAGATATGTAAGACATTGAAAAGCAAAAGCCTTGGATAAGGTGTGTTGTTGAGTACTGTTACTAACTTTTTCTTAACTTCTCTTTGACTCTAATAGTTAACAAAGTCATTCGGAGCTGCTTTACCCCACCAAAACAGAAACGAAATCTTTCTGTTACATGCTCAAAATTGAGTAGTCCTCTCTCTATATCACGTGTAAGGAAGGCTGAAGACTTCTTGGGAGTGAGAGTTTCATATCTTCACTTGCTTTCACTGAAGTAATTTGTGAACTCATGCTTGAGAGCAAAGTGGTAATTTGAAATTTATTAGGTGTTTACCTATTCTAACCATTGTTGCTGTTCTGAGAAATCTGTTAAAATTTGCATTATTTTATTCTGAAATGTTAAAGTTCTTTTTATTCAGAAAGTAGCTGAGAGAAGCTCTGTGGCTTGAGAAGCTTATAAATGAACAAAACCAAAACTCTGCATTTACTCTCAGCAGTTTAAATGATAATGTTTCAGGAGTGCTGCTGGGTACAGACCTTTGCTAAAGATGTCTGTAGTACTGGTCATCATTTAAACTTGATAAAGCTTTACTGTGTCTCCTTTAACTTACGAGGCAGCTACTCACTTCTGCAAATGAAGAAAATACTGCAGTTTTTAGGGAAAGGTGGGGTGAATCATGTTTTTGTTTGTAGATAAATTAACAGTCAGATTCAAAATGAAGTAGAATGTTAACCCTTTTCTTGAAATGTTTTGCCTTGTCCTTGTTCTAAGTATTACCAAGTTTTGTGGATGCTTTTTTTTTTCTTTTTTTTTTTTTTATCAAGAATACAAACACAGTAAAAAGACTTAGACCTTTTGCAGTAGGAGATAAAATGATGTTTTGATCTTGATTTAAGTCTTGTGCTTATAACACCCAAAGTTTTCAAAAAAGGAATAAGTTTGAATGAATGATTTTGTAATAAGTGCATAGAGTTGTTCAGAAACTTGTAGATAAGAAATGATTTTCATTTGTACAGTTTAGCTTTTTTTAACTTCCTCCTTTAATAAAAGTGGTAACTGGAATTGATTGTTATGTAAAATAACTGCACATGGATGTTCTGGGTGAGAGGAAGGAATGAAGGGGTACTGTAGACTAGTGCATTTATCACTGTTTGAATTCATCTAAGACTTACTGGTTTAAAATGCCATGTCTTAACTAACTGTTACAATTATTGTTGATGATAAAATAAGGTTTAATCTTTAATGTATGCTTTCATAGCTGTATATGAGAGGAAAAGAAGTGTTTTTTCTAAACGTGGTTTGTGTGCTGGGAATGTGAATTGCATTTAATTCTTTTGAGACAGACACTTTTTAGAACAAGTGGGATTTTTTTTATAACAATTGCCCAAAGGCTAGGGGATTGTTGTCAGAAACATTGATCTGTTGTAGTTTTGTTTTCTGATGGAGAATGTTGTTCTAGACTAAAATACCTCTGTGTTAGCAAAAGTAGAAAGGTCTAATCAAAAAGCTTAGAGAAATAACATGCTTTACATTAAAGATAACTCCTGAGAGTTAGACTTTTAAATGGCCGTTGTTTAAAAAAAATGAAGGAATTTCAGAAGTCTTCATGGCTATTTGATCATTTTTTGTCTGAAAAAGCTTATGTAGGCCTGGCAAGAAGGTCGTAGACATAACCCTTCAGAATGTGGGTGGAGCTTTTCTTTGGTGTTACTTTGTTTTGTTGGTTTTTTTTTTAATATTGACTACCCATGTGTTGTGGTATGTATGTGTGGTGTATTAATTATGTTTTAAATTGTTTTCTTTGGTTTTACATACAAGTAAGCAATCTATTAACAGAAAATGTTGCACAGTACACTGGATGGCAGGATATTTTAGGGTTGATGGAATTTTTGTCTTTACTTTTTGGGTTCAGGTCTGATTCTGTTCATTAAGTGTCACAGGGAAGACTGGTATATGACATAAGCTTATAGCCTTTTCATGGTAGTTACGCAAGCTTGTTATTTAAATCTAGTTAAAACAATAAGAAACTGGAATTTTTAGGTTTTAACCCCCTGCAGTTTATCTGCATGGTTGCTCACCCATAACCTTTTAAAAATCTGGCTCTGAGGCTTTTTTAAGACCTGTCTTTAAAATTAGTAACCTATTGTGTTATGGGTGATACTAGTAGTGGAAGTGCAAGTCTGGAGCTAAGGAAACACCATGTAAATGGTAGAAATGCTTGTGCCTTCTCCACTAGTTGGATTCTACCACTTTCAGTAGTTTTAGCAAGTGTAACTCTTCATACTGTGTAGACCTCAAGAAGCTGGTAATATACCTGAAAATACTGTCCTTTTAAGTTTGCCAAACCTATGGTATGGAAAATAAACTCTCTTTGCAACAAATGCTTAAACTAATATTTAGTCAGTCTGGAAAGGTGATTGGAATCCCAAAGACTGATGCCTGTGCTTTTTAGTGAACAGAATATTTTTCAATAATTGCTACCACTAAGCAGGCACAGTTGAAGAGGAGATAAAAACACTGAGGCATTAGTTAGGGGTTCGGGATTACTAATTGCACTTTACTGAGTCTGTTGAGCTCTAGTTCTGCATTGAAATGGTTGGAGAAAAGAAGTCAGGCATGCAGGTCTGCTCATTTGCATCAAAAGGACTATTTGGAGACCAGTTTTCCTTTAACTGAGTCAAAGTGAATAGTCTTTACAAATGAAGTCTTAGTGCTCTCTAGATAGTGCTAATTATAAGTTTGAGTTAAGATACTGACCACAGTCTGCAGACAACATAATGTAATGAAAATAATTCTAGGAAGAAGTTTTAGGCTGTGTTTTTAGTATTCCTTATATAAGTTATGTCTTGAGCTAGTGGCTAATTAGGTCCGTACAATTCAGACATACTGGCTTTAAGAATTCCCTCCTGATGTGTGAATCTGTTCCCTGCCTAAACTGCCATTGACAAGCATTACTTTTCAGCTGAAAACCCCCCTAGTCCTCTGGACATGTAAGGGATTTGCTTTGATTGTGCAAGTGTGTTTTTTCTGTCAAAACTATTTCTCTTTCAGAGAGGTTAAACCAAGTTGAGTGGAACACACTTTTAGGACTTTTGAGGGAAACCTAGCTTTATGATTAATGAAATTCTGCTTTTGTGTTTAAATGCTTTTGTGATCTAACGGGGGTAACAAAAACTGAAACTTAGCTGGAAAGTGATAAAAATTGAACTGGTGTTTGTGGTAAGACTGTAGATAATAAGAAACTGCTCTGAGTTTCTCTTTGTGTTAATATCTGTTGGAGTAGTTGCTTTGTTAAAAATGAAGTGAAATAAATTGTAGCTATGAAAAATTCAGAGCATGCATAAAGAAGATAATTCTTGCTTTGACCAGTGGTTCTGATGAAGGTGGAATTGAAAATTGCAGTGTGAAGTAGTAAACTAAATGTTGTGATAAACTTAAGAGAAGTCCAATTTAGCGGATAGTACAGATAAGTTAATGGAGTGTTTGCTCTGTCTTCCAAAGTGAACTTCATGCTAATGGAAGCCTATTCTGAAGTGTGTTTGAGGAAAGCACTATTTAGGTAATTCTTGATTTTTCAAGATTTTTGGCTAGGAAAAAATATTTGCATGTAGAATAGATACTGAGCGATGCTCATTTCATCTTGTGAAAAGTCTAAAGCCTGTTAATTTCTGCTGTTAAGGCTGTTAGGTTGATAAACCAAAGAGGTAATTGATAGTTTTCTGGATGCATGCGTGACTTGGCTCATAATTGTAGTTAAACTTTTTGCAGGGATTCCTCCTTCCCCTCAGGTCTTTAATTGCGAGCAAAAATCACTGCTTTTCTGTAACTGTCCCTGTCTGGAAGCTTGATAATCTAAGATGTAAACTTGAGTCAACAGAGGTGAAGTAAAACTCTGTAGTAGTTCAGACCTAGCAGTAGCAGTCAGACTGTCTTCCTGGACTGTTTCGTGCCTCGTGAGCTTCTGCATAATGAGGATGTGTAAGGTTGTAACATAACTTTTTGCAGCATGGGGATAAGTTTTCCATATGATTGGTTCCCTTCAATCATTGAATTGCAGTTCTGCCTTTGCTACTGTCTAGTTTGGTTCTCTAGTAAGACTACAAAATCTCCTTTGACATGAAGTCCAGTATTCATTGCTTCTTTTTTTTTTTTCCAGCAATCATCTATTTTTCTCATACCTTCTTATTCTATGTGACTTTAATGTTTTCTTGTGTTAGGTACATGTAACTTGGTAAAACCATTTTGTGTAATGCTTCAGGAAAATGGTCATCTCCTTCTGTTACAGGCATTGGCCTCAAGATTATAATCTGATTGTTATTATATATTATATTTAATTATGTTTTCTAGATCTGCTTTCTTCCCTTGTGTGCTCCCCTGTAAGGTAAAAAGCTGCTCTTCAAATCTTCTAGCACAGATATTCTTTCTGGGGGAGCCATTCCTCTGATTCCATGTTCATTCTTGTCTCCTATGAAGATGCCCTCTGTCTAGATACTGCTTTCTTCATTTCTCTACACACTGTGTGGAACAGGGTTCTTTATTGCCCTGGTCTGTCCTGCAGAATTTTGTTGATTACTCATTACTTTGGGAAATTTTTTTTAGAGTTTGAATCCTGGAAGAACTGGAGAAAGTCCTAGGACTAGGGCTGTCATCCAGAAAATCAGTATAGGGCGTTAGTTTTAAGTGCAGATTTGCGCTTAAATGTAAATTTTACTTGGTTACATATATTTGTAATCTGTCTTTGAATTTCATCATATTAATAGAAGAGTCTGTTAAGAGTTTGATTGTACTGATGAAATTGTGTACACTCCTGTAAGTTTGTTCATGTCACCTCTTCCAGTGAAGAGCAGAAATTACATATCATCAATTTTGAAAATTTTAAGCTTTTATTAAATGTTGCTTGGTATATCTTAAGAATAATTATAAATGGATTTCTAATTTTACTTATGTATTCCAGGAGTATAAAATAGATTTGACTTTAAAAAATAAGAGTGAGTTACTATAGTGATTCTTTTCAAGGACATTAGAAAACCTGCTGGTTTGTTATGGAACTGGAAATGGAGTATCTGTTTGACTATGACTCCTAGTGCCAGGCCAGCTCTTGGGTAAATATTTTGGAATGGGTTTTATACAGTGCAGTACTGGTTGCTATAGAATGGTGGTAGACTGAAACAATGGCTGCAGGGTGGGGTTTTTTGTTTTATTTGGTCAGTGTTTTTCTTGCTACTTTGATAATTTGTGCTCTTGTAACTAGAACTCAGGAATATGAAAGCTTTCACAAAAACTCACTACTAGTAATAGATGATAGTTTCTGGATGACCTGGTTTCAGGCTTCCACTTGGTGAATCGTTTCCCAGGGCATGGCTCAATATCTGGCTCTACTGTGTAGTATAAACACCTTTATTGTGTGAAAAAGTGAACAAGAATGAGTTGTCTGGCAACAGTATTTATTTGGCCAACAAAGTATGTTGCCCAGAGCAGTATCTATGAACTAAGGTTTCAGTGCACAGATATTTCAAGTATTCCATGATGTGTTTAGTAGAGCTTTCTCTTTGTAGATGACTTCACTTGTCAGTCCACACTCCTGTATTTTCTTAGAGGCAAGGTACACAATTTGATGGCAGTGTCATGCTTTTACATACATTGTCTTGCTTATAAAACCCAATGGAAGATCAGAACCTTCCTTCTTAATGAAAATTAGTGGCCATTAGATAGCCTGTGGCTGGGCAAGAGTTCAAAGGACAAAGAAACCCTCCCCCAATGTCTGAAACAAGAAAAGGTCTCCTTCCTGCTGCCCTCCAGAAGGTGCTCTACTTTGAGCAGTACATCAGCTTGAAATTGAAAAGGGCCTTTTAAACATTTTGTTGTTGTTCTCAATTTTAGTAAAAAACAATTATGCTATATTCTTAAATTAAAAAACATTGGGACAACGCCATCTGTGATATAGTGTCCTCCTGGATGGGAGAATGTCTATGTGAAAACAAACAAAATTGAACTAGGTTGTGTTTTAGGAAGCTTTGCATTGTTAAAATGTTTTTCATAATATCACTTATTTTATGTTGAGAAATCTGGTTTGTGTTCACCTTCCATGTACAGTTTGATAATATTTTCTGTGTTCGGATCATATCCAAGCATTGCATACTTACTGTAGAATGCTGGGCGTTTTATTGGGAAATGTAAGTTATTTCCACTTAAAGTGATAGCCTTACTGAACATGATTGCTACTTGCTTTCAATGTAGACAGAATGAAGGTTTTAAGACTTCTTTAACACTTACTATACATATTCTGACTGTTGAAAGACTGAGAATTTCTTTTCATATCTGGAAAAGGAAAATAATCTGAAAATTGTGATGGAAAGACAATGTCTACTAGTGAAAACATTGCTCAATCCTGCTAATTAATTTTGATGGATTTCCCTGTTAGGTCTAGTGTTTGCTGTATAGTGAAGAAGGTCAAAACTGGAATTACTTAAGATTACTGCATTTTGCGATCTAATTCTTCAGCTTTTTTGAAGCCTTTTAAAAAAATAAAAGGCCAAATAACTGTTTCCTTCTTTAAAAATCAGTGAAATGCTCTAACAAGGCCCTTCTTTGTTTTGCGTGAGATGTATTGTAATACTTTTGATAAAGTCTCCAGCAATACTGAAACTGTATCTAGTATTACATGAGAGTTTTTCTTGTTGCCGTAGCATAGCAATGACTATTTCAATAAATGTAGTTGTTATGCCTATAGCAAACTGTTTTCAGACAGATAAGGATTGATATGTAGACTGAAAAAAAAAAGAGAACAATGAAGTAGTTTTATGCACTGACTGCTGGTATATTCACCAAAGCCATCTACCAGCATCCAAAGACTTAACCAGCCCAAAGTGGTGACATAATTGCAGTTCTGGGACGTTTTCAGTATATGAGCTGGGTTTGCAGTCTGTCTTAGGTGTTCTTGCCATTTAATAGGAAAAAAAGAAAAGTGAAAGAAGAGAGGGTTTGTCTCTCCTAGAGCCTTTGTCAGGATTTACAGTAAAACATCTATTTTCTATTACCTTCTGATTTCTGACTGTAGCTTTTGGCTAAAGCTGGCCTGTAAGGTAGGATCTGTGATGAAATTACAGTGTTTGAATTTTACAGTGTTCAAATTCTAGTATAATTTTCTGAAGCAATAATCAGCAGTATCTCCTCACATTCTGATACTGGCTCAGTATCTTGAGTATTAGTAGTTCTGAAGGAGTTACTAATTTTTATTGTTGAAAATAAATTGTTTGTGGTCTACTACAAGCTCCAGAATACTTTTGTTTCATGATTTGCTTTCTCACCTGCGTTAAGTTTAAGCTTGAACTTAAACAATTAGTGAATCAAATTTTTGAGAGATTAGACAAATTTGAAAACTTTGCCTTCTCAAAGCAGTCTTCATTCATTTTGAGTGGTAAGTGTCAAATGGCAGCACAAAAAATTGGTAGCATTTTACCAATGTGAGACAGTCATGTGCTGAAGCTCAAGTATTGTACAATGTTCTGATACTGCTGGGTTGTAAAAACCTATTGAAAGTCAGCACTTACCTTAAGTGCCTGTCTTATCTTCAGTGTTCCACATTTGTCTCCAGGTCTTTGAACCTTCTTGTGTGTAGGGATGCTCATAAATATCCATGTATATAATTATAAATGCACTGATCTAGCTCTCTCAGTAAATCTACGTGTGCTGAAACCTTTTCTCCCTCATTTCCTCCCACAAGCACTCTGCACCAAAAATCTCACATCCACAACCTTAAACCAGACACTCCAATCTTCTACTTTCGGGGAAAAATGCCAATTACAGTAGTCTTCAAATGTGTTCATCCTGCTACACTGGCTTCAGAGAGCAGCCTTATGATTATCTGGCTCTGTCAGAAGTTTCCTGTGAGGTTACAGATCAGCCATTAAATCCTCTACACCTGCCATGTGGACTTTGTAGTTTGGAGTGGCCTTGCAGTTGGACCTGTTTATAACCAGCTAGTCTGTGTGCTGATGGTGGCTGTGACACCTGGGTTTTCTTCTAAGGGAGTGCTTTTTTGCTTGCTGTACTCTTATAACCATACTTTTCCCTTACTTTGGAGAGGATTCCTTTTAATAGGCTTTCAACTTGTGTCATCTCTTCTGGGTACCTGCTAGGTACAGTCAGACTGAGTTTTCTGGATTAACCTTACACTGAATTCCTTAGCTGCTGAGATGGAAGTCTTGCACCAAGGGGAAAAATTCCTTCCTAACCACCTCAGAGGTAATAAGGATGGTACTCAGAGCAGATAGAGCTTAATTTATCCAAATCCTTAGGATAAACAGGGTGTTTCTTTATGTTGCAAAAGGGTCAGGACAATTTCTCTCACCCTTGATAGACTTGCCTTTTTCATAGTGTCAGCTGTCTCCTTCTAAGGCAGTATCATGATGTTAGCAGCAGTAGTAGAAACCTGCAAGCAGACTGAGATACCAACATATTTCTGATACCTTTATATCCTTAATTTATAAAGTGAAATGTTGAATAGCAGTGTTCTTTGTCATGGCTGATAGATGTGAGAGTAATCTGAAGCTATTTCCACCTCAGCAACTGTAAAAGAGGATGAATACTTTCACAGGTACACACGTACTGTGTTCTTCAGCCACTTCTTCACCCACCTCTCAGTGGTGTTTCTGTGCACTTCTGAGGCACAGAAAGGAAGCGGGAAGTGTTGACCCTCTTCCTGCTGTCACTGCCATCTGATTGCTGTCATGGGGTTCTGTCTTCTGCCACGCAGAACTGTCCATCTTTGACTCTCTTCCAACTCTGTGGTGTTGATGATACTGTATTTTACAGCAACCACAAGTACATGGTAGCAGTTAAATTTGTATGCTGCTTTTTACTGTGGCTTTCAGGAGTTTTTGGTCAGGCCTTTGTCTGCCTTATTCTCTACCTTCAGTGTGCATCTGACTTAAACACCATTAAACATTGACAATGTTTTAAAATTGATGCTTAGTTTATTTTAAAAATTTCTTTTTATATTTACATATGTGAAGTCGAGGTCAAATAAAAAAAAAACTTCAACAAGTTTAGGTTTTGCTAAAGCTTACTGCATTTGTTGTTGGGAAGAGCTGCTTACTTGCTATATGCAAGGAGACTTTTTTCTTTAATTACTGAGCTTTCCTGTTTGTATATGCCAGTACAAAATAATGTGGTAGTCTGACTTTTCCGTATGTTGACTATCTATCTAAACCAGTTTTGTAGGTGGAATAGTTATGATACATTTTGTTTATGTAATGAGCAGCTTTGAGTCTAATTCTTGAAAGTGGGCAATGGTCAGTCAAATAATGTTTGGAACTAAGTTATATTACTTGATTTGATTTTGTTTTCTCCCCCCTTAGAGTGCTTCTCCAAGTCGTTGCTATTAAGCAAAATTGGGTTGGGACTAGATGATCTTTAAGGTCCCTTCCAATTCAAGCCATTCTGTGATTCTAAGATGGCATTTATTTAGATCATACTTAGCTTGTACTTGTGTGTAGTTGTATCTTAAACTGTCTTGGTTTGTATAAAAGACGTCTAACATTCTTTCTTGTTATGTCTCCAGGACAGTGGGATGGGAAAAGTGATGCAGATACATGAAATAAAGTGTTGAAAAATGTGTTGTAAATTTAGTTACTACAGAGCCAGAAAGAGAAGGCAGATTTTTATGAACGTATGTAATTTGCTAGGTTATCCTAATTTGAGATTTCACCTTATAAAACATAGGGGGAAGGGAGTTAATCATGTTTAGAGTGTCATATACCAGCACCATCACACCATCTCTGGTTTAAATCTTAAGTGAGTTGTATGGGATAGCAAAGAATTCCCCTTTTCTCTATTGGGTAGCTGCATACAGTAGGAAGCGTGTTATGTATCTTCATAGAAAACTTGAATAATTTTCATATTTGGGGCTTTTGTTTGTTTGTTTCAGAAATACTTCTATATCAACTGTACATGAGACTGCCTCATTTCAATAAATAGGTAATTTAAGTTCCAAATTTGATGAATCAAACTGCTAAGGAGTTGGAATGGACCTTAAGGATCCCCTAGTTACAACACCCCCTGCCATAGGTAGGGACATCTCCAGCTAGACCACATTGCTCAAGGCTTTACCCAATCTGGCCTTTTAACACTGCCAGGGTTGGGGCATCCACAACCTCCCTTGAAAACCTGTTCCAGTGTCTCACCATCCTCACAATAAAGAATTTCTTCCTAATAGCTAATCTTTCCCTCTTTCAATTTGTACCCATTACTCCTTGTCCCATCACTGGAGTTCTGAGACTCCTTTTCCAGCTTCCCTGTAGGCCTCCTTCAGATACTGGAAGGTTGCTTGAGATTTCCACACAACCTTCTCTTCTCCAGGCTGAATAGCCCTAGCTCTTTCCCCAGTAATTTCTTTTTTCCCCATGTGTAACTTCCTGGTATTCTAACATCTTGCAAGCTATTGATTAAGGCAAACATATATGTTTTATTAATACTTTTGAAGTGATTACTGAATACAAAGAAATTCAAAATCCCCAAATGCTTTGCAATAATAATTTAAAAAATCAAATCTTCTTGAAAGAGTTACTCCAAGTACCTAATCATAAGGAAAGTTTGTGTCTCACTGTGGAGAGTAATAAAAAATGCACAGAACAAATGATATGGTGTTAACCAAGAATATATAAAATGTGCATGTGATTTTGTTTGGGGTTTGGATTTTTGTTTCATTTGTTTTTATTTCTATAGAAATAAAATATATTTGTAGGAATAAGTCTGGAAAAGGTTACTGTCCTCAGCAGCAGAGACATATACATGCTGTAGTCAGCATACATACTACACTGGGAGACATTATTGGTTGTTAATTAAAAGGAAAAGAAGCTAGAGACTCCTTAGATTTTTTAATTCCTTTCCATTTCTGCATGCTGCTGTCTTTGCTTCCTGACGGAATTTTTATTTTGGGTCATCTTCTCATATTCTTCTGTCATACTCCCTCATTAATGAGAGGCTAGACCTCTGGTGTAACTTTTCAGCTATATTAATTCTGATTTGCTGCAAAGTTTTTTTGGCTAATATCAGCAGTTAGTTAAAGCCTAAATTGTTTCACTGTGAGTCAGAGTGTACTTGAAATCTTGTATGGTAGTATCATTTATGCCTTCATTAGCTGTGTTTTAATATCTGAGTAAGCCAAACCAAGTTACTGAATGCTTTTGTAATCTGAGCCTGTTTAAACTCGAAATAGTCCTGTTCACGGTTAATCATCTGCGTTAATGTTTGTATTGTAACTTGTCCTTGCTCTGTGTGCCACTGAAATGACAGCCCCTTGATAAGGATAAAATTAAGGGTATTTGATAAAATTGTGTTTAGAGCAAGAAAATGCTTGAAAGTAAGCAACCATGTAATTTTCTGATAGTTTCTTGCAATGTAGAGATTACAAATGAAAGGTGGGAATTTTTTAGGTGGAGTTAACTAAACATACAAACCATGTCACTGGCTGCAACACTTAACTACTGGGCAGAAGAGCAGGACTTGTTGAAAGTAAGAGTTCATGCACAGTACACTGGCAAGCACATTCTTTTGGCAACTCCTGATGAACAGAACTGTAGAGACCAGTTTTGTTAACCAGTGCTACATGATAAAATCAGTAATTTGTTCTCTTCTAGAAGAAATCCTTAAAATAGAGCTGGTAGCAGTTTTTAAAACATAGCTCTTTGGTAACCAAATATGCTACTTGAAGGTGAAATGAGCATTTTTACGAGTAGATTCCCCCTGAGCAAAGTTACTTTCCTGACTTGGGAAATACCTCTCACTTTCTTATCCCATACCAAAAATAATAAAAAAGGTATGTAATAATAATAATGTTCTACACAAATAAAAAAGGTACATTTTCTGTATATTTGAGGCATATTACAAAAAACTTTGGTTGCAAATATAAAATTGCAGTATAAAATTTACTTCAATATATTGAAATAATTAAATTGTATTTTCAAACTGAAAAGCATTTCAAGCATTTTTTTCATGAAGCTGAAATATATTCCAGAGGATTGGAATTTAAATAGTGAACAAATTTCACTTAAGCAAAAAAAAGGATTGCATTGCTTTAATAAAAATGCATCTGATCTGGGCTTGATTATTGTCAAAATATGCTCCCTGAGATGACTTTCTTCTTGAAACAAGCACAAAAATTTTCAATGCTTATTTCTATAAACATTACTGATAATGAAGAGGGGTAGCATGTGGGACAGGGAATAAATGGCATATCTAAGTTCAGTAGTTCATGATCACGCTTAAAAATGAATGGATACTGGAACTACCATTTCTGACTTGATGTTGCAAATGAATCCGTCTAAGTTTATTAGTATGAATCTGTCCAAACAGAACAGCTTACAAAATGGACACCTATATCTTTGTAGAAAAAATTATACTTTCTCTTCTTTGTTGTTCAATAGAACCTCTGAAAAATTTGGCTGTGGGTTAAAGATGTTGTATTTGCTGGCCTTGAACTCTTCCAGTGATGGGACATCCACCACCTAGCTGGGCAACCTCACAGTAAAGAGTTTCTTCATGATATCTAATACAAATCTACTCTTTTTCAGTTTTAAACCATTCTCCCTAGTCCTATCCAATACATGCCCTTTTAAAAAGTCCCTCTTCACGTTTCTTGTAGCCCCCTTTAGGTACTGTAAGGCTGCTGTAAAACTGCTTCCCCAAAGTCTTCAGGCTGAGCAACCCCAACTGTCTCAGCTGTTGTCATAGGAGAGGTGCTCCAGCCCTCTGATAATTCCTCTCTTGATCTCTCATTTATCTTGATCTACCCCACTTTACTTTTGTTCCTGCTTTCTGAGTTTGTTTTCTTCTGATGTTCTGTTGCTTTGTGGTATTCTCAAAATCAAGCTGTATTGCTGTGGTTAGCTTGTTGTTGTTATTATTATTATTATTATTATTATTATTATTATTATTATTATTATTATTATTATTATTATTATTTCCACTCACTCCTGCCCTCCTGTGTCCCACATACCCTATAGCAACTATAAGATAGCAGCAAATACATACTGATGGTAGTGAATCACTTTCCTTGTTCCACTTAGATGTTTGTCTGGAACTTCAGGACTGAACTGTGTTCAAAAGTAACATGTACAACCTATGGAAATCTCACTGGTTTGAGGATGTAGGGAGGGTGGGGAATACTGATTTTTTTTTTTTTT
>VXAZ01002002.1:0-408255 GCA_013399875.1 Gymnorhina tibicen | reverse complement strand
TTTTTTTTTTTTTTTTTCCCCCAAAGCCACTTCATCTGAGTCTTTGCCTTAAATTTCTGTGTTTCTCTTGAGTTTTCTGATCTTTCATTGTTTTTTGGTTATATAACCTTTCTTGAAGAGTGAACTTCTATGTTAAAAGAGCTATTATTTCAGGCTTACAGTTCATTTTATCTATATTAAAAGTGAAATCATTATGCAGTTCACTAACTACAAAAGTGTTCTGCAAAAGAAAACTTCTTAGATGTCAGTGAATAGTCAAGTAGTGGAACAGGTTGCACAGGGAGGTTGTGCAGTTTCTGTCCATGGAGATTTCTAAGAGCAGGCTGGATAAAGCTGCAAAAAAGCCTGATAGTACCTCAGAGATGACCTTTCTTTCACCAGGAGGTTGGACTGGAAACTCCTGAAGTTCCTTTCTGCCTGAATTATCCTGTAATCTTAGATGGTCCCATGGTGTATGTACCCATTCCAATTTATTTCCAATTGTGATGGATTGCGTTGCATTATTAATGACTCTTCCCATGTGTAGTAGAACGACTTATATAGGCTTTACTGCCTCTAATGTCTACCAGTTGGACTTGTACTTGAAGAGAAATTTGCAAATGTTATGCTGCCACTTAAACTACTTTATTTAGCTTTTTTCATCCCTTTGTTTGTCATGGCCCTTCTAAAGACATACATGTTGGTACACCTCAGTATTGGGCGCTCTCCTGTTGGTTGGAGGTCATCTTGTCTAAATTAAGGATATGTGCCTGCCTGGCTGCTGTAACAATTAGTGTTTTCTGTAGGTGAACAGGGAAAATTAGCCTGTCCTCCACAGATGTGTAAACATGATCCTAGGATACTTTGATTTGGAATAGACCTCAAGAGATTCCTGGTCCAACCTCCTGCTTAAAGCAAGGTCAGTCCTGATGCCCCTGAGGGTTTTTCCCATAAGGTGTTGAAAACTCCCTAAGGACCAGCTACTGTAGTAACTCTGGGCACCCTCCTTCACTGGCTTGATTGTCCTAATGGTGAAAAAGGTTTTCTGTATAGTCAGTTTAAAGGCCGCTTTTGTTTCAACTTATGTCAGTGTTTCTTGTCCTCCCACCATGCCCTGTTTTCACTGCTGCATTGTCTTCTTGGCCTCTTTGCAGATCCTGTGAGCTGCTTTGTAGGTCTCCCCCACAAAGCCTGCTCTTCTCCAGGAGGAAGAAACCCAGTTCCTTCTGTCTTGCCCCCTAAGATGGTTCTTCAGTCTCCTCATCATTCTGTAGCTCTCTGCTGAACTTCAGCTTATTTCAGTCCTTCCTGTACTGACAGCCCAAAACCAGAGTGGTGGGTAGAGCAGTATAATTGTTTTACTTGATCTAAAGCCTATATTCCTCCTGTTAATGCAACTAAGTATGATGTTGGCTTTGCTGCCAGGGCATGCATCTGAATCATCTTCAGCTTGCTGTCCACCAAGATCCCCAGGTTTTCTTTAGCAGAGCTTCTTCCCAGCCAGTCGTTCTTAAGCTTGTGTTGTTGCAAGACGTTTTTCCTTCCAGTGTCAGGACTTTGCTTTTGCCCTTGTTGAATTCTGTTGAACTAAAAAGTCGCTCAAAACCCCAAGCAAAAACCAAAGCAAGAAAACCCCACCTAAACCCCCACCTTGAAGAATTTCCTTTGGCAAAACATTTAGGCATGTACTTGAGTGCTTTGAATATTGAAGTGCTTAGATTCCTCTTGAAGTTGAGCACAGCATTCTTCTACCCATCCTACACAACCTTCGTGACTGAAAATACCTTAATGTTTCAGGATCACTTTATGTATCCTTTGACTTAAGCAAATCGTGTTCTGCCAATGTGTCCTGTGTGATAGATTGCCCAGGGGAGGTAGGGTGAGGTCCTAATGCTGCAGGACAAGAAATGTTTTAAGTTGTGTAAATTGCACGTGGTTTTGCTCCCATTTTCTGTTCCCGTGCTTTCTCCTTCTCCGGATCACATGCCCGAATCAGTTACTGGAATAGACACTTGCAGTGAATGGGTTGTGCTGGATAATTTTTGTTGGTATGTGTTTATTTGGAATAATATTTGCTTTCACTCCTGATTATTGTTAGTTTTATAAAACTGTATTTGTACAGTATGGTGTGTTGATTAATTCAATTACTCGTACTCAACCTCACGTTCTTTATTTTGAATTCTGTTGTTGTGATATTGGTCTCTGTGTGATGCTGAAAAATAGTCTATGCTGATACTGTGCCATTTTTAATGGAAGAAATACTGAAGTACTAGTTTGAAAGCAGACTATAATCTCGTCTGGCCACAGATGTTTATAACTACTTTGTTACTTCAATGGAGCATTTTTACTGTTAAAATTTAAATTGCTATTTTGAAACTTAGGTAGCATTAATCTGTTAATTCTGCAAATGTTCTTAGGCCAGTATTAATATAACAGGAATTTTAAACTGAAATAAACCAAGTAAGAAAAATCTCAGAAACCCAGCATTGACTTTTATATGTTGATACTAAGTTTAAAGAAGCTTTAAGTCACCTTTTCTGCATGTTATGTTTGAATCTATTTTGATGCAAACTTGCTAGCCATTCTTAAGTAGCTGAACTACTACTTTAGCTGATAATCCCCGGGTCCAGATGCTTGTTCTTGGATTTTCTTCTAAAAAAACATGGTTAAAAACATTTATTGTGCACCCTGGGAAGTCATTAGGTCATGACTGGTTTGTCCCAGAAGTTCAGAGATCAGAATTCCTCAAGGAAAATATCCTTCTGATAGTCTCCTTTCATAAGTGGAATCTGCTCAGCTGAAGACAGTCGTAACAGTGAGTGGGGGGAGACTGCCTAGGTTATAAAAATATGAAGTCTTAGTGTTGGGTGAACAAACTCTGGAAGGGAGCTGTTGAGTTGTATTCTGTAAGATCTGTAATCATCTGCTCTCTCAGTTCTAGGACTGAAGCTGCTGCCTAGTCTAAGCAATGTACAAATACAGAAATGCATTGCTTATTTTTAAGTGCATTATTCCAGACTAGGGGTGGATAGGAAGGATGAGGAAGAAAGTAGTAATGTGAAGGATGCCTATGTGATGATTAAGTATTCAGCTTTTCAGTTGTCTTTATGTTGTTCCTATCTCCTCCCAACTCCACACACCCAGTCTGTAACTGATGATCTGACTGACCTGCCCTCTGAGACTTCCTCACTCTTCCGTAAGCAGGCGGTGGCAACCCTGTGTGAAACAAGGAGTAAGGCACTACAAAATGAGGGGGCAGTATTAGTTTGGTTGCTGATCTGCTGGACTGATTTGTTCTGATGCAAAAATGAGAAGTGAGCAAGTGATTCTTGACTACTTCAAATTTTGAGCATTTAATCGACTGAATCGATCCCATACATGCCTTTTCAACCTCATATCATGTCTAAAAGTGAAGCCAGATTTCTATATTACCTTTTATTGCAACAAAATGATAATTTAAGATGTCTAATATAATTTTAAAGAAGTAATGTTATATTAGTGTTTATATCTGGGAAAAGAGCTGCCTTGCTACTGTTTGAGAATCATAATTTTTCATAAAATGTGACTACTTTTGCACAGAACACTTACTCTTAATGAGAGACTCAACCCCAAAATATTTGAGAGGTTATGATAAACAATTATAAAATAGTAAGTCAAACTTTTTGTTTGAACTGGGGTGTGTATATCTCAACTATTGTTTGCAAAACTAATGGTGGTTGCTGACTGAATTCCTTCTGACAAAAAGTCACTGGAATTGGTCCTTATGCTACTACCACATGATACCTTTCTCTAGATTATTTCTGCTATTATGAAGAGAACTGCAAAGGAAATGAGGAGCTTCCTATGTAATCAACTGGTCAGCTGCTGTTTCCTCTATCAGGAATAGTGTTGGCGATTACTCACAGTCGCTGTGTTTGCATTGTTGTCCTGAGCATGGAATAAGAGACTGTGAAGAAAATACAGTGGCCATGGCTGAAATACTGCAGTTACAGAAAGAAAGTAGCTTTTTACTCCCATAGTTAAGCTTTTGAGTGCTTCTCTGTTTTAATGACTGGTGCACAATGAAATGTTACCTTTAACAGATTTTATTGAGCTTTTTAAACGTGTAGCCCACCTTGTCTCTGGACTGACTTTGTTAATTGACTGCTTCTTCAAATGTCATTGTCTTTTGATAATTTTGTTTACTCTCCTGCTCTGGCTTGTTTTCTTGGAATGGTGCTACTGTGGTCTCTGCAGAACTCGGGAGACTCTCAGGGCTGTAAAACTCTGTCAGTGTTTCTGTGTGGACAACATCTGATGCAGTGTTTTGTGGAAGATCTCTTGGCACTGCTGAGTAATTCCTCCACCATTTGTGTCATTCCTGCTTGAGCGGAACCACTGCCTTTTTATGCTCAGGACTTTTAAAAATATGTTGGAGGCTAGAGTTAGAAGCTGGGCATTGGAGCTCTAATTTACTCTGCATTCAGTGGCTCCAGATGTTTTGGAGCAAACACTATTTACAATAGGAAATAACATCACCTTTGTATTTGATAACTTTAGTTACGTACTTTGTTACTTTTAGCTGAAGCAGTAGAAAACTTTTTTGCTTGTGTGCAGTGTTACTCATAGGCAAGGGTTGCTATGTCCTCTAGTACTACAACAAAAATATGAATGAAGTTCTCCTCAGTTAAATAATTTAATAATTGAATTATAGTCTGATTTTATTTTAATAGCCTTTTTTAGGTCTATTATACTGAGTTTCAAATACTGTATTACTTTCATAATGTTTTGTTTATTTGTCCGTAGGTAAGTGAAATAGATGTTTAGACAGGGATGATGAAATTCCTGCATTCCCAGAGATAACCAGCTTATTTCCACTGTAGAAGCCAGCCTCTAGTATACTGCTGATTGGGTGGATTTCTGGATCTGCAGAAGCCTTCCTTGCCTCTGTAAACTACTGCTATTGGTTTTACGTTGGTGTCAATTGCTACCCAAGGGAAAAGTATGTGGATGAGATTTTATATTTATATCTTAAGCTGGTAAAATGGCTTTCCAGCAACAAGAGAGTGTTCTCTTCAGTCCTTCAATTGAACAGGTTTGTTTGGGTTTTTTTAATCCCTCCTTTATGCTGGCATTGTGTTTCATGTGACTCCATGGTGAAGTTCTTAGGAAAGCTGGGAGACTAGGATTAATTCTTGTTGGGATTTTCTCTCTGAACTAGCTCATTAGAATTCACCTAAATGCTTGTGTTGAAACAATTGAAATGTTACACAGCTGGAGTGAGGCTAGATAGGGAAAGGGAGAGCCCCTTCCAATGTAACTTGTTATTTGCTATTGGATTAGTTTAATGTCATATTTTCCCTTGCTGCCACAAACAGGACATACAGAGTAATTTTTCTCTTGAGGTAGCCATCCAGCAATCAGCAATTAGAGACTTTTTGGGGAATTTATTTCTAGGTCTATGTGACTAGTACATTCCATGATCTACAATAGTAATAATAAGCATAAAAGAAGAAAGTATTCAGGTTCAGGATATAATTTGGGAAGTATAGAGGTTTTCTTGTTAGATGAGCCTGTTTAGAGAGCAGGACCTTTCAGCCAATGAACTTGCTTCCAGTCTGGCAAAACAGACACTATTGTAGATTGGGAGCAAGTCTGGAACCCCATTGGAGAAAAGGAAGTTGGTAGGTAATTGGAATGTAAAATGCTTTTTCGTGAGAAGGGCGCCAGCTTAAGTAGAAGACATTAAAGTGTATTGTTATGTTGATAGCTACATGGTATCTTCTCTTTCAAATCTAAAAGTAAACAGAGTAGTGAGGGAGTGAAATCAGAAGCAATGTAATGTTTTGGTTGTGCAGGTGCCTTAGGAAGAAACCTTTTTATATGCTTGGGATTGCTTTGAGCTAGCTTTTGTGTTAGAATGGAGGATTTTGTAGTATGAGAACAGTTAAAAGAAAATATCAAAAAACAGGGAGTGTAAAACCACTGTCAGTATGAAGATACTGTATATGGTGTTACTGCAGAGAAAGCCTTTTTAGCTGTCAGCAGTTGTTTTTAAATGCAACTAACTGAGGCTGAATGTCATTTACCAAGCACAGTGCTTGACGAAATTGTTGCCAAAGATTATACAACAGGATTAAGTAGGATTTGCAGACAGAAGGCTATCAACAGATGAATTTTACCAAATTATTAGAATTACTATGTAGATTTTTTACAAGCTATCTGTGGCCTTGGTAGTCCTGTCAACCAATATTAAGATAACTAATGGCATTAATAAACTGCTTTGTAAATTTTAAGAAATGACCCGATACCTTTAAATACAAAAACAAATAAATCTTTCAAAATGACACTTCTTGGGGGAGTTTTTGAGTGACAGAATTAAAAAAACCCAAACAAAAATGCAACTCTTTTTGGCACATGCTCCCATTTGGAAGTTGTAATGTCAACCCTGTGTTTCTTTTTAAGTGTTCAACTTAATGTGTCTAATGTCGAAAACTGTGTGGCAATTTCATGTGTAAATTTGACTATGTGTTTGGTTGTATCTGTAGTGAATGAATATCCTGTTTTCTGAATGTGTGGTAGAAGTAACCAGAAGGATGTCTTAGCTTGTGTGTGTATGTTTACTCTAGACGAAGCTGCATAAAAAGCAGCGTGGTTTTGTGTCTTTGGCTATGACACAGATTATCTCACTAAATTTCATTCAACAGTGCAGGTTTTCAGATTGGAGTTTTTTCAGAACTATTTTTCTAGATGTTGATTATTCAACAGCCTTGAGGTATGGCTGTTTTTGCCCTTAAGGAAAGGGGGAAATATTTCAGTTAATGAAGAAAAATAATAACAGCTCAAAAAGAGGTCCTTTGGGTCCTTTGCCCCATTTCCCTAGAGTTTGTTACAATAAGATTGCATTTAGTGGTACATTTTGACATTATATTATTACTTCAAATCTGCTTGATGAACCTAACTTACTTGGGAAATAACTTTTTGAAATCCAGTCAAAGGTTGGATTTAAATCAGGATGTTTAGTTTTGAGGTTTGGGATAATTTTTTTTTTTTAAGTCTTCAGGTTTTTTTTTGATGTAGATTCCGGGCTGCAGTTTGTCTACTTCAGGAGAATCAGGTGCTTGTTTTTCTGTTAGGCTTGTTAGCATTCCTACTTCAAACTCCTGACTAATTAGCCTGGTTGCCAAAGCTCCTGCATGCAGAGTATCAGATAGCACCAGCGTTTTTCTAGTTCAGTCAGCGTAGCTGGATGTCTTAACCCTGTGTGGTGCTGATTGCAGCTCATCCCACAGGAGTGAGAAACTGGGGTAACACAATCAAGTTTATCATTACAGAGTAGAAGTTGGCTCAAACTTTACTGGCTGTGTTAGCGTAAGTATATGGCATGACCCTTGCTGCATTATGTAAAAATGACTCTTTTTTTTTTTATGGTTTCCTTTGATACCCTGTTGCATCACACTGAAGCCTGATACTAAAATAGTGAAAATGAAGTGTTAATTACAAGAGGTGAATCCAGACAGCTGTTCATTTAAGGGACTGTTGGTGTCATTTTTTTTGTCATATAGTGAGAGTTTATTTCCTGTATTTCCAGTATACAGGTTATACTGAAATCAAATAAATAAGAATACTTTGTCAAGTGAATGTCAGGTGGTTGAAGTGAGGGTGGTTGTTGGTGTCAGCTTATTGATGTGTACCAGCTTGTCAAATTTGGGTTTTCATTGATCTATTGGTTCTTCAACTGAATCTTCAGCCCATGTCAGGAATGTGAAGTTGCCCCTGTAAGTGATCAGAGACAAGATACTGGATTTAGTAGTGTATGTGCTTCTGGACACTGGAGAATCCATGTGGGAGGGAAATGTTAAGAATAATTTTATTTGTGCCATCTATAATAAAACTGTGATCAGCTTTGGGAAGACAGCCACAAGAAACCAGACTTCACGAATTTGACTGCTGGTGGAAATCCTTTTTTCAGTAATTCAGCTTTCTGCTGTAAGTAGGTTTACATTTCTGTTGGAGATACTGAGTTTTCACTCAAAAAGAAATATCTTTTCAGCTTTTAGTAGTTTCACAGATGAATTTGAAAACCACTTGTATTGTCATTTTTTATGGATTTAAGATTACTTCTAAGGCGTTCCTCTGTCAGAGTTTTATTATAGAGGAAAAACTGTAATCTTTTTAAGTTGTAGAGAAATTATCATGTAACTCTGGAATCTAACAATTTGTATGCCAGTTATAGAAATAGCCTTGCGATTACAGTATTCTAAACTTTGGTTTGTGACTGTAGAAAATTAATTTATCTAAATGCCATGTGTTTGTGGAATAAGTCTTTAAAATATTTGAGAGATTTGCCATTCCTGTAACAAGCTACAATATCCACTTAGCTCATCAGGACTGCCAGTCTCTGCTAGGCTGCTGCATTTCTGCTGCCTTCTTTGGTCTGGTGCTTGTCTGACCTGTGTAAAGACTTCTCAGCCAAGCCAGGATAGCCGGAGACAAAAAACAGTAAGTGCCTGCTGGCTTATGGTGCTGGAGTCAGGTATGTGCTGATGTTAGGGCAGCATAAAGTGTCCAGCTTGGCAGAGGTTGCTGTTTCATAGTTCTTCAAGTTAATACAAGGTGCCAACAGAAGAACAGTTTCCTCTGACTCCTAGCACTGACAATTTCCTCCACACTGGATAAAGGGAAGGGAAATATCTTCCAAGTTAACCTGATTCATGTTGCTGTACAGCTGCAGGATGCTGGTGCCTGTCATAAGAGAGGAGGTGGGAATGAGTGTGTCAGTATGAGGAAGTGCTTTCTGCAGCACTCGAGTTTCTATTGCTGACTGTGTGTCTACACTTTTAATGTTAAAGTGAGTAAGGGCAGTCTTTTTTGTGGCCTGATTGATGCCTGAAGATGCTTTAAATACAGGGATTGCAGCTCTGCAAGTGGCAATGCCAATGAAAAATCAGACTTCTAGCACCTGAACTTTCATTCTCCCCATTCAGTTTTCCTGTTGTGTTTTGGTTTGAGGTGGATGTAATAAACCTGTTTCTCTTCCTCTAAATGGGACTGTTCAAAGGGAACAGTCTCTAACACAGTAAATGATATGGAGAACTCCGATTTATTTCAGTGGATTTTTAAGATGCATCTGAAAAATGTTATAGGGAATTGTCTGTATTTTTAATTGTTCTCCTCTAAGGTTTCTGGAGTTGCTCCTTAGCATTTGTCTCTTAGTTGCACAACAGTGACAGGTTGTAGATAAATAGTAGAAAGATCAGCAATATTTTAATGAGACCCATTGCTATTTGTTATTTTTCCTCTTTTAAATATGTCATGATTAATTCAAAGGAGGCTTTGTTTGCTTTTGACTGGCTTTTTACCTGGTTTCAGGTATGATTGAACTCTGCCTGTACCTCTCTTCTGTTGCTGGAGACTTTCAGGGTATTTTGATACACCAAATGTATATCAATTACTTTTCCTTTTCGTTTCTGTCATGTCACCTCCTTCAAACAATTTTCCTAGTCATTATAATAACAACTTTGTTAACAAGCTTTTTTTGAGTATGTTTTTTTCTCAGTATGTGTTCAGTTGCTGCAAGGTCCTCAGTATAAGGATATTGGCAGAGTCACTATATGATACCAGCATCAATGTAGTTTATAAAGGGTGGTATGTTTTAATTTGGGGATATGATTTCATCTCCTGTAGCTTTATTTTTATTTTGAATTTAATCAGTCTAATGAAAGATTAAGTAGTTACCAAACTGTTGGTAGTGCTTATTGTTGAAAACATTTATTGTTTGGTTTGTTCAGTTAACTGCAGTAGGTTTCATTTTGTACAAAGAACAGATCTGCATGTTCTCTGGTTGATTGTATAAATGCTGTCCACCGCAGCTTAACAAAGCACACCCTGCAGGGGGCAGACTGCAGCTGTGCTGCAAGTGCTGTGCTGATTTTGCTGATCACTTACTGTAGGTTTGAAAATTATAAGTTGGAAGGTAATGTCTGTCATGGTTTTGAGGAGTGCCCTTGGCAAATTTTTTTTCGTTTTAAATGGTAGCTGCTTTTCAAGTCATAAATCTTACCTAAAGACACTTCATGTTGCATGTGTAATGTCTTTTGTAAAAAGTTATGAAAACTTCAGTGTATTTAGAATGAAGTGTGGTTGATGGCTGCATGCAGAATGTGGTGGCTCTGGTAGAAGACTATTCTGAAAACAACTTGTTCTGTTTTGAAGTTGGTAGGAAATATTCTACTTCATCTACCTGGTGTTGATGGGTCTCTTTTGAAACTTAATTTTTTGATCTCTGAGGTGTAAGTTAGCAGGAAAGTATTGAAGATTACGGTAATGTTTGTTTCATCCCAAGAGTTTTTATGTTAATTAGTCTTGCTGTTGGGAACAGATAAGCGACAGGAAGCAGGGACAATGCATATTTAGTATACAGTAAAATATTTACATCTATGATAATTCAAGGTTCGCATGGGCATTCAAGCTGCATTTATGAAAGTCCATACTTTTTTAGTGGATGTGATAGTTATAGATTTGAATTTTGGCCTTAGTTTAAGATTTTGTGTACCATTTCATTTGTCATATACTGCAGTGGGTTTTGCATTGACTTCATTGCATTACATTTATATTGTGAAAATGTTTGTAGTACCTCTTTTTTTTTGGTCTTGAGGTTTTGTTTCATACTCTAGTGGGCCTGGTTCCTAAGATGTAATTTTCCTCAGGAAAATAAAGAGGAGGTTTCATTTAGTTACGATCTTTGTGTTGTGCTTTATTGGTAATTCACTCTGACAGAAAGCTCAGCTGTTGGTCTTGCTTCTGTGAACATTACAGTGTCTAAACTGTTGTGGCAGAATGAGTCATTCTGTAGTGGAAAGTCTTTGTTGATCCAGGTGTCAAAGGTTTGGAAGAGGAAATAAAGCTGATGAAAATTATTTTTTTATAGGAGCTGTTTTTTTCATCTGTATTGTTCTTCCTTTCTTCTGTTAGATTAAAGGTAGTCTTTCTTTAATCATGAAGCTGCACTTTTTGAAGTTAACTCAAAAACTGTAGCTTAACAAGAACACTACTTTTCTTTGCTACATGGAAAATAATTTATAACAGTTACCAGGATTTTTTAAAAACTATCTGGAATTCCTTTTTAATAATATTGTCTGTCCTCAAGTTTCAAGTTGAGCAGTCATTACGGGAATTGAGTGCTAGAAACCTCACCCTTGTGTAATTTCACAATGCTTATTCCCTTACTGATTTAAGTGGGTTTTTAATATTGTAGGAAATATTTTTTTAAAAATATTCTTGTATTCATTAGAATTCCACAGGTTTGTTGCGTACATATGGCTTTTGGAGAGGCAGAGGAAGCAATTCCATTTTACTGTGTAGACTGACAGCAGGTCAGATACAAAGGCATTATATGAATGTTTCAGAATATCCTGCAGTGGTAATACTGTTATATGCTGACCTGATATATCGATATTGTGACCTGAATTCATTTGAAAGCAACTTGTATGTGCTTTAGTTCTAATTTTTGCACTGTGGATTGGTTTTATTGTTATTTATATTCTATTAGCAAAACTCCTGAGCAACAAGCACATGTACCTGAATAGTAATTGCAGCTTAGTTGTCTGTAGATTTTTGCCTGCAGAATTTGAATGGGGCACAAAGAAAGATGGGATGTTCTTAGTGCTGGATTTTGGTATTTTCTAGATGCAGTCATGCGGAATGTGCTTGCAAGGCAAACAGTGTTATCAATGCAGCTGAAAGAGATCAAAGATAGCTTCTTGGACGGGGTACTTGGAGAATTTCTGAAGGGAAACTTGTATATTCTCTGCTGCTCCAGAGATTGAATAGTTTACAGAACGGGTAGTGTGTAATATGCTTAAGTATTGAAGTATATAGGGCTTTGTGATGGTTACAGGTGGGATAGGAGTTTAAAAGCTTATGGGTATTCTTTGCTGGCTTGTGGGAGTAGTAGTCTTGATCTCATTCATTGCTGTGCCCTACATATTGTGATAAATACTCTCTCATTATCCCTGACACTTTAAAGGAGGGGTTTCCTTTCTCATATGTGAGCATGGCTGTCGATTATGGCTCCTTCATATTACTGCTTTGTTTGCAGAAACCTCTCAGATTCTTCAGGAAGTCCAGGTTTCCCTGCTGCAAATCCCATTGTGTCATGTTGCAGGCTTTTTCCAAGATTCATGTACAGTGCAGCCTTTATATCTATTTCTACTTGTTTTTCATATTCCTTCTTGACTGTGATATTTTTGTGTAAAAAGAATGGGATGATTGGCAGAAAGAGAGGTTCAGAGAAGATTTTTTTCTTGGGGATTCTTTTTGTTTTGGATAGCCAAAGTATTAAAAACCTTTGCCTTCCATAATTATTAACACTTTTCATATGTGGATATAACCACTCTTCATAACTGGAGAGGGGAGCTTGAGATTCTCTTCACTGCATCTTTTACTTACTTCAGATGAGTGATCTTGATTATTACTGATTACTGCTTTAAAGCAGGAATCCATCCTTGACAACTGTAACTGGGAACTAGATTTAAGGATCAAACTATTTTGAGAAACGGGAATCACTTTTGTGAAGCTTCATGGAAAACATCGATGATGATTGATGGGATAACTTGTACATCACATCTTCAGTTTTAAGTGCGACTTGAGTGTTCTGTGTGACTGACTTTGTTATGTATTAAAGTTTGCTTCCTGCTTTTGTATTCATCTTTTTCATTTAATGATGGTCTGAGGTCCTTGAGGAGAAAGTCAGAGGAGAGTGAGAATGCTCATGTTTTTTAAGAATGTTTAATCAAAGCTTTTCACAAGATTTTGTAGAATTTTGAAGTCTTTTCGCTTTGTGGAAGTGTGGTTTCAGGTGTTTCATTCTGGTGCTTTTGCGTGTTTTTGTTTTCTTAAAGACACACTTCTGGAATACTTAACCCATTGGTTTTGAAGCAGTTATTGCCTGTCATTGAGTTAATGCAAAAAGTCATAACTAGGTATTTGAAATGCTTTTATAAACTCTTTTCTTTGTGCCTAATGAAGAGGTGGTGCAGCTTACTTTTGTTTGTAAAACCAAGAAACGATGGTTAGCTGGCAATTATTATGTAAATTGAAACCTTTGAGTAGGATATGCTTTTGGAAACTACCGTAACTTCATTTGATAGTGATGAAAAGGAATAACTATGCTTTGTATTTGAGGAAAGTGGCCGTTATTATTTGAAAGGCCTGAAAGGCTGACTTTTGCTATGTGCTCTTTAAAATATGTTTTGCAGTCTAGATGATTGGAATTTAAATTTTGTGAAAATTGACTGTAGTTGTGTGGCTGAAGACTGGTCTGTATCCTTGCATTCCTACATGAGCCATGCACAGCAGATACATAAAATATCTAACGTGATCAGATGATAGAGCTAAAATTGCTTATGTGCATATAAACTCCTGAGAGGAATTTAGGAGTGTTCATACACTTAAGTAATTAGTCACTCTGGAAATCCAGAAAATATATTTTAATTTCTTTTTGTTAACTGATAAATGGCAGTTCGCATCTTTAGAGAAAGATGGTTTCAAGAGATTTGTAAGTGTTTTGGGAAATTCCTTCACTTACAAGAATATATCAGGGAATAATAGATACTTCTGTATCTACCTGATTTAGGACAAGCGATTTTTATTCTTTAACCTCTTTTCTTGACACAAGTTCACATTATAAACTGCAGTGAACTTGCCTAGGAGTCTTGGCAAAGAAATTCAGAAGTGAATGAATTTGAGGATGAAACACAACTCTGAAAAATAAACACTTAAATGCAGAGTTAGAGTGGAGAGTGGAAATTTAAGTGCAGTGCCTACCTTGTCTGAGTGTGAGTGGTGGCATGTGTCTCTGTGAAGTTGGGATTTATCTGCTAAGCACATGGCCGGAAAGCTAAATATGGCTTGAACTGGAGCTATACACACACACAAACACACATGTGATATCAAAAAAATAATGAAGACTAGAAGGGTTTTTTTGTTTTGTTTTGTAGTCTCCTATTTCCTGATTTTTTTGAATGTGAAACCAATTACTTTCATGTCATCAAATACTTTTATTTAAATCTAGTCTAGCAATGCCCCAAAGGTACAATTTGGAACAAATGGAAATGAAACATTAAAAGGAGTTTTATGGGGAAGTGATAGAAGATTGTGATGCTGTTGTGCAGTCTTTTTTTTTCAACAGAAAACTTCGGAAGAAGTGTGGGGAGGGGACTAGGACATGGACTGCGGGGACACAGCTTGAGAACGTGCCATAGAGGAGGATAGGGGAGATGGACAGTCAGTGGTCAGTGCATTCAGCTGTTTTTGCATCCAGATTCTCAAGTGACAATACTTTAGAAAAACACATTACTTCTTTTAGAAAATGAAAACAAAACTTGCTTATACAGACATTGTATCTTGAGAATTCAGAATGCAGTTTTGTCTAGTCTGCTTTGTTAGTGTCTAGAAATAGAAATAAGTTGTAACAGTAAAACACAAAATATTAATATGACTAATGTTAACAACAGCAACAAACATGGCAGTTTAGAAAGCTTCTGGAATTGTTTTTTACATCTTCTCTGAATGGACCTATGTTCTGTTCCCTTGCTCTTCAATCTCTGCTGTATTGTTAAAAAAATCTGCGGATTAAAAGCACGGCTAGTGGGCAGTGGAATGCGTCCTCAGCAAAATAATCTCCGCTTCTTAAAACAAAACAAAAAAACCCCAAAAACCCAAAACAAACAAACAAAATAAAAACCCCAACAAAACAAAAAACCCCAAAAACAAACAAAAAAATTGGAAAAAGCTACTGGAATCTTATCTCTATATAGGAACTCACACGGTACATAATGCGTGGAAAAGATTAGCAATGTGCTCATTTTTCTCTTTCAATTCTTGCTTCAGCAGTACCTTGAGATGGTGGTGGGGAAAACCGTGTATAAAGGGAAATAAGTGTTTTAAATGGGATATGATTGTGCTTCATGATACTTGTGCAGAAATCTCATGTGTTGTCTTTTGCAATGATCAAACAAATGGATTGAAACTTAAGGTTGATTATAAAAATACTCTGGCTGTTTTGTGAAGTATCACAGTTAAGCAGTATTAGCAGAAGAGGCAACCATTTAAATCAAATCCACACAACAGAGTATGTGGAATGTGGCTCAGAATATTACCTGCAGGAATGCTCTCCTTTCTGATCATGACATGCTGAGATTCATTTTTCTTGCAAGAAGTACAGAACTTTCTAACCTGGTTGGAAATGCATACCTGCCCCAGGAACGCTTGGTAAAGCTGAAAGGGGCAAGTAGTAGCGAAGTACCTACGCCTGCTGAGAGTTAAAGATGCTGTGCTGGAGGTAAAGACCAAGAGCATGCCAGCTATCAAGGGAAGTGTGAAAGGAAGCTGGCATGACTGAACATCAGGCAAACAGTTACTAGAAAGCTGAAGTAGTATCCAAATAAGGAAAATTGTGAGGATATAAAACAAGCAGAATATGAAAGCATAAGATAGAAAAAAAATTGAGGAATGCTTTCAAATCAGCATTTGTTAAGAGAGAAAAAAGCAAGAAAGCAAGTTACTATAACCAGAAAATGTTCATCCAATAACTATAGGAAGTGAGAGATGAAGTAATTTTACGAAGAGGCTCTGTTAGGTGGACACCTTCAGGTCGTTGAATGCAAATGCAGTTTGAAGCCAGTATACAAAGGATGTTCACTGGTGATGTTATCTGTGTGAGTAGAAACTGCATTAACGTACAGAATTCATGGACAGTCTATTATAATAGACTCTGGAAAGGTCAGCAGAACTTGGAAAAGAAGTTGTGCTTCAGACCTTTTGGAACTCCTTGAAGGAGTTAACAAGAGCACATGTAAGGGAGCTCCAATTTGCTATGGTAGGTAGGATTTCCAGAAGTCATTTCTGCATGAGAGGGCTAAGTCCTTGTGTGGATAATTAATTAATAATTCGATATATATATAATTAAAGACAAGAAATGAAATGGTCAGGATGCTTTTCAGAGGTGAGTAGTAGCTATAACAAAAATATAGCTGAAGAATTGAGAACTTTTGCATAATAGCGGCGAAGTTCAGAGTGTATGCAGAGGTGGGAGTTAGCTGGAGTGAGGAATGTGGAAACTGTAACTCCTTGCAGGAAGGAACACTGGTTTGGAAGTACAATAGATAGTTCTGTGGGAACAGCAGTGCAGGCTGAGAAAGATTAATTCTGTAAATTGTTAGGATAACAACAGAGAATAAAACACAATTGGCCATTGTCTAGGTCCATGGTGCATTTTGTTGGACTGCTGTATTGGTGTAGGCTTGGGACTATCCTGGGAAGAACAGTGCTTACTTCGGCATGTATCTAGGTGACACAGATGTTTGTCTAAGTGTAAGTTACTTAACTTTTTAATTCCTTTTTAAATATTCTTCTTTTTTCTTTTCTTTTCACAGAGGTCTTCTGAATGATAGAGTAGCTTCAGTAAATATCTCGATTCTTTGCTGTTCAAAGAAACGTTGTGATGTGTGTCCTGTGATCAGATGTAGTACTGGAAAGGGCTGTGCTTAGCATAAAATCTTATCATGGTGCTCAACACCTAAGGATTTGCCTATTTCAAAGCCTCTGGAGAGTGAAGACAGGAGCAATGACTATTAAAATGTAGAGTAAACCTGGCAAAGTCAATTGGAGGCTTGAATATCCATGATTGCCCTTGAGCGCAGGGCCCCATGATTGCTGGGATTTATGCAAGGGGCAAAAGTTGACCAGGTGGAGACCACTGGGGAACTAAAACTTGAATTTGGAGTTGTTGTTCAGATCAGTAGTGGAGTAGCATGAGCAGACAGTGTCCTCCTGATGTTTGGTGTGCTGCAGTAGAGCACAGGCTCCAGTGGTTAAGGCAAACGCTTGCGGATGTGAATTTACAATAGTTTGAGCAGATTGCCTTTTTAGTTGTAGTGTAGTGACCTGGCTGACAGCTGCAGTCCCTTTCTTCAGCTTGTGTTGGTGCTGGAACTTTCCTTCCGTCACAGAGTCTTTAGGGAGCTGTACCAAACTAACTTTTAGTAGCTGTACTACTAACCTTTCTTAAAATACAAAATACAAACAAGTCAAAAGGTTTAACTTCTTTAACAGGCTGTTTCTGGGACAAACAGATGCTAGCATGAGAGAGGAGTCCATGAAGGGGTGGACAGAGGAGAGAAAAGCTGATCCTGTGACTTCTGTGACAGCAAGATGTTCTCTTCGAGACACGCTGCTGTTCCTTGAGCATACACTTTTAGAGACTTGGGCTGCAGGGGCCTGTTCTCAATTAGTCTTCAAGATGTGTTTCTAGGTTTTAGAAAAGAGATTTTATTAATTCTCCGGACAGTAGTTGTAAATTTGAATACTTAAAGATTCGAGTTCAGTATTTTTCAGTAGTAGATGGTCCTTAATTTCTTTTTGCAGGATAGCTTTTTTTTTCAAGTTTATAGTCCTAGTTTTTGATTCTGTTGTCATGGAAATTTTGAAAAGTGTAATATTTGAAGGTCTGATATTTTCATAATAAATTTGTAACTAATAAATAATAAAAGAATGCTTATAACTCTGTAACTGTTAGCCAGCACTCAGATTTGTATTTTTGTTTCTTTACAGGATCTCGAGTTTCATGGAGTAATGAGATTCTACTTTCAAGACAAAGCAGCTGGAAATTTTGCAACAAAATGTATCCGTGTCTCTAGTACTGCCACAACTCAAGATGTGATAGAAACTCTTGCAGAGAAGTTTCGACCAGACATGCGAATGTTGTCATCCCCTAAATACTCACTTTATGAAGTGCATGTCAGTGGAGGTTTGTATTTATTCATTAAGTCCTTCCTGCATCCACACCACCATCGTATCTACTCCCAGCCAAAGTATCTTTAGGTTTGCCCCCAGCTTCTGAACCACTTGAGACTTGGGTTTTTTATTCCTATATATGTTGCCACTAATTGTTTTTTGGGGAGTGGTTTTCAAGACTTAATTATGCATACTGGGCCTGCAGTTAGTGTAAGATTTAATTATGATTTATTAAATGCTGTAATTGACATCCTGTTAATTTGTTGACATTTATGAGAGAGTTGCTACTTTTAGGACTAAAAGGTAAAGACTAAATATATAAATTGGAGCAGTTAAGAGTACATCTTCTGTTCTGTTCTTTGAAGTTGTAGGCCTTTGAATAGGCAGTCTTATAACTCACGTTCTTTTACTGCTAAACTGGGGGAAGTTCAGCTTAATATTGTTTAAAGCCACTGTGTTTCTTAAACAGGTCCCCTAATGTTACCTGTGAAGAACTTGGGTATCTAAATAGCCTTTGGTACTACTAACATTTGCCTGTTTCAGATTAGAAGGTGGTAGTGTGTGTGGTGGTAGTGGAGACAGATATAGGAGAAACTAGCTTTTGGTTGCGCTTCTTATTTTCTGTACTTCAGAAGTTTACACAAGTGCTCAAACGACCTTAAATTCTGCATTTGAAAGACTGAAAATAATTTAATTTTTTCTACTTTAGCTTTCTTTAAAAATCTGTTAGCACTGTACCTGTAGTCGAAATGAAATTGTTTTCTTTGCAGAGCAAGTTCCTGATT
Source organism: Gymnorhina tibicen (assembly GCA_013399875.1). NCBI lineage: Eukaryota > Metazoa > Chordata > Aves > Passeriformes > Artamidae > Gymnorhina > Gymnorhina tibicen. The sequence continues at coordinate 389,716 of VXAZ01002002.1, read as the reverse complement.
TTTAACAGATGATTGAGGCATGCAAGGTGCCTCAATCAATAGGAGTGTTTCTTACTAAATAAAAGTAACTATGCAGACATAATTGTTTTCCTGTGCGTATGTACTGTCTCCTACTTTTCAAAGGGAAAATCAAGTGGCAAGACTTGCTTAAGTTTTTTAACCATTCTGTCAATTTTTTTTCCATATACTTAAAAGAGAAGCAAGACACTAAATAAAATTTTGTCATGGATCTGCATAATGTTGTGGGGGGTTTTGATTTATTTTTTAAATTTTGTAATCTTGTTTATTTTTGTGCAGTCTTTGTAGAATAGTATTTCTCGGGCTGCAATCAGACTGTGGTCTATTTTAAAGTAAATTTAAAATAAGAAAAATTACCATTTGGAAGTCCCAGGATGTTACAAAGTTCTAAACATTTTAACTCTAGATCTAAGTTCTCCAGAGTGGTAATGTTGTGTTCCCAGACTTAATTCTGACAAAGGAGTTATGGAAGACTACCTTATGCTTATGTAGATACATGGAATACACTTGGGCTCGTTGCTGGAAAGGGGACATGTAATGCTACATTCCCAAGCTTGCTTTCTGTCCCTGTACTTAACAGGAAAACATCAATGGATGTGTTCTGTTAGGCAAACCTTTTGGTTTTTTCAAGAGCTTAACTTAATTCTAAATAGCTTTGCTCTTGAGATGCCAAGTAACTGTTACTGCTTTTCATTTTTTTGAAGAAGAAAGAAGATTAGATGTAGATGAGAAGCCTCTTGTTGTACAGTTAAACTGGAACAAAGATGACCGAGAGGGAAGGTTTGTCCTCAAGAATGAAAATGATACAGTTCCTCCAAAGGTGAGTCTTTACGGAGCATGCTAGTGGTAACAGCAGTTTTGAAATGTGTGGGGGTTGCTTATATAGGAAAACATAATTTCTGCTGTTTCAATTCTTGAAAACAACTGCTACTCATGACCTTCAGTATCTGGAGCAAGTATTTTTAAATACTTAAAGTGCATCTTTGCAACACAGAATTTTTGTTAGCTTTCAGATGGTTGGTGATGCTGTGATCCATGTAGCTGTCTAGTACTGGAACATGTAATGCCTAGAGAACTTAAAGCTTGCTTTGGTCTGTTGTGATGACTTTAAAATTTCCTCAAATAGTATATGGTGCCAGATACTAGGAGGTAATCCTGCCTCTTGCAAAGCTTTTAAAAGGGAATGCCACGGGGAGTTAAAGAGCTAAAAATTACTACCTCCCTAGGTAACATTCTGTTTCTTGAAAAAAATGATGGAAGACTCTTTCCTTTAGTACAGGGTTTTTTGTTTTGGTTTTGCTTTTTTGGTTGTTGATTATTTTTTCTCTTACAAATGCAAAGTGAAGGAGCTGCCAACATCAGCCATACAAAAGTTTGCTTTAATATTAGCAATTTAAACATTAAATTAGATAAGACTTTGGCTCCTGAAGTCATATAATTATATATATTATATGTAGCTTGGTTGCTTATAGCTATGGAAAACATGCTGTTCAGTGCGGGCTATCTTAAAGCAAGATCTTGTGCTGAGCACTAAATTTCCTTTGCTCTTGGAATTAGAGCTTGTTAATTTTAGAAGTGCTTTGGGTATAGGTGCATGAGTTTGTACTGTGCTTTTGATTACGGGATACATCCATGCTACAGGGTAGAAGGGAAAGCTAATGATGTCTTGCACTACACGTACAAACCTTGCTATTCCTATTAATTGAATTAAGTGATCTTCAATCTTCCTCCTCTGTGTTCTTTACTTTCTGATAGAAGCGAGAAAATCTGCATCTTTTTTCTCTCATGCTCTGTAATCTTCTCTACAGAAGGCAAATGAGCCTAGGATTACAGGTATCTTGTGTCTGCAAGGAGCAGGAATTGAGAACACTAGGAGGACAACTTGGAAAAATATACCATGGGGGATAAGTCCTCTGTAATGTTTTTCCTTCTGCAGTTTATTCTTATCTGGTGCTCCAACACAGTTGCCTTGAAAGCAGATTAAGCACAGCGTTGTTACAGAGTATTTTTACTCAGAAGCAAAAATTTGTTTTGCAGCCTTCAGTTAATCTTTTGGGGCCAAGTAGACAGCAGGCTTTACTTGGGTAAAATTCTGCAGTTTCTTCACTTTCTTGAGTAGTATCAGTTCATACCTTCTTTGAAACATGACATTATATTTGCCTTCTCTGTGTTTTTCTCAAGAGCATTAGTCCCATCGCTATGTAATGGAGTACTGTTGCCTGGAGTGTTGTTTTTTGGGCCAGTGATACTGTATCTTAAACAGATTCATCTGCAAAATTAAAACCAATACTAACTTTTCTTTGGACTGAAATTGATGGAAGCTGTTTTAAACTCATTTATTTCAGAAAGCTCAGAGTAATGGGCCAGAAAAACAAGAAAAAGAGGGAGTAATTCAGAATTTCAAGCGAACTCTCTCAAAAAAAGAAAAAAAAGAAAAAAAGAGACGTGAAAAAGAGGCGTTGCGACAAGCATCAGATAAAGATGATAGACTTCTTCATGGGGATGATATGTAAGTGGTTTAAATTTATTTTTTAAAAATTAAATGATAGTTGTTTCTAAGTGCATTAGGAAAAGAAAAAGCATGACTTGCAAGCGCATGCTAACTCAGTTTTCCCATGCTTTGCAGTATTGGAGATTATAATAAAGTTAAGGGTATAATGTAAAGTTTCTTTAATGCCTTTCGCCTTGCCCCATCTTTAAGAGGCAGAAGACCTGTTGTTTTTGAAAACTAGCAACTAGCAGTCCTTAAATTGGTTCTTTATTTCAGGTGAGCATGGGTATATGAACAGCATTAGCCTTAGCAAAAGTGAAATGCATGTAGAAGCCATCTTACAGTAACTTAAATGAGCTCCTGTGTCTATGAATCCTATTGCCCTTTTATCTTTCGTGAAGTAATGAGGATATATGTATTTTAAGCTCTTAATGACATTCTTTTTATTTAAACTAACTTGGCAGTGAGAATTTTCGCCTTGCAGCTGAGGTTTACAAAGATATGCCTGAGACTAGCTTCACTCGCACAATATCCAATCCTGAGGTGGTTATGAAACGGCGGAGACAGCAAAAACTAGAGAAGAGAATGCAGGAATTTCGCAGTTCTGATGGCAGACCAGACTCAGGTACTTGAAGCTCGTCTGGTTAAGTTATAAACAGTGAACATTTTACTGGGAGAATATTCTTAAGGCCAGCAACTCCTGTAAATTTGACTTAACTTTTGCTTTTTCCAACATTTTTTGCACGTGGCTAGTTTATCTGTGGTGTAACCGAAGGAAGGATTTGTAAAGGTAGGATTCCACAGGAAGGTGTTCCGTGGTGAGTGTGAGGCAAAGGTTTCAGTGGTGGGCAGACTGATGAGAGTGAGTATGCTCGTTGAGCTTGCTAACAGTGCTAAACTGGGAAAGAAGGATGGACTTAAGACTGGCAAACTGAGGAGGCGGGCTGAAATAACTGACATGCATTGTACTGAGAACAAGCTGAATGACCTGAAAGAGAAAATTCAATCAGTAGCATAAATAAAGGATGTAAAGGACTGATTGTTCTGCATAAAGGATTCTGGTAGATCTTGTGAATAACAATGATTAAGTATTTCTCATTCATGGGGTGGGGATATAACAACAGTGATTGTATAAACACCTTTAGAAAAGAACAAGTGAAGCAATGTTAGAACTGATAAAATCTCGAATGATGTATTCTGTTCATGGAAGAGTAGTGAAGAAAGAGGTGTAGAAAACATTGTCTTGAGGGAAATCTTAAATGGGCTTGTTAAACAGAGGGGAAATTCTTGAAGGTCAGCACAAACTTCCTGTCAAGGTGGGAAATGTCTGTTCTTCAACCAGTCATTGCCACTATTTCATTTTAACTTAATGTAATACTAAGCATGGTGAAACACTGGGAAAAAGACTTCCTTAGATAAATTATGGAAATATGACTGGAGATTTTTACCAATGGCAGAGATAAATCTATTTTGGGGATATTATGTAATTTTTCTTGTATTAGTAGAGTAATGGAACTATTTCTGAAGGGGTATTCTGTTAGAAAGATAATAAATGTCTTCATGTCTCTCTTTTTATTCTCTGGTCACATTGTTAATTCCATTTTGTTTCCAAGGTGGGACGCTGAGAATTTATGCAGATAGTTTAAAACCAAATATACCATACAAGACAATCCTGCTGTCCACTACAGATACTGCAGACTTTGCAGTTATTGAAGCACTGGAAAAATATGGTCTGGAAAAAGAAAATCCCAAGGATTATTGTATTGCTCGTGTAAGTTACTAAAACACAGTCTTCTCACGTTTCATATTTGGTTGTTTTTGGTTTCTTGCAGTAGCTTCCAAACTAAATAGAATGACTCGGTTCTGTGACTAACTTTTTTATTCCCTCTCCTAAATCTTAACAGCTTCAGGAATTGTGAAGTGACATGTCAGGTTTTTTGTTTTTAAAACTTTAATCTTCCAATTGTAGTAAATTACTGCTTGCTATGTAGAAAAACATTAATACTGAAAATGGCATATTTCTTCATTTGGCACTGTAGCTTTATACCACTAAGTGGGCTGATGATTCATAGATGTATAAACTAATAGTTCATCTTGTGGATACCTAAATTTGTGCACAAAACTATTTCCCTGAACCAAGAGTGTCCACTCAGAAGTGGAAGTGCTGGGGTGAGCTCCATTGTAAAAGGTGTATGTTGTGTACTGTTTCCTTAAACCTTGCAGTGGTAGCTGACCCTCATTACGAATTTAAAAAGATGGACGTGACACTCTTGTTTTCAGAATTTAATTATTTTGGGAGTGCTAAATGAAATGCATAGAATTGTTGTTTCTTAGAGGTGTGGCTTTAATCAAAAAGTCTCATGGGCAGTACCAATTAAAGATTACAGACTTCTGACCATGTTGGCTTCTCAGGGAGAACAGTGAGGCTTGAAAATACTGATCCTTGTTTGAATCCAGTGTTTGATTACATTTTTGGCTATGACATGTCTAAGAAACTTGCATTTTTTACTCCTTAAAATGTTGAAAAAATGGGGAAAAAGTTTGTTTCTCATGATACTGCGTTGGTTTGAGACAATCATGGGCTACAGCAGAGACACTGAGGCTGAATTTGGAAGATAGTTTTACTTCAGTCTTAGTTCAGACTTATTATGATGTATTACAAAATCTTTGAATATTAGGGAACTTACTAGGGACTGATTGCACCTTTACCCAGGAAACTGTTGCAAGTTACTCTTTTTGTAGTGTTGGTGTTCCCTCTTACCTCCTATTTTCTGATCTTTTGTGGGGATGTTTAATGTAGAAAATAGCCTGGCAAATGTTGCTTTGATCTTGGGAAAGGTTAATTAAGTCTTTGCTGCAAAAGAAATTCTTTTATATTAGTTTTTTGGGAAGCACTTCTGGAAAATATTTTGTATTTTCTGAGTAATGTATCTTCATACAGTAAGTTTCTGAAGTGATTTAAGTTGTGTGCTTATGTTTACATTTGCTATACATGAGTGGTCTTCACTGACTAATAGCAGTTCTGTTTTTACAACTCTTACGTGTAGCAGACCTTATTTGTTGACAGTAAGTTGTTGTAGTTGGCTAAAATCTGCTTGGCCATCGTTTGGTACAGTGCTTGGTTTTGAATATGTTAATTCTTCTTTTATTAATAAAGTTGATTATTTTAAATCTAGATTTTAAAATCTGCTTTTTAGCCAGATATTTTATGAAGTTGCTTTCGATGCTTGAAACATTAAAATACCCAAGAATTAGTCTGATGTGTCTTTAATCACTGTTCTCTTTTTTGGAAACTCGTAAGTGCACCACTAAATCGGTTCAATGGCACTCCTTTATATTGAAGTCTCATAGCTGTTCTCTGTCTCTGGTATGCCTTTTGCTCTTGTTCTTCATGTGTTCCTATTCTTTACGTTTTGTTGAGTTCAGCTATTATCAGTGGAACATGTAATTTTAGTTTCTTACTAGTTGGGATTTTGAAACATTTTGTTCTCTTTGAGTGGCAGGTGAAGTGTCTTCTTTGAAGATTTAAGCAGTTGAATTTACTTAACTGTTAAGATGAATTTTAAGTTACAGGACAAGACATTTATAAGGCTGTGTAAATACCTGTAATAAAGATGACTCCTGAAGTTTCAGGTGAAAGATAAACACTGTAAGACCTTTTTGTAACATTTTTGACAACTTTTATTGTAAACGGCACTTCCCTGTTGGTTGTTTGCTTTCATACATTGGTTTGCAGTGTATCAGGCTGTACCTTTATGCCTACTTCTAAAGTGCTTTTCTGTGTAAGCAAGTAGACACCAGTTTCTTCCAGTGTGTGTTTTGTTTGTTTCAGTTTGCTTGGTTTGAGTTTCCCTGAATAATATGGAGTTCACTGCACATCTCTGAAGATGTCAAATTAATTAGACAGTCTTCCAAGCTACCTGTGCATATTCCCTCAGGGCATTAGACTTCAGGCATGCAGAAAACCAGTTAACTCTTGAAAGTAGAATCTTGATTAGACTTTTGTTTTTTAGCGTGCACTTACTTTTTACTTGAGGGTAAGGCATACATAACTTTTTGTAATGTCAACCAAAAATATGCATTTCATGGTGAGTAGTTTTATTGGTGAGTAGTTTTTTTAAGAAATAGTTGTTACAGACATAAGGCATTAAGTATTGCTTAATGCAAGATCCATTGAGGGGGTTTTGTGGTTTTTTTTGTGTTGTCGCTGCTGTTGTTTTGTTAGTTTTTTGTTTGTTTTAGTAGGGGCATGTGCAGAGCCTGTGTTCCCAGTTTCTAAGGAAAATTGTAGATTAATTAATTACAGTAAGCAGATGTACTCAAATATACAGTAGATATGAGGGGTTTTACTTAAAAAACATTAAAATGACAGAAGAGCTTATTGAAGACCTGTTACAGCATGGGGTTTTCTTGTGTGAGACTTTTACTACGGACAGACCTGATCGCTTGATCTCTATATATTACTTATCACAGGGGGCTTAATACGCAAATATTTACCTTCCCTTACTTGTTTATTCCAACAAATGCTTTAGAAGCTAAGTCCGAAGTTGCTATGGCCTTCATTTAAATTTCCTTAGCTTGTATTTTCTGCATGTTTCACTGCATTTTAAATTAATAAATACAGAATGGAATGACTTTATGATAATTTATATATGCTTATGAATACACTTATGATGAAGCAGAGTGTGTTTTTCCTAATTCTCAGTTTTGTGTTTGGTTCAGTTTATAGACTGCTTCCAAAACTTGTGATATTAGCTGGTTTGACCCATCTCTATTTCCTGTGCTGTTGCAGAAATCAGGGAAATGTCTGTGCTTGATCTCAGCAGTCTATATAGATGAAAATTCACAAAAGCATATTTAAGTGCATCTGTTTTGAAAAACTCAAGCAAATCTCTACCCATAAGCAAAAACCCAATCATTATACAGACTTATTCCCATGCTTTTCCATTATTTTAAAATATAGGAATTTCGCTTTTGTGGGTGGCACTGAGGCAGCATTTGCCTAAACCAGAGGTGTTTCCTAAAATGGCATCATAACAATTAGAAGCCTCCTGGCCTGCAGGAGCTCACGTGCATGGTGTTTTGTATCTTTCTACAGGTTAGGTCACAGACCTTTTTAAAGTGAGGTATGTCTGAGTTATCAGCTCATGCTTCCTGAGAGATGAGGGGAATGGTGACTGGCAGGGAGGATGAGGGGAGCAGTGCTTTTGTGACCCCTGTTCTGTAGCTTGTCTAGTTCACCATTGCTGCCCTTAAACCCAACGCTGAGTATGGGTGCTTATCCAAGTTCCATGGTAGAAGTAGTATCAGGTTCAAGTAGCACTTGTGCATTTGTATTTCATCTGTTCCTCTGGCTTCACTGCATTTGTTTTTTCTTTGGTTTCCTCCTCAGTCCAATATTGGTCAGCTCCTGGTATGTGTGTATTTCTTGCATTGTAACTGGTTACCTTCTGTCTCAAGGGCTTTGGAATTTTAAGATTGTTGCTTATTGAATATAGCTTGAAACACATTGCTACCCTAGTTATCCTGTAGGTGTAATTGATTTTAAAATCCGAGATGTGAAATAGAGTGGTTTGGCAAGATAAGATTTGAGTGTACATGTGTTTCTGTTTCCCTCTGGTTTATACATTTTAATGTTTTCCTTCTTATATAATATCTTGTCTATTTGAAAATCTAATTAAAGATAATTTAATTAGTCCTATGTTTAGCCCAGTTTTGCATAGAGAATGGTTTAGGGATTACATACTTTTGATCTTAAATATACTTGTTTCCTGCTTGGAAGAACATGAAAGGATGCTTGAGGTGGATCTGTGGGAACTTGGTTAACACAGAAAAGGGTGTGGAAAGGAGGGAACAAATGAGAGTGGAAAGTCTCTAGAGGACTGCAGCGTAGTAGGGTGCTGTAGCCAATGGCAGCATCACTTCAGAAGGTCTTACCTTGGTCATAGTTCAGAGATGGAAATAATTTGAAGTAGTTTTTTTAAAATAGAACTGTCTATGAATTTAAATAACATTGTTAGGATAACAAATGTGGGAGTACAATGTATTTTATTTTATTTTTTGATTCAGCTTTGACAGATCTGTCTTTAATAACTGTAATACTGCCTGTCATTTTTACCTGTTCTTGATCGCTGTGGGGAGCAGTATTGCATGAAATTACACGCTGTGTCTCCTTTAGGATCAGATTTCATGAATCAAGGTTCCCCCCTTCCTCTGCCTCGTTAAGGATATAGCTGTAAAAGGTAGGAACAGTCTGTAGTTCTGTTCCAGAAGGGTTTTGTTTCTTTCTTAAAACTAGGCATCATGAAGCAATTGTGTGAAATGCTCCAGTTGTGCCCTTAGTCCCTTGTGTAGACCAGGTAAATTTTGGCTAAGACAAGGATGCAGGAGGTATGACATAGTCTTTGTCAGCTTGTTCTGTCTTTCCTAAAGATACATATATGTTGCATTAGCAGAATGCTATTAAGAAAATGAAAAGCTGATTCCAGTGCGTGAAATAATCCTGGAAAGTTCAGTTTTGTTTTTTGACTATCATCTCCACAGGTTTTTTTGGTCTTTTTTTGTCTTAGCTGATGAGAAATTGGAATAATTTTTTTTTTACTGAAAGAAGATCTTGTCTACTTTAAGTGTAACTTGCTTTTCTTTGTTTTTTAGACTTACTTGGTCTTCTGGGAAGTGTGATTTAACTGTAGCAAGAGGCAAGAGAGGAGAGTTATAAAATCTTGGAAAACAAAATGCATTCCAAGTTACTGAATTCTTTGGCCTTATCTCTTGTTATAAACAACACATGCAAAAAAAAGTAATCAGAGGTTATAACCCTGAATGTTCTGATTGTCCATTAACGGCTCTGAAAACTGCTTTTTTAGGTCGTGCTGCCTCCTGGTGCTCAGCACTCTGATGATAAAGGTGCTAAAGAAACTATTCTTGATGATGATGAGTGTCCACTGCAGATATTCAGGGAGTGGCCTAGTGATAAAGGTATGTCCAAAAACCTTTTAAGATGTTTCTGTGCCTTGGCTTGTAAGCCATGTTGTAGACCCCATGTAAAGGAAGAAATTCTAACATATATTTTAGTGTGTTTTGGTTGTGGGCACTTATAATACTAGGGAGCATTAATTACTGTTTCATTACGCACTGTTTGTAGTATTACCTCATTAGGTAGTAGAAAGGTTTTGCATTTTATCCTAAAATTTGTAAATTATTCACTATACTGAAATATACTTTTAATCTGTGTGTAGTTATTTTTAAGTTAAAACTATTCTGAAGAAGTGACAGGAACTTAGTAAAATGAAAGTAATCCTATGGGACACTTGCAGATTAATAGATGTTGGTTGTGTGCTTATTCACTGGTAGTGTGACTCAAAGGATGTATAATACTGTGTTTTAGGAATACTGGTCTTCCAGTTGAAAAGGCGGCCTCCTGATTATGTCCCAAAGAAAACCAGGAAGATAACTGATGGAAAGCCATTAAAGGGGAAGGAAAGAATTGACGGGTCTGGCTATGGCTCTTGCCTTCCTCCTGAGAAACTACCATACCTGGTAGAACTAAGCCCAGGTAAGAATTCTGGTTATTTAATGATCTAAATTACATTATTATATAGTCATTTGGATTTTTCAAAAATAAGACATTCTTTGTAAGCACAAGGAAGTTGATGTGGCAGGAAGTCTGGGCCACATGAGTTGTTCTTCTGATGTCAGATTCTGAATTGGAGCTAACTAAAGGTAGAGCTGCATATTGCTGTAATATCAAAATCTTAGCAGCAAATGTTCGGAGTGAAAAAAGGGGAGAAATTATTTACTAAGCTTAAATTTGATTTGCTTTACATACACAAGTACACTGTAGCATATCTGGTATTTGAGTGCCATACGTGGAAAATCACTTTTTTTAACAGGACAAGAACATGATTTTTTAAATCAAACTTAGATGTTAAGCATTTTTCGGCCTGTATGGAACTTTCAAATCACTGGCAAGGCTGAGTTTTGTTTTGGCATAATTAGAACTCTCTGGGCTTTGTGGTAATTTGCAATTAATTTTATGATCTAGGAACAGCCAGGAGGGATTGATTGTGTATACAGAACTTATGCTCTTAATATCTATTGTCCTCATGTTTATAGATTTGGATATAGACTTTCATTTTTGGTGATTGAGTTATATACAGCTCTTTTCCCTATTAAATGTAACTTGAGTACACTCAGGTATTCAAGTAAATGTTACAGTTTGAATTCTGCTTGTGTTCCTTTTGGGAAGCAAGGTTGGAAATTGGTGCTGAAACCTTTAGGTCGTCAGAACTGCAAAAAAAAAAAAAGGTTAAATTTATGGTCAAATAGTGTGGGGGTTTTGTATATTTATTTTAAATCTGGATGAAATTATCAGTTCACAGAATATATGAAATGTACTATCATGTTCTACAGATTGAGGTTTGGTTTGCATGTTAATATTTTGGGTTCTTTTAATAGTACTGTTGATTTCTTTTCCTGTTCTCTTACTCTTTGTGGGATGTAGTACTTTAGTATTAAAATGTGCTCTGTCAGTGGCGAGAGATGCCCATTAAGGGAGAGAGTAAACACAGTCTGAAGGGCCGCAGGTGTCACCGCTGTGTGCTGAGCTTCACGCATTGCCTGTGGGACTGACCTATTGTTCGTGTTTTTCTTCTAACAGCTTGTTGTCACTTCTCTAAACAATAAGGATTGTTTCATTCAGTAGCTTTGTAGTACTGATGTCTTTATATTCTACACAGTTTCTAAAATTGAAGGAGTTTAATGAGCTTCATCCTTATAAATTGAATAGGTGTTGTCTGGCTACGGTTTCACCCTTTCCTGTCTTTTCTTTTCTTGCCCTCCTCCGCATGTTCTGCATGGTATCTGTCCTGCTGGTGCTGCCTTCACCTGGGTCCTCTGCATGTGTTTCTAACCCCAGGGAGAAGGAATCACTTTGCCTACTACAACTATCACGCTTACGAAGGTAACGCTGTATTTGATACTGTTCTCTCATTAGTCACTAAAAACTTCTCCGACTGTAAATCTTGTGTTTCTTTATGACAAATGAAGGACTATCTTATTTATCTTAAGGGGTTTTTTTCCAAGGGACTGCTTCTGTGAAGTAGTTACCTGTTTTGTCAGCTGCCATGTAACTATTTGATCTGTGAACAAACATCAAATAAATCATGAATGTGCTGTTATCCAGAGAGTTCAACCTTGGAGCTATGGTTAACAGCTAAATTTCAGAGGGTGGTTTACAAGCAATGTTGTAGTAGAACTAATAAGTTCTTTGATCCATCTGCTTGCAGAATTCATAGTTAAAACATGTATTGGATAAATGGCATGGAACTTAACTGTGCTTTTCAGTGTTTGACTGTGTTGATGCAGTGGATGAAATCTGTGATGATTTTTATGTGAAATAGTGTTTGGACCCTGGGAAAATGACCTCACTTTCTACTCTGTGGTGTTCCATAGCATCCTTTGGCATTTCTGCTGCCTGGTTTGCGGTGTTGTCTTAACATTAGTGGTGTATGTCAAAGATTTAGCACTTCAGAAAGTAGAGACTTGTTCAGTTTTTTCTGTAGTGTTGGAAATTGATAGCCTAATGTACAAATCGTTATGGATCTTTAATTCTCCGTAGAGTTTAGAGTAATGTGCAGATGTGTTCTGGTTTGACCAAATAGACAAGAATACAAAGCTGTTCTCTTTTCATTGTGAAATGTCTACCAAAATTTTTTGTTACCTTACATTTTTTTCCTGTTTCTTCACTTTATTTTCTAGACTGCTACAAAAGAACTACATGTGGTTTTCAGTGTTGCTGACCCTTTCCTTTATGGTTGTGGAGTGCAATACTGGGGTTTAAAGAACTGTATTCAAACTTGTGTCCAGTGCTCAATTATGAGAATTGAATTCAGACTTCCATTTCATTAACATTGTTATTCCAGAGAGCAGAAAGATTTCATGGAGTGTGCTGAACTAAAAAGCATGGATGGGCTCTTGCAGGAACACTTGACCATTAACTAGGAAGGTTGAAATTTGGTTGCATGTCACTGGAAAAAAAAAAGATAGTTTTAATAATCTTCATCTCAGTGTGTGAAAAAGAGGTCTTCATACTCTAGAGTTAGACTGTGTCTTTGGAGAAAAACAATTTAGGATACTTGTATTTATTATAGAAATAACTCCAGTAGAAATGTCCTCCTGTCAAAACAGTGGCTGTTTATATTTTTGCAGAAGAACCTAGCAGACTCACTTTCCTGCTCTGTGCAATTGCACAAATTTATTAAGTTTCCTACTGAAGCATGTCCAGTTTTTCCACTTCTCCACAGCTGCTGATGTTGCTGTTTGTATGACTGTTTCATTGACTGGAGATGAGATTCTGTATGGTAGAGGATGCACTTCAGTAGCTTGTGGCTGTAAATGTGGGAGTCAGCAATTGTCTCTGTACCGAAGTCATGTGAATGAACTATCAAACTGAGATGAATCTGATAGTAATAGAAATAGACTGGATAGACTGAAGTGACATTCAGCAGCACTTTGAATAGCTGATTCTGTCTGTATTATCTGTGAGTATGACTTTTGATGAGTTCAGGGATGTTAATAATTTCAGTTGTTCAATCATAATATTTAAAGGCTAAGAAAAACGGCAAACCCCCTATTTTTAGATGTGAGCCTCAGATCCTACAAGCCTGAAATTAAAATTACAAAGCATAAATAAAAAATAAAAAGGCAAACCCATAAAGCTTTTTTCCATGCTTCAGCACAAAAAAGAGCAACCTTGAGCTGTAGAACAGATAGCAGTGGGAGATGTGGAGGACATGTAGGTATAACAACTTGGAAAGAAGAATTACAGGAGAAGTTGGAAAGCCTTAGCCAGGGTATTTCCCTGGCCAGCCTTCTTTCTGAGAACAGAACTGCAGTATGGCATGTGTGACACTTTTGCACATTAGCTTTGCTGTCTGTTACAATACAAAAATGTTTACGATTGGCTCTTTCTGCTGAAAGTCCACATCTTGTCTGAAATTTAATAGTAGAATTATCTCCTGAGTTCAGCATGGTATTTCACATCTGCCCAGCCATCTCCTAAGCTTACTAGTTTTTAAACTCTTAGTAGTCAGGAACTTATACAGGAAATATGCTTTGCAAATATAGATTTATCTGATTTTAACTCAATATCTGAAGTCTATTGTGTGACCATTTTTGTTAAACTTTGGGCTTACTTGTTTCCTTTGAGCTGATCTTCATAATTTGGTTCAGTCTGGTGCTAAGTCAATACTATTTCCCAGCGTTGCTTCGAGCATTGGACTAGTGAAATAAATCGAAGTTACAATTTTCAAAGTGGTGTAGGATTCACCTTTTAGTGGTGAAATAACACATTTAAAATATATATCCATGAAGGGTAGCCTGTCTTGGCTTTTTCTGTTGTTTAAAAAATACACATTTGTGTTACAAACCACTGACTTGATGTGCTTACAGTGACTGTTCACTCCTGTTCACTACAGAGCTTCTTATAACATTACTGTTTTAAGTGTGAATGGTAACTCTTGAGTGCATAAACCAAGTCATGAAATCTATTTGTATTGCATCCTTTGCTAAGATCAGCCTTCATGGACTGTCACGGCTTGAGTTATAAGGGATACATTCCAAATACCATTTAGGTGAGGTTCCAGCTGTTGAAAAACAGGAAATACAGTTTACACTGTAGTATAATACAACCTTCCTTCCCTCCTGCATCCCTCCCCTAGATCAAAAAGGCCTTTCATCCTTCTTAGGATTTGTAGTAATTATCTTCAAAATTAAGATACCTTTTACTGTCGAAATTGGCTTTTATTACTGATGGAGTATAAAAAATAACCCAAATAAATTTGAGTAATTCCTTAAAATTTTCTCCTTTTTGTGGGAAGAAAAAATTGCATTTGTATCTAGTACTGTGGTTTTAATACAAGGTGTTTTTCTAGTTACAATGAACACTGCAGAGAAACAAAGATCTTAATTTGCCTCAGCAGAAACACTGTGATACTAAAATATAATACTTGAGTGAGAGCACACACACATGGGTGCCACTTTTACCAAACTAGGATGTGGGTAGGGGGAGAAAATACTTGACTTTTGGATTCCTAAATAAATAAATGAAGGAGCTACTCTAGATTTTGATGTGTAAATTGTGGGGAGACATAATAAAAATTTATGGAATTTGGTGTAAGCAGCCAAATGCATTCAGTAATCTATTACATGTCTGCATTTAGTGATACTGAAGATGCAGCCATGTAATTTCTGATTTAGCATTTTAAGTATTTAAAATTGCACACCATTCAAATTGCTGAAGACATTGTATTAGCATTATCTCCCCTGGGTTACAGTGATATTAAATGTATGCCTCTCTAAGACTCAAATACAGAGATTTAATAGAAGGCTTATGCCTCTACATGAAAGATGTTTAGAGGGATGAGTTGTCTTATGATTAATGCTGCTTTTGTGATGAATGACATACTAATGCTATGATAGTGCTTCCATGTTCAATAACTGCATATTACTATAGTATCAGCACTTAACTTTAGTATTTACAGTACCAGCCTATGGACTAACTGTGCCTGGTGTCTTTATGTCCCAATAACATCCCAACAGCCCCAGGAGAAGCTTATTACTACCACTTTATGGTTTAGTGGTTTGCATTCTGATTTTAATAAATAGATCCTGGTTGTAATGCTGGGAGTTAACAACTAGATTTATGGAGCTTCTGTTTATATTGACTTTCACATAAAAATTTGAAGATGACTAGTAGCCTACTGCAGACAGCATCAATGTATGTGCCATGGCTTTAATAATATTCTCTAATGCTTTTTTGGAGATAATTTGAAATCATTGTTCATTTCCATAGGTCAGCCATTTGTTGTCTTGCAGCCTCTCTTTTTTACAACTTTGCTTTGGAGAAGAGATTGGAGAGAAGTCAGAAATGACAGTATTACTTCAGTTTCCACTACTATTTAAAGTTGTAGGATTTTCTGCAAAGTGGGGAGGATTTATATGTATGCCAAAACCCATTTGTGTTAGCCCGTGAAGGCACCAGCTAAATTTTGTACACTTTGTATGTCCAGTGGATTTTGTGAAATTTTATTCTATTTGGACAGTATGTATTTCTGAGGAGAGTAGGAAGTTGGACTTTATTTTTTACCTCATTTTCTGTGAGATGAAAATATGGGTCAATGGAACTATGAAGATAAGGCCAGAAGTGCTGAAGTCCTGTATATTAAGACTAAAGCTGTCATAGGTAAACATTTTGTAAGATTGTCTTTTAATATTGCTCTAGTTCAGTATCCAATGAATTAGAAACAGTTTGGTATGTGGACCACTTGACAGTAGATATTGCTGATAACGTGTTCTTTAGTAAGATCAGTAGATAGTATTAATGTAGGGATCTGCAGGTGTTTTATTTTCTTAATCTTCTAAACCTATATTGGTATACCCATATAAAATCTTAGAGATTTACAAAAACTGCTGTTGTATTGCTTAAACTACTAAGGAAATAGAGAAGGTTTTTCAGAGTATATTCAGAATAGTAGTTCTTGATTACTTTGTTCTTTGCATTTGTAGAAAACAGCTGCTCCAAGTAGGCTTTCTCTACTTTCAAGTGTTCTTACATTACGAGAAACAACTAAGTTCCCAACAATCTTGAAAGAATGTCACTCAAGTTCTCCTTTTTTTTTGAACATTGCTATTCTGAACTAAGTTGAAGTAATGTAGAAATACTGTGTGAATATCTGACCTTTATTAACTTGCAAATTAATATTTATCGCTTGCTGTACAGATGGTTCTGACTCCAGAGATAAGCCAAAGCTTTATCGTCTACAATTAAGTGTCACTGAAGTTGGAACCGAAAAATTTGATGACAATTCCATTCAGGTATGGAAAAAAGCAGACTCATACTACAGTACTGATCCGATCTCTGGTGTGTTATGTGTAATTGTGGAAACTAATAAAATATGCTGTAAATACCCATCAAAGCTCGAAGGGTAAAATATTGCTGCAATTTTGTATTAATGGTCATAACTATCTGTTTTAGTTTACTTCCACTCTTGATTTAAGAGAAGGGTTTTATTATTTTAAGTAAAGTTTTTAGTATTTAAGGGGTTTATTATTTAAAATGGGGCTTTCTTTTTTGTAACTGGATCAAATGGTGCATATCAGTGTTTTTGTAATTGCTTAATGGCTTTCAAGTCCTAGTCTTAATCTCTTCGAGGCAGGATTTTTTAAGAGTATGAAACAAGCGTATTTGTATGAAGCTCATGCCAGGGAGTTTCTTACAGCACCCTGAGTCCATGTCAATACAGTTAGTTGATTTATAATTACGTGCATTGTGAGATTTCACATAAAACAGCAAGAGGAAGAAAACAGTATATGACCATACGAGTGAAAAATTTTTCATCAAGGGATGTCTGCTGTACATGTTAGTTAATGTGTGTTTTATTGTTCTTGTTGCATTGAAAAATGAAGTGAAACTCACTGATTCTAGTACCACTCATCTTTGTTAAATTCATAATCAAATGAAGTTAAATTACTAGTCTGTAAATAGGGTGAGCTACATCTTAGTCTTTGTTCTTTTATTTCTGCTGCACTATAATTTAATTTATTCTATGTTAATAAATTTTATTCCCAGTTATTTGGTCCAGGAATTCAGCCTCATCACTGTGACCTCACTAATATGGATGGTGTTGTTACTGTAACCCCGAGAAGCATTGATGCTGAAACCTATGTGGAAGGTCAGCGTATTTCAGAAACCACCATGCTGCAAAGTGGAATGAAGGTTCAGTTTGGGTCTTCTCATGTGTTTAAGTTTGTGGATCCTACTCAGGACCATATTATTTCCAAAAGACCTACTGATGCAAGTCTTATGGTCAAAGGTCCGAGACACAAAACTGGGTGAGTAAAATTTATTTTCTTCCTACTGAGGTTAGAAGGGGAGCCTTGGGAAAAAATAGAGAATGAGAGCATTATAAATGGCCAGTGACTAGAGTGTGAACTCATTAAAAGTGTTAAGTATATAATTTCAATACTTGAGCTCCACCTTGTGATTTTATGTAGGATTAGCAAGTGTCTCATTTGAATACTTCGTAATGAAAAAGATTTCCTCATGCTCACTTCTGTGTGAAAAACACTGTAATGCCTTATTTTCATGTATTTCACGGTGCATCCAAGCTCCAGGAAAAGTCAAGAATTTGCTGAATGTTTCAGAGAGTCTGGTTTTTGTTTTTTCTCAGATAATAACTTTTTGAAAATTCCATTAAAAGGATTTGGAAATGAAGTGATCATGAAATGAGACTGTGATGATAGCGAACTATATGTCTCAATATAAGAACCACTTTTTATAGTGTGGTTACTTACCCTCTAGTTTCGATGTTGCAAGGACTGACAGTCCAGAAGTCCACCCTGTTGTTTCTCATTCATGTTTTTAATACGTGCATAATAAAAATACTGATCATAGATATAATGACTCATAGGAGTTCAGGTGTTTTGTTTGATGGCTGTAGAGATATTCAGAAGAAACAATCTTAAAATCAGTTTGTATAGCAGGGGAAAAAACCAACATCCTATTTTCCATCTTCTCTGGGTCCAAATGAGGCTTCTATTGTTAACATACGCATTATTGTATAAGGTCACTTAGAAAGTAACAAATTGGCTTGGAGATGAGTGAGAGAAAGATACCTAGGAAAAGAAGCTTATCTGCTGAGTTAACATAGATGTATGCTTTAACCATTTCTATTTTTTCTCCACTTTATTTTCATATGGAAGGACACTGTGCTTTTTGTAGGCCCTGTCTGCAGGAAAACTTCCAGCCATGTGGCTATCATGTAATATTCTTGCTGAAATCTTGAGTTCATTCTGCATTTAGCTTGCAGATCAATAAATAAGTGCTCTTGCAGGTTTACAGTCAGCTGGAAAGCACTGTATTACTGCAGAGCTTTATCTGGACAGTAAAATCTATGGCAAAGGGCTGTCGCAGCTTGAACAATCAAATATTTTTTAAAATCTTTAGAATAAGGAGGTAGTAATATGCATTATTATGATTTATGAATTATTTACATTATGTTGTACATTTAATACTAAAGTGCTGAGAAGAAAATTGTACCTAGTCTATAGTAGTGAATACAATGCCATGAACATGTTTTATGTGTATTACGTTTATGTATATTTGTATTTCCTTGCTTGACTGTGAAGAAATTAGCTAAGAATCTGTTTTTGCAAATGAAATTATCTGTATAAATATTTTTAGGCTTTATTAGGATAAAGAACTATTACAGTATTAAAAAAAAGTTAGTATTAACTGGACTCATGGTATAACCCTTGAATTTTAATTTATTAGTTTTAGTTACTTTGTTCCTTGTTTGTTAAATGTTTAATGATACCATTTCTAAAACATACTGGAAATGTTATCTTGCTTATAGAGCTGTCCAGGAAACCACATTTGATCTGGAGGGAGATATTCACAGTGGAACGGCATTACCAGCAAGCAAGGTATTGTATTATGACTAAGCTAGCAATAAATAAGAGCATGTGTAACTAAGTTAAATCAAAATTACAACATCAGTAGTCTTTGGGGAAGTGTGGCCAATTCATCAGTCTCCCCAGCCATTTTTTCTTGTGGATGGGCTCAGATATCATGTGCATTATTATTTTAGATTTGGGGTTTTTTTCCCCCAAAATCCTTTTGTTTAAATTGGTATTGGCATTGGGCATGCATCTCATGTCAAGAATAGTAATGTTTTTTAGAAAGGGAAACTCTCCAAACGTGAAGTAGTTTCTCCCCGAATTGACTTACGGAAAGCAGATGTCGTGCAGGTAGAGATTCTTGTTAGAACTGGTACATTGTTACCTTGTGTGTGTCGCATATGGCTGTTGTCATGTGTGATGGGGTAAATAAATGTTTCATATAAAATGTGAAAGGGTGTTCAATTTTAATTTAACTAGGCTTTAAAAATTTAATGGATGTGACTGTAGACTTCAATAGAGCTCCTGTACACACATTGACTAAGCAAACTGTCTCTGCAGTCATAATTATAAACATTTTATGAGGTGATAATCTTTTCTTGCTTTCTTTCTGCACTTTCTGTTAATAGATTTTTGTGTCAGAATTACATTTTCCAAGAGCAAACAAATAGAGTAAATGACACGATGGTTAATGCCTTACTTGCTATGATTACATGCCTCAGATGAAATGAGAAAATGAATTATTTCAGCAGTATGAGATGTAGTAATCTTCCCAGAATGCATCCCCTTTTATGTTTTATTTCTACTATTACAAAACTGAAATACTTGTAAATATTTAGTGATATTAATGCAGCAGTGTAGGTATTAATAACTCTGATAGCTTTTGAATGTATTTTTAGTCTTGTTTTCTTACCACAGTCTTTTGATTCAGTTTCTTACTTTCTTTGTAACTTTGTGATAGTGCTTTCTTTTGTCTCGTATGTGTTCTTTGCCTACTTCTGATAGGAATTTATTTAGTGATATTTTAGAATGAAGAACAGAAACTTTGTAAACTAATAAAATGTCTTAAAATTTCTCAGAATAAGAGTTTCTGACTTTATTCTATGACATGCTTCGTGTCCTATTCACGGTCATTAGAAAAATACTTCTAGGATTTAAATGGACCTGGGGATTAATGGGAAAGTTTAGTTTCTGTCTTAGTTGTATTGTTTCAGAATGTGTACGACATTTTGTTAAATCACTGACGAATCACTCATTTTCTAATATTTGCTCTCTTCTAAGTTTGCTTTTCTGTTTGGAAAAGGGGTAACAGTAAGTTTAATGAAAGTTCTCTGAGATGTGGTGGTGAAAAGTGATTTAGTTCAAACTCTTGCTTTGAGATACACTTTTTGGCAGGTTTTGCTATGTTGAAGCAAATTATTTAGTTCTAGAAATTTCTTATGAAATGTTGAAACACTTCCTATTTTACTGATGTCTTGTTTTCAACTCTTTATGCTGAAAATAATTTCTATTTATTTTGCTGCTTAAAGCAGCATGTTTGCCCCATTCCTGATGGAGTTTGATTGAATTAGAAATCATAAATGAAAAGCTTCCTATTAAGAAGCATGAGACACCAAAAGAGAACTAATTAAATGGTACATAAAAAAATAACACAGTTTGAATTGCCCCTTCTTGTCTTGGAAATTTTGTACTGCCTGGCAGATCAGACTTTACTTAAAATCAGGATAAATTATGTTACAGATCAGTACTGTAAGCACTTGGAACTATTGCAGAAGCAGAGTGGGGGAGCATGGCCAGTTTTAAATTTGTAAATACATTTAACTTTGTCTCTTACCTAAAGTTTTGATTCCCAACTCATTCTTACTTCGTACTGATAGCTATGCAACTTTTGATTAAAGATGTTTGAAGGCTACATTATAAATTCTAGCAGTGCATTAACAAAGAGCTGCTCCTAGCTGCCCATTGTTGTCTGTTGAGTTGGAAGCAGGCTCTTCAGCGCTTCACTGTGGCAAAAACGCCTGCTGAGCTGTCGCTCTCTGTGCCATACTCCCCTCCTCTCTTTCCCCATCTCTTTTCAAGCCTCAGACTGATGCTTCATTTTAGTGGTGCCAGGCACAAATACTGGCTAATGCAGTGCTTGCATGCTAAGCACCTGTCCCGCTGTTTTGAATTAGAGCACCAGCAGGCTGGACGGTGACAGGACATCATCCGCATCCAGCACAGCCGAGCGAGGAATGGTGAAGCCAATGATTAGAATAGACCAGCAGGATTACCGCAGACAGGACAGCAGGTAGGAAATGTGGGATCCATTACTTCTCAGAATCAAAAAAACAGATATGTTTTTCCCATAGATCGAGCACCGTGTTAATGTATTTTAAATGATCTGGTTTTCCTTATGGAGAATGAGATTTCCTTTGAGATCTTGCCCCAAATAAACCCCAGGATTAACAACCAAAGTAAAAAACTTCACAATACTTCAAAAAATCCAAAAAACTAATCCTTTACTTCAGTACTCTGGTATTTGTGGTTCTCTTTTTGTAAAGTCAGGCTGATAGTCATGTCACATCATGGTTGATTTGTGGTTAGGCATGTCACATGAAATGTCTTCAATAACAAAAGTACAATTACTTAAAATTTTATTTTGTCAGTGGCAACATGATGTGATTCACTCTGGAGAGTGAAATAACCAGGTCATTGCTATGTCTGCTGTGCTGTTGTCGGCAGGTGTGGAGTCTCTGTCCTTGAAGATACTTAAAACCTGACTGGACAGGGTAGTGAGCAACTTGCTCTTGTTGACCCTGTTTTGAGCACAGAAATTGGACCAGATGATCTCTAGAGTCTCCTATCATACCTCAGCAAATCAGTGATTATGTGAATAGGATTTTTTTTTTCAAATCTTTCAAAAAATACGGAATTGTATTGCTGTCTAAATAAATGAACTTAAATTTAGATTAACAGCTATGGATAGCTGTTAATGGATGAAAGGTAAGGTAAATGTGCTGCAGGGTTAAAAAGTGCAGTGATCCAAGTAGTAAAGCTTGCAGTATGAAGCTTTTTGTGCCTTTAAATTGATTTATTATTCACTAGACAGAAAAGAGAATTGAGAGATGTGAGTGGCAGGAAAAAATACGACCAAAAAGGGCAGAAAACTGTGCTTCCACTTGAATTTGAATGTTCAAGTGTTCTATAGCAGGGACATCTTTTAAATACTTTCAGTGAAGTTAGACTAGAATACAACTCACTTCTACTCTGCACTCTCTTGTAAGAGTGCCTCATCATCTTCAGATTCTTTTTTAGAATTTTATTAAGGTTGTGAAGACTTAACTCCTTCTTCTTGAATTACTAGTATTTTAACTGTAATTTTCCTCATAAAAGATGAACAAAACTTCTTTCTGAACTTTTTATAGCCTGTCAGAAGTTCTTGAGGCTTCTGCTGTTAATATTTCTTGATCTGTGCATCTGTATCTGAATGAAGATTATTAAATTTCTATGAAGAGGATTATCTTGTGCTGTAGTTCTGTATTTCAAAAACACAGAGCCATCTGTGAGCTGTATCTTGGCTTCATTTTGTTGGGGTTTTTTAACTTCTTAAATTCCTTCTAAAGAGAGTACTCATTGCTAGTCTTTACAAAGGTTTTTTCACCTTGGTTCCTGTGTGCAGAAAATATTTTTAGAGGCATCTAGATCACACTTAAATTTGTGCGAACTACAACCTCAGAGATCTTCATCACCAGCCCTGACACATCTTACATGTCTGTAGTATGTGTTGTGTCTTATTTATCTAAATACAGCACTTCTATCATGTGCTCTTTCTCAGATACATTCACCGTGTTTATGAGACTAACAAATTAGCAAAATCAGAATGTCAGATTAGGACTTGACAAACTGGGCAATGAGTTGCCTGACTACATGGAATTCTTCCCTTTTGTGGATGTATTTTGTGGACCTTTAGTTAGCTTTCCTCTGGTCTCATTTTGTGAACTGTAAGGACAGTAATTGTGAACTGCTTTGTTAGTTTGAAACACCAAAAATTCTTCACTGGCAAGTTCCAGGTTCTTGTTACTGTACAACTTCAGCTCACACTAAATGTTCTTGTGGGTACTCTTTGTGTGTTCATCACTGCTCTCTAAAGGTGAATAATAAGATAAGTAAGACTTTCTTCCAATAACTCACTGAATGAGTTGAAGGCCAATGATTAGAACTTGGCTGCCATGTTTTTTCATTTCTAGAAAGAAAAATAATTGAGATCTGAGAGCATAACTCCAGTTTACTTACTGGGTATGGTTGTTCTGATTGAAATGTGATTCTTGGAAATGAAACATACTAACTATTTAGTTAAGGATTGTGGTCATACATGCTCATTAGATAACTGACTAAAATGAGCATGAGCAAGCGTATAATAAAAATGAGAAAAGATAAGATAATTTTTTGCCTTGGATACCTTTCAGGAGTTCTTCAAGATGTGTTTGGTTGGAAATAAGTATGATGATACGTAAGTGGTGTTAACTGAATGCAGATGCTTACCTGATTGATGTTAAAGCTTTAACATGCCTTAAAAAATTATACGTAGCTAGTATGCTGACTAAAACAATCACACAAGGGTATTACATTTTTTCTGCAGTTTTTCAGAGACAATCTAGGAGAATAAAGAAATATAGGAGAATGTATAACTGCTTTTAATGCAATTTTAAAGTGTAATATTACCTGACACGATACTAAGAGAAGAGGCAACCTCTAATCAATATTTTATGGCCCTCCTAAACCTAACTAGACTTTCAGACTGATTTAGCTCAGAGAATTTCATCACCATAGAGAGACTACATAAGAGCAATAGCACAAAAACAATATATACTTAAAACGTATCCAGTAAAATGTGCTATCATATCAGAAGCACTGAGAATTACTTCAACTTAGATTTCTAATGTGCAAAGCGTATTTAGAGAGTATTTCTTTTCCATGTTCTTTGGGGAAGGCGGAAGATGGTACAGGGGTTGGAACTAGATGATCTTCAAGGACCCCTTCCAACTCAAACCATCCTATGACTCCATGATTTGTTGAAGGGAACTCCTATAAGGGTAGTTAAATAATTGATTTACTGCATCTGTTCCTAGACAACTAATTTACAGGTAAAATTAAATTAACAATTTTTAGAGAATACTTCGTATTAATTTGTCTCTTACGGCCAATTTCCAGAAGTCTGTCAACAATCCTGAATTAATACCAGGTCTCATCACTCATGGCACATTGTCTCTCATTGGCTGGGAATCCAGTTCCTCTATTTGTACTGAAACTGATCAATATCATTTTGTTCTAAGGAAAATAAAATAAATCATCAGTTGAAATCTGTCACTGGTTTACTAGCCAGTTTGTTAAAATATTTCTGTCTTATTACCATTCCTGTAATGAAAGATTAAAAATTTCTCTGGAGTTGTCACCATAGTTCTGCTTTATAATGCTGTGTATTAGTAAATATTCTATGGAAGTAATTAAGTTCTCAGTGAAGATGGTACACTTTTGACAGTGTGGAGGTAGTGACAAATTAGTTCATTTTAAATTTACAGCAA
The DNA here is from genome assembly GCA_013399875.1 of Gymnorhina tibicen. Lineage (NCBI taxonomy): Eukaryota > Metazoa > Chordata > Aves > Passeriformes > Artamidae > Gymnorhina > Gymnorhina tibicen. The sequence goes on along the minus strand of VXAZ01002002.1, from coordinate 365,185 downwards.
TAAAAAGACACAAAATATTACAATTTACACACCACCTGTGTGCTTTTCATAAAGAGAGCATGCTGTCATGTTTGAAATGTAACTGAAATGGCAGAAATTTGTGTACATACTGCCATGCTGTGCCTGCTATTTCTTAACTGTCAACTCTCCAGAAATCGGATTTGCCGAGCACTTCTTATTATAAGGCATTATCTAGGTGGCATAACTTGAGTCCTCTGCTGGTTTAAGGTTTTGAGAGTTTGTAAAAAAGCAAGCAACCAAAAAAACCCCCACAAAAACCCAAAAGTACCCCTAATTTTTGGATTTAATATGCTAAAATTTAATTTTAGATCTTTTGACATCAGCCTTCAAAGTTATATTGTGGATTTTTACTACAGGAGATAGCTGAATAAAGGCTTTCAGTGTTCTATCTCTGCCTTGTGGCATAACTAATAATCTTCAGGAGAATGAGGCTTATATAATTATATTACATTCCTTTATTTATTGAAGTTGTTGGAGAAAGTAGAAAGCTGCCTATTGTGTTACATGTGGTTAAAATAGTTATTGTATGCAGAAGATGTTAAGCTTTTACTTATTTCCTAAAAATAGGTTCCCAGTTCCAGAGAACAGCTCAGGTAATGCCTTTGCTTAAGGCAGTAATGATAGGATGGAAATCAGGAAAAAGTTTTTCACCCAGAGCATGGTTGAGCACTGGAACAGCCTCCCCAGGGAAGTGGTCCCAGCACCAGCCTGACAGAGTTCACGAAGTGTTCGGACGATACTCTCACACATGCTGTGACTCTGGGGGTGTTGTGTGCAGGGCCGGGAGTTGGACTCAGTGATTCTGATGGGCCCCTTCTTACTCAGGATATTCTGTGATTCTGTGAAATACGTACTTAACCTTTTGCAGGCACCAGAAAAATCAAATCTCCATTCAGTTTTCTACTCTGCGATTTCTCTGATGGGTACTGGTAAGAAATAGCACTGCAGTCAGTTTCAGTGAGGACAATTCTGGGACTGACTGCTGTTTCTCAAAGTAGTGTAGCAACAGCCAGGTGGGGTAGGGACTGGATTTGACCTCCTTTTCCTCTTTACCAGAAGAAAGGACAAATAGGTTGACCAAGTCTTCATAAGTTTTGAGGGCATGAAAGGCAGCGAAGTACATCTGTTGTAACCAAGCTGCTGTTCCAGGCAAAGCTTCATTCACTTTCTTTCATGTGTCCATGAATAATTTGTTATTTGAATCCTGTCAATGGCAGATGGCAAAGTGATCCTATCAGTCTGCTGTGCAGCACAGAAGAGGGTGTTCATTAATATCACAGACTCCACAGTTCAAGTCTGTATTTTTATCTGTTGTGTTGCTGGCAAATACAGCTTGAATGATTCTGGAGGAAAGGTAAAAAAAGGATTATTCTGGGGAAGGTTGTTGTGTCAGTATTTGGAACCAGTGTATTTGGAGAAATACGTAATTTTACAATAATTAATATCACCCATGTGGATTATTTGTTTCAGTTTTTCTCATCTTTCTTTAGATCTCAGGATAGCCATGGACCAGAACTGATACTGCCTGCCAGTATTGAATTCAGGGAAAGCTGTGAGTAAATTGTGAAGTTACAACACTAACCTGTTACTGCATTCTTCTATACTGTAATATTTCAGTCAGTTTGGAAAGTTAAGGGTAATTTAAGTAAATACTGAAAAAAATTATGATTATACAGATGCTAGACAGTCTAGTAGTATAACTTGTTTTGTTTGGGAGTGTGAACAGGTACTTCAGATACTGAGGCATGTTCATGCGTATCTTAATTCTGATTGCATTTAACTCTTCATCTTCAGATATTCAAATTAAATGCGAAAAAAATCTTAATCCCATCTCCTCAACAGTACATTGAATTCATTGTCTTCTATGTAGTTCTCTATGCCTTGTGTAAAAGATTGGATTTTGACCAAGATGCATTTTATATAAAATCTGATTAGGTTTACATTGTCATTTAGAGTTTAATTTTTTATTATCTTGGTCCCCAGGTTAAATTTTAAGGCCTCAGATCTGGTAGAAAAATATCATACTAGAGATTGTCCATACTTCAAATATTTGAAACTAAATAGATTTCTGAGGAAGCAAAGACTGATTTTTATTAGTATGGGAGCTTTTTTTCAATGAAATGTGCAAGAGAAATCTTGCATTTTCCTGTTCCCTTGAAGATGCAAATTTTCAGCAAAGAAATAGGAAATAGGTCAGAAATGTTTCCCAATGATCAGATTATCTGGCTTTATATAGAAGTGTGCTGTTAATGTGTCTAACTGTAGTACATAGACAATGTAGACTTCAAATTCCTTTAAGTTGCTTCCTCTTCCTCGCCTTCTCCCAAAGAAAATCCTTTATGCCTCAAGTTACGAAATTATTTTCTTTCATTGTCTTTCTGTCTTTGGCTTTATGACATACTGTTTTTTCTTCCTCTTTGTCTACAGCTGAAGATGCCTTCTTATCCGCCATTATAAATTACACAAATAGCTCGACAGTTCATTTTAAGCTGTCACCAACATATGTTTTGTATATGACATGTCGGTATGTATTGTCCAGCCAATACAGACCTGACATCACTCCTGCTGAGCGTACTCACAAAGTCATTGCAATAGTCAACAAGATGGTGAACATGATGGAAGGAGTGATACAGGTGAGTTACTCTGCCAAAATATGTCAAGGGAATTACGTACATGTTGTTGATAATCTAGCACACTTCTTAGCCTTTTTCTTAGTCTGACCCTTAACAGTAGTTGATTAAACAGTAATACCTGCATTGACTGCCCTTATGAAGGCTTGCTTTTATGTCAGTGAATAATGTCAGTGGTACGAAACTCTCTCCTGAGGAATGTGGGAAGTTAGGGAGTGGCTGTTGCTGTGAAGATTATGTTCTCTGACAAGAGATGACTCTTTTCTAGAAGGTAAGATCTTTGCAAACATTTCTGGCCGTGAACCCTTGTAAAACAAGTTGGATGGGCTTATTAAAGAATACTGTATAGGTAGCATTTGTTTGCACTGATTGATGCTTGAAATGAACATATTAAAAAGAATCATGACTTTTAAATTTTGATCCTATTACTTTTAAAACTTTTGTAACCACAAAATGGTAATAAAACTTGGACATCTTGAACCAATCTGACACAACTTTGTAAAGAGAAATACAAGTTCTCAAATGTTCCAACATTTTATATGTAGACTAACGCTCTTGCTACTGTATGTGCAAGACTTCTACAGAAGCACAGGGGGAATTCTGTTTTTGTGTAGAAATGCAGGGTGAGATCCACTAGGTTGTCTGTGATATTAGACAATACCTTGCATTGTGTAACTGTTGATAAAACAGACAGGTCATTTTCTTAAAAAGGAGTGCTAGTTCATGTATCCTCAGTAATTAATTAATTAATTAAACTTCTTTGTCTGCAGGTTTTTCTCAGAAGAAAAATTGAAATGTGTTTCTATATTTATTAAAACAGGTGTGTTTGTTGCAAATAGTGCTGCCAGAGTAGGAGCAAGGACCCTGCTGCACTAAGTACTGTAGGGGCATAACAAATGTGTCAGTCCTGCCTTAGAGAATTTACAATGCAAGTGTTACACAACAGCTTGATTAAGGGAGAGTAGGAAAGTAAACAAACAGGAGTGGCATGAAACTCACAGCAAACCAAAATTGTTCAGCTTCTGTTCAGGTTTTGGGAAGATTTAGTGGAGTTTTCAGCAGGGGAATGTTAGCATTAGACTCCTGTGTAAACTTATACAACAGGCTCCCATCTTTCACAAGAAAGACTGGAAGGAAATGCTGGTGTTGAGGACACTTTGCAATAAGCAAGTAAGATTTGCCTTCTGTGTACATTCCAAAGCTGATCAGAGACTGAAGGGCAGTTTGATTCCGAAGTGAAGAACTAGTACATTGCTTTGAATCTTGATGTCACGGTCAATAGATATTTGATAAAATTGAAATGGTGTAAAAAATTAATATTCAGGCTCTTTTATTAAAAAAAAAAAAAATTAAATCTGGCTATGGAAGAGAGGAGACTGTGGCTATAGTGGAGAACCTGAACTGGAAGGAGCCTGCACATAAGCAATTCAGCTGCTAGAATGGAAAGTAAACAGAGAAAGGATAGGCTTCAAATATAAACTGGAAGTTACAGGTGTGAATCAAAGAAAGTCACTCAGTTTATATAACTAATGTATACTAGTTACAATGAACCTAAAAAGACTTGTAGTGACAGAGGTGGGTACAGTGGGAGAGCAGAAATAAAGTTTTCCATTCTTAGTGTTGAATGGCTAACGATGTAGCTGCTGGAAGATACTAGTGGGGTGGACTCAAACATCAGTTTGACGTGAAAACAAATCAAAACTAGAAAGTAGATTTTCTTGTGAAAATGTTCATTTACTGCACTGAGAAGGGCTTCCCAAGTCACATGCGGCCTTGTGGTTGTAAGCAAATGTATTTTCTGTAATCCTGCTAATACTATTACAAAACTGTATTACAAACCTCAACTGTTTGTCTGGACTGTCCTTTGTGAAAGGCCATTTCTACAGCCTTGTAACTCCAGCTGCAATCTAATCCGCAACCTAAATTTTAAGGAACACGTCAGCAAGAAAGTAGTATTTGTGGTTTATGAAAGATGTTGCCTAGTTGCAAGAAATAAACCAAAAGGAGTCAGAGGTTGCATAAAAATTGGGAGGAGGTTCATTCAAATGTCATGCTGAAGGAACCAGAGGAAAGGGGGGAAATTACACCTTGGACAAAAGAGTAAAACTTAAGTGAATTTCAAGGTTAATAGGCTGAAGGCAAAGAAATACATTGATTCTAATGACCAGTAAAATATCTTCAGCCTGGACCTGTCCTAGTGGAGTATAAATAGTACAAGCTAAGCTAAGTCAAATTACTTCATCTAAGGTGTAACATAAGTGGTTGTATTTATGGCTGTCACAGTCAAATTACCATGTAATAAGTTGTATCACAACAGCTTTTTTGTGTGTCTGAACTGTAAAGCATTCCTGCATTGAAGGAGATCTGAAGGTGTGAGAGACATAGAAAACAAATGAGATGCTAGGGGGGAGAGAGGCACCCAAAACAGAAGTAGTGAGAAGGTGCACAAACTCCTCTGCTGTACTGTGGGAGTAAATTAATGGCTGAGATCCTAATTTTGCCTGCCTAGATCAGAAAGCTATCAAGTCTTTGTGAAGTTACTCAAGAAGTACTTGCTAACAAATTGAATCTGTCACTTCATCTATAATATTTGTATCCAAATATTATAAATGACTTTGTATGAGATAGGGATAAAATAGGAGAGATCTATGAGAAGGCTCAGTGCTTTCAATAAAAAAATCAGGTTTAGAAATTTAGTTCATATTAAAAAGCCTTTTTTTTTCGTATCCTTTTATTTATTTTCTTTTCCCCAAAACATTCTGTGGCATTTTTCATCCTTTTTAAATTTTAACATTTGTTTGTAGAAGGAGCATTTCCTTTTGTTCTGTGCCAACACATCTTCAGTCAGTTAAGAGTGCTTTGGTTGGAAAGGGGGGGAAACAAAAAAGCAGCAATTTGGTGTTTTGAGCTCTAACTAAAATTAAATAATAACACCTTAAGTATTTGCATCTAAGCTCACTGTGTTGCAGGTGGGGGAGAGTGGTCTGAATAAAAAGCAAAAAATAATTAAGAGCTCAGTCCTAAATAATCAGACAGACATCTGGTGGGTTCTTCTTCTTCTTTTAACTCAGTGTAGCTTTATATTTACCAACATTTAAGAAACTTAGTGTGGTATTTCATTTGACTCTTCTGTTGTTTCAAACAGTCTTTTTGTTCTTTAATTGAAAAGCCATGTATTAAATCTGTCCTAGGTGTTCTGTGTGTTTTGTTTGCTTTTGAATGTTGTTGTTTGGTTGGTTTTTTTTCTTTTTGGGTGGGGGGTTTCTGTTCTCTCCTTGTGTGTGTTTGTATATTGTCTCCATTGCAGCAGTGTGGGCAAATAGCTCCCAGGATCTATTGTTTGGATGGCTAGTTACCCCATTGCCTGCAAAAATTTCTGCAAGGTTTCTGTGGCACACTGAGCATAGAATAACCAGTCTGGGATGACAACTAGTTTAAAGCATTAATTCCTTGAATTAATTGTGACATATGGGCACTTCAGTTTGTAGCTGTTGTGCTACTCGTCCTATTAAAATAATGAATTTTTTAGAAGGAGCTCAGTTGCATCGTAGCTAGTGATTAATGCATCTGTGTATAACTGTGAACATGTGTTGTACCTTCATATTTAGTGTTTGATTTCTAAAGCTTTCATGATTGTTCACAAGTTTCTTTCTTCTATTCTGTTTGATTTCCTTCGTCCGTTTTTCTCCAGGAGGTAGACCAGGTTGATCAGGTAGGATATGTTGCTGGGAACTGATCCTAGCTATGTTGGCTTAGCTCAGTTTCTCATGCTGCTTCCATATCAAAATACAATACTCAAACAGCTGGACTTGAACAGTTCATAACACTCATTCAGCAACTGGAACATGCAGTACTAAAATCCTTTTTTGACTTTGCAACTTTTACGGCATTCCATAATTTCTGCTTAACGCACTTCAATGTGGATATGAAATGACCAAAGTTCTTTTTCTTCCCTTTATTTTCTTTTTTTGTTGTTTGTGGTTCCTATTCTTTGGATTTCATCTGAGGTTGCCTGGCCTGGCATTTGTGGTCGGGAGATGGTGAGATAGATCAGTACTTGATACTGAATCACGTGGTATCAAAGCCAGTGAGCACAGTATCAGCGTGGCAGTGGGCAGTAGTGAATATGCGCTTAAAAGTGCACAGATTACCAGATACTGCATCTGCTAAGCTCATAGCACTGTGTAATTAGATGCTTACACTGTGGCTTTCATTGATATGGCTATTGGCAATTTATTAGCATTTCATGTGTTCAGTGAACATGTTAAAATTGAACTTAGTAGTTACAGCAATTGCGGTATTACATACAAACATTTTGCAAATATCTGGTATCTGAGAGATGTTTGGTGAAATGGGAAGAGGTACTGGTCTATCTTTGGAGCCTTTTTAAGCTGCCATGCTTTATCAGAAAATTATTTCCCTGTATTATTTCTTGCTTCTTTGCACTTACAGAAACAGAAGAATATTGCTGGGGCCCTTGCCTTTTGGATGGCAAATGCATCTGAATTACTCAATTTCATAAAGCAAGACAGAGATCTTAGCCGAATTACTGTGGATGCACAAGATGTTTTGGCACACTTGGTTCAAATGGCATTCAAGTAAGGCTATCAAACTTCCGTTTCATTTACCATTTCTCTCTTTCTGTGGTTTATAGAAAAACTTCACATTTCTGCCAAAGTTTAGGTATAGCAATAATGTCTTTTGTGTATTGTTGAATATCTGAGAGGAAAACTTACAAGAAAGGCTAGACTTACTCCTTTAGACAGATGCCTTGTTTTGTGAATATGGAGTTGTGCACAGTTTCATCTCTTAGATGATCTTGTGATAGTTGAGGCTGCCAATCAAAATTTTAGGGAAATTTAGTTTGTGTTGATTGCTTTCTCTTAATTTAATGTGAAATTGTGAGGAAAGGTTAGTTTTGCTGTTAGTATGTAAATATATAGGCTTAAATATTCCTGGGTCTTTAAAGTAATGAATCTTGTGCTCTTTAAGAGCTTCTAAATGTAATCTATTTCCATAATTCTCATAAACAGCAATTTGCACAGTGGTTTTTTTTGCACAGATTTTTCTTAAAAAAAGGAAGGACAGGTTTTGGCTTGGAGTAAAAATCAAGCTATACTTGTCAGCTCAGGCAATTACAATACTGATTAAACGAAAAATTGAATTAAATATCCAAATGGGAAGGGAAACCTTCAGAGGAAAGTGTCATTGAATAAAGATAATGACATTGGTTGAGCACAGCATTAATCAACACGAAAGGCTTAATTTTGGTCGTATTCAGAGTCTTTTCTTCTCCCCAAGCCACTGCTGAACAAGTATTTCTCTGCAAATTTGCGTATCCAAAACTGATATCTAGAGAAGTCTCAGTGTACCTTGGGTGACTTAGACCCAGCCTACTCTCACTTGTAGGATGAATATTTTAACATAGTATTTTCATTTTTCTGTAATATGAAATACTGTATTCTGTGCTCTTTTTATACTGTGACAGGATTGGGAGACCTAACCATGGCTGAACTGTTTAGCTTTGAGGGGCTGTGTTTCTCACAAGAGCAATGTGTATAGTTTGTGAAACCTTATCATTGCTTTCTGAACTTTCAGAAGGTTTCAGGGGAGCACCAAACCCCTTTGTATGGATTCCCACAGATGTATTTTTTTTTTCTGTTGGCAAATTTTGGGCAGGTAGCATATAGCAAGTAGCTATTTTGACAGTCTTTCCATTTTTATAGCATCTCTAATCACTCGTCGTTAATGAAGCTGTGCCTTTTGCCACAGCTCAGTGTCTTGAATTGGTGTCCTAAAGTAACTTCCTGCTACTTTAATTGTCCAGGTAGTCATCAAAGACAGAATATTGCTGTGGCTAGGAAGGAATGGTGCTGTATTTTTCTCTCTGCATTATAAGGAGCCTGGATGCAAAAGTATTCTTGAATTTTAGCTGTGTGAATTTCCCCTTAGTGTAACATGGCAGATTCCAAATGCATATATTAAACTTTTGGAGATTTCTGGAATACATACTTAGAAGGCAAATAATCACAACTGAAGCATGAACAGAAAAAAGTCTGCTGTGAAAATGTCACTTGATGGTAACTGGCATACTCCAGGACTGGTTGAAATTGCCATGGATTTAATTTCTAGCAATTGTGGGTATTTCATTAAAAATGTTACCAATGAAACGAAGGGGGAGTTTTAGAAAGCCATGAAATAGTTTCTTGTATACACGTGTTTACAATTTGATTCCTTTTGAGTTTCATTTTTTAACAGAAAATATATAAATGAATTAGCAAAAGCAGAGTTAAAGAAAATGTTTAGTTATTTGAAAAGAAAGGATACTAAAACAGTTTTTCATTTCAGGGTAGTTAAAGGTAAGAGAAATAAAAGAATCAAAAAATTTCTCACACAAAGCCCTAGGGCCATTTCAGGATTTTGTGTGTTGGATCAGAACATGAATTTTTTTTTTTTTAAGTACTACTCTTGCTAGAATTTAAATTTTTTTAAAAAGTGTATTTCTGTTCGGAAAAAATTATTTTTGCAAAGTTACGGAACCCAAGTTTGGCCTGACAGCATCTCTTCGTGTAGCACGTGACCTCCACTTAACAGTGTGGTAGCAATATTGTGTGTAAATGTCTGTGCTTGTTCCCAGACAACCTAATTCTTTTTCCAGCATTTCTAGGAAAGGTATCGGTGAATTGGTCTCTCAGACCTTTTAAAAAGTGTTATTGGGTTTCCTATAATCACATTCGTAACACAGAAATTTCAGGAATCTCGTAATTTGATAGAACTCTTTTCTTTAGAATCATTTGTAATGATCATTAAAGGATTTAAAATTTACCTTTTTTTCCCCATTCCCTTCCAGGTACCTGGTTCATTGTCTGCAGTCAGAGCTTAATAACTACATGCCAGCATTCCTTGATGATCCAGAGGAAAATAATCCTCAGAGGCCTAAAATAGGTTAGACTACTTGATCTGTGTCTTCCAAGCCATACAATTAATTGTTAAGAAAAAAATCTATTTATTACTAGTGGTACTACATTTACAGGTTACTTTAACCCCTGAGAATTATTTGGATCAATTTTGTATGGATGATTCAGCTCTCTGCTGAATTTGGTCCCTTGAATCTGTATCCTCCTTGTGCCAAGGATTCTGACACTGGATGCTGTGCTCCAGATGCAGTCTCTCAATGCTGAAAGCATAGGAAGGATTGCTTCCCTCTCTCCCTCCTGCTAGCTGCACTGCTGCTGACTTAACAGCTTAGTATGCAACTGGATACCTTTCAAGCAAGGACACACTGCTTAATCACATTCAACTTGATGTTACTAGGATCTCTCCATAATTTTCATCAGGGTTGCTTTCTGTCCAGGTGGCACCTGTCCTGTGCTGTTGCCCAGACGTACTCTGTCCCAGATGCAGGACTTGGCAGTTGCCTTTGTCATTGATTAAGTCCCTGTCAGCCCATTTCTCCGGCCTACTGAGGCCCTTCTGAAAAATACTGCTGCTCTTTAGTGTATCAGTATTTGGCCCCCTCTTGGTATCAGCTGTGAACTTGCTGAGAATGTACTCCATCCAATTGCTCAGACCATTAATTAAAGTCATTAAACAGTATCAGCCTCACCTCAAAATGAGGGATGCCACTAATACCTGATGGCAAACTGGACATTGTATTTGCAAATCCACCAAGTCCTATGGTCCAACCAGTTCTCTCCGTGCATTGCCATCAGCTTATCCAGTCCTCACCTCAGCAGTTTCACTGTAGCGACGTTATGGGAGAACCCGATCAAGTACCTCCCAGCTACTAAGGTCAGGCTGACTGGCCTTGTAGATTCCTACCAGGGTTCTCTGCCATGATACTTGAAACATGATGCTTGCTTCACAGCAATGAACCTTTCTGGGCTGTTCCTGTCCACAAGAGCACCCTACTCAACGTGGGCTGTCACCCTGTGTCTGTAATCCTGGCTCAGTGACTGTGCTCAGACTTTCAGTGCTTCAATAATTGAAGGAAAGGTGATCTGCAGAGCAATTAAATACAGTCATTCTGTTGAACTATGAAGAGTATTTATACAAATTTCATAGATGCTTTCTTTAGGTATTAAGCTTTCTGTTCTTGCTTTTTTCCTGCATTGAACCTTTAAGGAAGACTGAAGATGCACTGCTATGTTTGTAGTGCCCTGTACTGCGAGAGTACTTTTGGGGACACAAACCCAGAAAATGTAGCAAACTGATACCGGAATAAAGGCAGATACTGTTCTTATTTCAGTTATTTTTGAGCTGCCTTATGGATTTCTTATAACCTACAGATAATTTTTTCAGACACAATCCTGAGTTTCAGTTCTAAAAAAACTAATTTAATGGTCTCTTCAAGAGAGATTTCAGATTAAAAGTATTGCTTTAAAGAAGATCTGGAGATAAATGTGTTGCTTCCACTAGGATGCATGAGGATGTTTTCTCCTGGTGATGCTAACAGAAGTCCCTATTGCTTGTTAGTTAATATTGCAATGCAGTAATTGGAAAATGGGATTTTGAATAATGTTATAAAAATCTAATGTGTAAACAGAAGGTGTATTCTATAACTTAAGTGCATTGTACAATGCAAATAACTTCTGCTGAAATTTCTGAGTAGAATTTGATACTTAACATCAAGAAGCTATGGAATAATTGGAATACATATTTGAAACAATAGAATCTGAAGGCTTTAACTTGTTATAAAAACTAATAGAAAAATCAGTTTACTAAAGTGGGGATGTGATTTAAACATCGGCTATAGCCAGTTATTTATTTGTATGATAAATATTTTCCCCCAAGAATTCATTTTCATTTCAGGGGTTACATTCCACCTCATATTCTAATGTTGCTCTGTGTTGAAAACTATGGAGCAGTAAATGTATTTCTGAAAGCCTGTGTTACTTAAATACACGTAGGTTCCACCGAGCATTCACCAGCCTGACTTGAGTTACTGTGTTACTGCCTAAGCCAGGTGTACACTGCAGTATGTGTACATGACTGACTCTTTGTTTTATCTTTGTAGATGATGTGCTGCATACCTTGACTGGAGCCATGTCCCTGTTGCGACGATGTAGAGTGAATGCTGCTCTGACTATCCAGCTCTTCTCCCAGCTGTTTCATTTTATCAACATGTGGCTTTTTAACAGATTAGTTACAGCCCCAGATTCAGGGTTATGTTCACATTACTGGGGAGCTATTGTTCGCCAGCAGCTGGGCCACATTGAAGCCTGGGCAGAAAAACAAGGTTTAGAATTGGCTGCTGATTGCCACCTGAGCAGAATAGTACAGGTGAGTGTATTTGTGATTAACACTTCTCACATATTCGTATATTCAAAGAGAATATTTGCCTATGCTGTGTTCCTAGAAAATAGTATGTGGACAAGAATAGCTTGTGTGAATCGGTCACGGAACACTGAGGTTGGCATTGAGGTAGAGACACAAAATATGTTTTCAATATCACTAATGTTTAAGTTACAAGTGAAATGAATAGTGAACATGGCTGTTCAATTTCCATTTATAAGACTGAGCTGTAACTATGTTGAACAGAGACAGGAAGAGTAGCTGAAAAATTGGTATGCTTAATTTATTATAGATTTCGTATTATTTCATCTTTTGATACAGGAGATATATTTAGTGTTTGTTTTGGGGATATTTATGTTACTTCTGTTACAAATATGGCTTCTTGCTTTCTCTTTTCCTGTCTCGTGTCTAGAGAACATTTAGACACAAGGCTTAAGGTTTCATTCTGGTTTGAATTTATCATCTGTGACTTTTTTTCTCCCCTCTAGGCAACCACATTGCTTACCATGGACAAATACTCACATGCAGATGTTCCAAATATTAACAGTACTTGCTTTAAGCTGAATTCTCTGCAGCTACAGGCTTTGTTGCAGAATTATCACTGTGCTCCAGATGAACCACTCATCCCAACAGTAAGTCTCTTCTATCACTCATTTTGCAGTTTTAACATACCTGAGATAAAAAAACACTGGCTGTAAATAGCTATCTTATCTTTGGTGGATATACTTCACTGACTCAAGCAGGGTATTAACGACTGAGTTGAAAAGGAAGTACATGGTACCACTCCATGTTGCAAATATTCAGAGAGGTGTCACTGCATCTTACACCATTTGTCATGAAATACAGAAAGGTGCTAGAAGAGAGAAAAGAGCACCCCTAAAATCTGGGTCTGTGAGTAACCAGAAGGAACAAAGATTGATAATTTGTAGAAATCTAAGGAAAGCATCAGGAACACTATGCTTTTTCACATATAGGATGTAAAAATCCATGGATCTTGAATCCCTTCATACAAACAGTGGACAGATTGTCCTTTGATTAACATTGATACCTGGAATTTGTATGTATATATATGTATAATGTTGCTTTTAGAACTGTTTTTTTATCTTGAAACACTCTTCAGGTAAACTCTGATAGTTCACCTATCTTAAAAAAAAAAAAGGCAGAGGCAGTCTAATATTTATATAGCTGAATGCATTGTCTACAAAGTCCATGTTTTATTAACTTTAGATACATTTGTTTATTAAATCAAGAGACACTAATACAACAGTTCTAAAGATGTTGGGGGAGGGGGAGGAGGGACTTGTAGCTTGGAGATGTTTTTATATATTGGCTACCAAACCACAAGGTCTTTTGCTGAAGAACATAACCTATATTACCTGTTTACACATAGATAGAATTCCATAGTTGCTTGGTTTATTATTATTATTATTCAATTAAAAACATGCACCACAATTTTGGAAAATACAGAAGTAAAAATAAGGGCTTCTGTCACATTTGCTAATACAATTATCTGTGGGATTTCATAATATAAATCAATGCAATGTCCTGGCTATACCTAGTGGAACCAAAAAAGTTTTATATCTGGTAATTTATTTTCCAGTTTGATTTTTCTTGCAATCTTAGCATCTTCTTGATGATAGGTTTTTTAAGGTAATGAAATTATCCCTTTGTAATAACAATGTCTTTCTGCCTTCTGTCCAGGAATTGATAGAGAATGTAGTAACTGTTGCGGAAAATACGGCTGATGAACTTGCTCGCAGCGATGGCCGAGAAGTCCAGCTGGAAGAGGATCCTGACTTACAGCTACCTTTTCTTTTACCAGAAGATGGCTACTCCTGTGATGTTGTCAGAAACGTTCCAAGTGGTTTACAAGAATTTTTAGATCCACTCTGTCAAAGGGGTTAGTTCTTTTGTTGTTTTACAGTGATCTGTGTAGCAAACACAGAATGCAAAATATATTTTAGTTAAGTGTAAGCCACTTTCTCTTTGCATATGTTTCAATCTTTTTATACTAAATTCTTCAAGTGTTTGCTTTTGCAACCCATTAAAATTAAGGCTTTTTTAATCCTTACCCTTTCTCCCTGTCCCTTTCAGTTAGCTTCAAGGATCTAAGTAAGCAGTGCTGAGTTACTAGTGCCTGCTGAAACATTGTTTTGCCTTCGCTCCAAAACTTTGACTTTGAAAATCAATGTGGATTGAATAGTTAAATAATATTTTTTTAAATCTTCAGCTGCTTCCATGTAACATTAAAAAAAAATCCCATGAGCTTAAAATAGTTCTTTCTCTGTTGATCAGTGTAAGAACTTAGGGTTTGGGCATTTGTAGTCCAGCAGAATTTCGGATGACGAGTAGATGATAGATCTTGTGGTTGCATGAAGGTGTCTTAAACTTGAGAAGGTAAAGCAGGGGGTCTGTCTGAGCATTTATGGTAAATGAACAAGTTAGAATCTTTATTCAGTTCTACTCAATTTTATTAGAATTTCTTAATTTTCTGCTTACAAGCAGTTGTTTAAAAAATTTGTACAGGAATGTCAAGCTAAATAAGAGGCTGTAGCAAAGAAGGCTATTGAAAAAGCAGCCTCACTTTAAACTACAGTGAAGCTTTGCAGTTGTTGCTTCCAACTTAGTTTACAGAAAAGCTATATTCTTGCATTTAAAAGAAAAGTAGGAAACTGATTGTTCTGAAAGTCCGGTGGCTAACAGAGGATGTAGTCTTGAGACTAAAGGAGACTCGTAGAATAAATTCTTTAATTAGTAGGTATAATTCAGTTGCCATACAAATGACTGTATATTCATTATAAGTAAGGCCTTTTTAATGCATACATTCAAAATTCTACTTTTTGGGTATCCCTTAAGTTAGGGACTTTTTGCAGTGAAACAGTGTAAACTGAATTGCTGAAAAATGGTCTTTATGAGGAGGACAATACCACATATTTGGATGGAGTGATTCGTAATTTCTGTGTGATGTGGATTCTCAATGTCCCTGATTTAGGAGACAGTGTTGGGTATTTCTGAACTGCTGTGGTTTCTTTTTCAAAATTCTAGAAATCTTTCAAGTAACGAAAAGTAAATCAAACTAAATGCCTGTTAATTGCAGTGTTGCATTTAAAAACATAGTGAGTGCAGGCAAAGCTTCTCCTCTGGTAAATCTATGCTGAGACTGGTTAGCTAGACCCTCTGCAAAGTAGATTTCTGTAGCACTGTTTTAATCAGAGTTCTGATAGTTTGTATTCTAAAAGATTATCTGGTGTTTCATCTCTTTTAAATCTGGTTGGTAAAAGCAATCTTTTGCAGCTCTGGAGTTTTCTATGAGCTTGCAGTGTTTATAAATAAGTATGTGTCTCAGAAGCAACAGCTATAGAACTATAGGATTTTGTAGGTAATAGCATAAAATTGCAGCAAAGCCCATAATGGCATCTGAGATACAAGATTTGACACATTAATGAATATAAAAAGATGAATACTATTTTATTTTAATTAATCCCTTGAGAAAATACCACGACTATACTGATGTTACTTTTTCTTTTAGGTTTTTGTAGACTAACACCTCATCCACGGTCACCAGGCACGTGGACAATATACTTTGAAGGTGCAGATTATGAAAGTCACCTGTCACATGAGAATGCTGAGCTGGTAAGTATTGATTCAGTGAATAATTATCGACTGCAATCTTGGCAAGCTATTGAGTTTTATGTGATCAGTTTTAGTCCTTATTAGGAAGAACAGGCTTCATTGTTAAACATGTAGTTCATCAGTGAATTGATGCATTTAAGGAACTGTTTGCAGATTTTTTTTTAAGTCGCTGTTTTCCTAGGCTGTAGCATGATTATGATTTTCACATAAGCAAACTTTGTCATACTCCCCCAGTCTGAGAATAAACAGTGAAGAAATTTCTTCTAAACACAGGCAAAAATATATATGGACATGGATCTATAAATAACTTGTGAATGGAACTGCAGGCTGCTTTTATTTATAAACTAGCAGTTACTAACCAAATATTTAGTATTAAGTTCTAGTCTGGTGCTTTTTCCTGGAAAAAAAAAAAGTTAGTTTTCCTTTACGTTACACTTACTAAAAAGGGATCTCACTTCAGGGCAAGGTAGGGTTTTTTTTCTTTTCTGTTGTAAGGGTTTGTTTGTGTGTTTGTTTGCTTTGTGGTGGATTTTTTCTGCTTGTCTGTTTGAATATCAAAGTTACAGAACAGCTTGGTTTTGGAAAGCTGGTGGCTTTATGTGAAATAATTTTTAGAGCAACTAAACAGAAATAGCTTCATATTTTTAATTAGTATTTTCAGCTTTTTTCTAATACTTGAACTCAATCAGAAAGTATTAATATTTTTTTGAATTACTTTCCTTGGCTTATATTTTTACTTGTCATGGGTCTTGTGGGACTTGCAGTTAGGTTTCAATATCAATACAAGCTAAGGTGCTCCAACTGACGTGGTTCAGCTAATGAAGATTGTGATGACAACTTTTTGAGTTGAGGAACTGGCAATGTTGAAATATATATTTAAAAAAATTACTGAACATGTCTGGGGACTCAGGCTGTATTCAAGAGTATCCAGAAGTGAAATTTTTGGAACTTTATTTCAAAGCTTTAACTCTGCATTTGAAATTAATTGGCTTCTTAATAATTCTGCAAAGATAATATCATCTTCTGGATGCAGCACTAAACATTGAGTTGTCTGTGTAGATCACCCTCACCTTTGTAATAGGAGCCTATGGAGTCTGAACTTCAGTTTCCATTAAAAGTTACTACAATTTTATAGACCTGTTACATTTCAATTTGTGATTGATTAATAATCTCTTTACTGAATTAAAGAAGGAGAAACAATGGGTAGACCTCAAAGTTTAGCAGTGTAGTATAACACAGATGTAATACTTAATACGAATCCATATTAATCAAATGTTAGATATTCTACCTGTAAAATAGATACCAGGTATATTATTTAGGATTTGAGACCCGCTGCTCTAACAAAGTAGTTTTGTTTGTAATGAGCTATTTTGCTTAGTTACTTTCTTGGCCTGGCAGTGAATATGAACTTCTGAATTTTTTCTTCTTTATCCTTTGCTCTTTGATAGGCTCAGCCTTTGAGAAAAGAACCTGAAATTATCACTGTAACACTAAAAAAACAAAATGGAATGGGACTGAGCATTGTTGCTGCCAAGGTATGGAAGTCAGTTTGTTTAAGTGTTATTGAATAAAGCTTCTTTTTATAATAATAAAAGTTTTTATCAGCTTACTGTGGAAAATGTTAATGGAAAAAGTCTGTTTCCTTTAAGTTGGTTGTGCACATTGTGTTGATCACGTTTTTATTCTGATTGGGGAATGTTTCTGTAAAATACACAGATGTGGACAATACAAATGGAAACATAATATGGATGTAGTTATTATGACATTTAAATTCAAACCTCTAGTACTGGTTTATTCAGTTTTTTCAGAGCCAAAAATTAGCAGTGTTATTAAACTTAAAATTAATAAACTGGTGTATTTAGCACTTCTGCTGAAAGTAAAGAAGTAAATACAAAGAATGTATGGGGGGTTAATTGATGAATGAACAAAACAATTCAAATGTATACATTAAAGTTTGAATACTTTCTGCTCTGAAGAAACCTTATCTTTTGCACAGTGCAAGAATGCAAGAATGCAAGGTGCAAGAATGGTTTCAGTTTTGTTTCTTTACAGTAGAGATCTACAGCATAATAGCCAAAATTGTGTGTGTATGCTGTACCTAATAGCACTACATAGTAATGTATAGAATGCACATACAGGTCCAGCCACCAGATGGAAGACTCCACTAGCTGGTTGGTTTTGCTTTATTAACTGGATCAAGTAGCAGACATAATCTTATGAGTTTAAAACTTGGTATAAATTACGCAACAATGATACTCAAAAGTCTGTGTTGTAATTATGTGGTAATTACAACAGAGGGAACAAGTCTTTCCTAATGTCTCTTCACTGTGTAGTACGTGAAACTTCAGAATACCGTGGTCCTCCTTGGCACTCAGTGCACGAGCTGAAAATGATTGTTTTTCTTTTAAGTTACCTCACATAGTTAATTGCTTCTAAACGGCACTGTTTGGTTTTTGGGGTTTTTTTACAACCTTCACTCATTTCATAGTCTTTTCTTGAAATGGTGATCTTGCATGGTATCAGCTTTTAAGAGTTATTTCTGACATCTGTAAAGGAACACCTGGTGTCAGGTGTATAGTGCTAAAGAATCAGCAGTTACTGAGGAAACAGTTCAGGGTCTGAAAAATGTAACTCTATATTCTGCTCTGATTTTAGTGGAGTAGGTTAATAATTTGAGAAGCAAATACTTGATCTTGACGCTGGATTAAATATGTATCAGGCTTCTGACTGCCATCTGCATTTCTGTTGAATGTTTCAAAATGTGCCATGGAAGTAATTTTTTTCCACTTTACACTGTGAAATCTGATTTCTTATCTAGAGTGAAGCAGCATATTGCAGGGGAAAGTTTCCTTTTTCATTGGAGCTGACTGGCTTCTAGATGTTGTTTTAACAACTGACATTTAACTTCCATTAGCAGTATGTAACAGTGCTACTGGTCAGTGTGTAAGCTTGATCTGAAAGTTTTTTACAAGTTATTTAATGCATTTCATGACTTCTTTATCATGATCAGTCATGGAAGCAACAGTTTCCATCTCTGCACAGTTGCAGAAACACTGGTTCAGGCAGTCACTGCATTTCATCTTACTGCTGTGTGCTGCACTAATACTGGAGTTCGGATATAAGAACAGTTATGTTTTAAATCTTGGTCTGAAATAAGCAAGAAACAGATTGTTTCAGTTTTGGTGTATGTGCAGTAGAAACTTAGGATTAATATGAAGTCATCAGAATGTTCATTGGATAGAAATGATCGAATGCATTAAGTTTGAGACAAGTTGCTGTAGTAGTTAAGTAGGATTATTTTCAGAGGTTCAGAGTTGCTTATTGTGAGTAATTATTAGCATGTTTTTCCTGTAATAGGCTTCATTAAAAAAAAAGAGTAAAGAAGAATACAAAGAATACACAAGCACTAATTTTCTCTATCAGGTCAGAGCAGAACAGTTTAGAAAATTGAGTGAGTGTGACTGAAAAGGTAGCAAGGATTGGTGCGTTTTTGTCTTTCTATTCCTTATCTTGTTGATATTTACTAATAGCTTTTTTCTACATGTCTCAAGTAGTATATCTTTTACCAGCATCAAAGTTAAAATTCTCACGTTTAACTTTGAAAATAGAGGAAGAAGTCCAGTAGACTATTTGTTAACATTTTTTAAACATTAACTGGATGGAATACCTGAAAGGAGAGGGAGAGGCAGGTATGAGAATAGATTCAGATTTTTCTAAACTTTTTAATAGTAAAAGGTTGGCTATTAAGTGCTTATAAAGTTGAAGAAATGAAAACTCATACTTTCAGAAATACATAGTTGCTGCTGCCCTGCACAGGAACCCAGTTTGATTGCTGACCCAGCTGTGTTTATTGAACTGTTGGTTTCTACAGTGCCTCAAAAGGGCTGTAGCAGTAGAAAATGCAGTGGCTGGTCAACAGGCCCTGCTCCAACAAGTGAAGGACAACCCTGAATCTGTTTAGCTTTTCTTAGGAAAACAGTTCTTTTCCTGTGATGTGACAAAATACTTGCTTTCAGTAACATGTTGTGAGAATACCTTTGCATGTCAGTGCTGACCTGCCTTTCTTGTTAAGTGTTATGGGCTTCTCATACTTGTCACAGGCTTTGGATGAAGTTTGTTCAAATGCAGCTTGATGATATTCTAGAGGTGGACAAAATGGGCAGATTCTCAAGAGATCATAAAGAAAAATAATACCGATGGACTGCTTTTCTTCCTTCTACCCATTGCAAAAGAATGTGTGCTTTCCTAGCAAATCTGTGCTCATCTCTGAGGAAAAATCTAAAAAATTTCTAATAATTCTTTGAGTTTTTATTAGTTTTGAGGTTTTATTAGCTTAAAGTCTGTGCCAGTTAAGAGTTTCTAATGAGGAAATTAGAAATCAAAGCTTATGTAATACTTTTACACCAAATGTTCTTAATTATCAAGTGATCGTCACTCCTTCTCTGCTGCAATCAAAAAAAGAGGATTGAAGCTGAAGCAAGGGTTGTATAAGAGAAGCAGAGAAGGGATGCAACTTGCATTGAAATGCTGTGCACCTGCTTATTCTTATGACAGAAGTATTACCTTGGGATACTTGGTGATTGAAAACATGTGTACATTAATGTAAAAACAAACCAAAACCTGAAGAGGTGAGTCAAAGTGTATATGAAAATGTTAGGTCTTTGGGGAACCCTGTATTGGATCCTCTTCCCACATAGTGATAGGTAAAATGTTTAAGTGCATTACTTCTTTCACTTTCTAGTCACAGCTACTCATACTTTCGTTAATTAGAAGTTTTAAAGACCTGCCAGGAGTGGCAGAGAGAGCAGAAATTCAGTGCATCACCTAATTCACCTCAGTTTGGTGCTTTCTGAGGCAGGACAGCCCCTCTGAGCAAACATGTAGTAAGTGCATATGCTATATGCAAACATAGCAGAGAAAACAAGTTTAGTTATGAAACAGCTGCTAGCTGCCAGAGCAGTGTAAACAGTATTGTGCTTGTTCGGGTTTTGTTTTGTTTTTTTATAAATTGGGAAAATACCTAACAGCATTTCTTAAACTGAATGCTTTAAACCAATTTGTATTTTTATTTAAAATTAAACTGTATGGCTCCATATATGATCAAAAAAAAAAACCTTCTTGTTCTGCCCTTTGTTAGATTTGTGTTTTCTTACAGTAATACTCTGTAGCTTTATTAGCAATAGCTTTTGTAATAGGTGTATGGAAATGTAGTTGGTAGGAGTGGTCGGGCATAGGGAACAGGGAACACTGTTGCTTTTTGAGGTTGTGTGCAGACTTCGGTTGCTCTAACCCTGAAAGATGTTTTGATGTTAAAAGCTGCCAGACTCCTGACCACATTGTGGTTAAGTTTTTATGAAATCCAGATGATTTGGAAGCTGCGTGTGCATGCAGTTTACTTTAAAAATATATCACTTTTTTGGGGGCTTTCACATGTGACTTCTTAGCCATCTGTGGGCCAGCACATTACTTCCTGTTTAATTTGGAGGTTTTTGTCTTTAGTACAAAAGGGCTCCCTTTCTGTTTTTTCTAGCAGTTTTCAGAGTTTAATAAAGCCTCTAAAGTAAATGGAAGTCAGAACAGCATAACTGATTACGTAAGAGTCTGAATATTGTATTGGTTATAGCTGGTGTTGATAAATGCTACACTGTGTCATAGCATCGAGCTCCGAGTTATCTTGATGGGTATCTTGGAAAATCCAGCAGACTAGAGCTGGTGGTTGCTGTTGAGGGCTGGAAGAGAAGTGGAGAATTGTTTTTTTTCTTTCAAGGATCTGTAGTCCTGGAGATCAAAATGTGGTTTTCTGTTGTTGGAAGAACAGAATCCATGGTAAGTCCGTTCAGGTTTCTGTTGGGACTGTTTTTCTCTGAAGTTTTACTATCCCTGTACTTTTTCCTGCTCTCTTGCCTGTTTAAACCTGCCAGTAGTTATTTGTTCATGTAGCAACTATGTAATACAGCATGCAGTTAAATATAGTCAGATGTTAGTAGCTAACTTTCTAAAATCTAGAAAGAAAAAACTAATTTTTTAGCTTGTTCTTCATATGCACTTCTGAAATTTGTGGAAGTGACTATTAATATTTAAAGTTTCAGGTGTGATAACTACTGTTTTACTGTGCCAGAGCATGAATAGCATGACCTGTGATCTGTTTACTTGTCATATTAGTTGGCTTTAATCCAGGTTCCTCTAAAAGTCTGTTTTCCTCTTAAAAAATCTTAGTAGAATAATTAAAATTGATGTCCCAAACAGTGTAAGATTTTTAATACTCTCTAGACCCTTCTGAAGAGACCAGAACATGCAAATTCGTTGCACTCAGGGTGTCTTATTCAACATGTTCACAGAGGGGAGGCATTTAAATTCTGTTTAGGTTAGTACTGCACAAAAGAAAGGATTCCCATGTTCTGCAGGAATGACAGAGGAAGTTTTGTTGATTAATCTTTGCACGCTGGTTATACTCATTAGTGTATTGCGATTTAGTTCTTTAAAGTATGGCACACTTCTACTTCTTGTCCAGTCATCTTCTAGTAGTAGAACAGAAAAAGTTACCTTAAAATATATACAAGCACCTTAAAATACATATGTATATGCCCCTACTGGCACATAAATCAGAGTGTATTTTCTAGGATTTTTTAACAGGTAGTCAGATTAAGTAGTTCTTACTGAAATAGTATGAGATGTGGTAAGGTGTTTCTTTTTTAATAGAAGCATTTTAAACATGAGTATGGAAGTTCAGCAGTACATACTCCGGGGAACGGATTTACTGTTCTAAAAACAAGTATGTGGCATCTTATGCATAAATAATTTGCATTATTTGGCAACCTTGTTTGCTCTTAAGGGTGAATTAAATTATTCTAAGTTGCTTTACTTTCTAAACCATTGCTTGTCATTTTGTATTTAGCAGTCAATTCAAGTGTTAAATTTAAGGAAGGTTTGAGACTACAGGAATATCAATTTTGATGTAAAATTTTTCTGAAGATTTTGTCTACGAATATCTTGTAGGAGATCCATGTAGAAGGAACAGGTTTAAACATTCATTTAATTATTTTTTCCCAAAATTGAAAATTATGCTTATAGTTAATAATACTGGTAACAATATACAAATTTGGATCTCTCTAATCTATTTGCAAATATAAACAGTTGATAAGATTTTTTTTTTAACTATTTGTTAGCTCTTTACATGTGTTCTAGGTCTTAAGATTTCATATACCTCAGTATTTGAAGTCTTCTTGTGTCTGTGTTTTCTAAGTATTTAAGGAAGTTATCTGGCCTTTCCTCCCAGCATGGATTACTTGAAATGTTTCAGTAATAAGTTTTGAAATAGTTTTGTGGAGGTAGTTTTTTCTTGGTTTTGTTCTTTTTTTTTTTTAGTGTTCAATACTAATTCACCTCAGTGGTCTCAACTACTGGTGTTGCCTTAACAGGCTTCTTAGGAGGACTTAGTGAAAATACAGTATATAATTCTCATTTCCAGAACAGATTACTCAGTCTTGCAGAAATAAAATAGTATGTAGGTTGCCAGTTTAGTCTTCATCATGAACAAATAAGTAGCTGTGTGTTAGCAATTTGCCTGGGTTTTGTTGATTCCTAACTTCCAGCAGAGTTTTTGCTTAAATTTTGGTGCCCTGTAGATGTACAAAATTTTGTTTATGTTTTTATGTGCTGTGTAAAATCTGAAAGTTACACCATCATAGCATGGTTGTTCTTCTCCATGCTGTGAGTAGCTGTGAGAACGCAGATCTGCTCAAGTGGAGTGGGTTTTGTCTTATTTATTAGCTCGTATTTAGATTGATACTGCAAATAGGTGACCTAGACGTGTATTTGAGGCCTTCTGAAAGAGAGTTTTAAAATTCATGTGCCATTTCCTCATTGCAGTAATACCCTGTGTATGCAGGCACTTCTTAGCATGCCTGCTAAAAATGTAGTGCACATATACTGTAGCTAGAATTCCTGTACCAGACTTCATTAAATTCTGGCATTCTAATAACCTTGAAAATTCTGTTTAAATACATGTTAATACAGCATTTAAATTTTTTTTTACTTCTATTAATGAAAAAGGTTTTCAGAACTTAGTAAGTTCTGTGTTGACCTTGCCCTGTATGAGTAATGCTTTCAGTTGGAGTAGAAATTTAGGTGCATAATAGTATGCGTTAGTGTACACACTGATCCTGGATTACATTGTACCCATCTGAAACTGCAGAGCCTGCATTATGTGGAAGTGAGTTCTCTGGGTTTTTGGGTTGTAATTTATCCTTAGCTATAGAAGCAAGTGCTATTTCTTTGAAAAAATGCAGAGATACAGAGTGGGTTTTTTTCAAAAATAAGTTGCCCAGTATGTCTTGCCTGTGAAGCCCAATGCAGACATAATTAAGCTGAAACATTAGATTAGAACTGACTTACCGAGGAAGAGCAGCACAGAACCTGCAGTACAGCTTGTAGATTTGTACATAATTCTGAGTAGCCCTTAATGTGGCAGTGCTCATGGAGTATTTATAGCAAATGTACATTAAAAAGTTAACCCTTGTCTGGTGAAATAGAACTCAAGCAATATATTTTCCTTGAGCTCAGTGAAAGGTTTTTCCTTTGAAACAAAAGAGAAGGGGTATCAAACAGGCTCATGTATTTAATTTCTTTTGTTGAAAATTAAGAGTGCCTTTAATGCATTTGTAGAATATCATATTAAGTTGCAGCATTTATAATAATAAAGAAGACTTCTTTTTCAGAAAGTTTAAGAAAGACTAATGAATAAAATTTGCATAAAATTTGAATAAAACAACTACATATGCACAAGAGTACAGTAGTGTATAATTTATTAATGTCATTTGAGGAGGTCCACTACAGAACATCGTGGCTTGTCCTGTGAGAAGCACATTTAGAGAGTGTATTCACTTTCCTGCTTTGTGTGCAAGTCATTCTTGATTGCAAACATTCTTTTATTAAAAGTAACATGTAACCCATTCCATTAAAAAGAAAAACAAAATTCTTCAGTCTTTTCTCTGTACTCCTTTAGAGGTTTCTTGTAAATAGAGCATCTGGATGCACCAGACATACTGCTGCCAATCTACCTTTTTTTTCCCCTGAGTAGTAAGACACTTACTTTTCATCTGTTTTTCCCACTCAATGCAATCTAAAGCTGCTGTGGAATTGGTCGTAGCAGTTAAATGCTTAGTGTTTCTTTACCTGTTGAATAATGTTCATTATCACCAAAGTTTGAATTCATAGTGCTTGTTTCGTTTAATTGGAAATATTTTGCCCATTTGTGACTTGTACTTTGTCTAGCTCCAGAAACATTTAGGTTTTGGTCCCCAACGTGGAGGAGTATGTGAGAGGGAAAAGCTGAAGTATGTTTTAAGTAGAGTGTGGGTCAGTTTTAAAATTCTTTTTAAGTCAGGGTACAACATGACTCAGTGCAGCTGTAGCCACAGCTAACAGATCAGTTCTAGATAAAGTAGGCTGGTTCACCTCATTTATATTTGAGAAGTATTTTCTCTAATGATGACAGATTTCCAAAGTGTCTGCATCAGTCTTGAGGCAGCACAGGCCTTAGTTTTCTCTGACAAAGTGGAGTTTTTCTGATTTTCAAGTCCAGAAAAATCTACCCTCGCTGGACGCGGGACCAATAGCTACAAAGTTGGCCTTTCTTCTGCCTCTGGGCCCACAGCAAGTAGTTCAATGAGTCTTTGGCTTAGTATGTTTGGAGGAGGAGATAAAATACATACTCATACAGATACAACCTAAAGAATGCATGCAGCTTTGTGGAATGTGAGTGTTTGGGTGGTCAAAAACCTTCACTTTTGCCTCCTAGAGAGTAAATTTGTAAATTGGCTGCATAGTTTAGTAAACTGTTATTTTTTAAAATGCTTACAAGCTTGGGTTATTTAATTGCTTCTAGACTAATTATTTGCTAGGGCAGTGAGAGTGAAACTTGATTCTGTTCCATAAACTCGCTTTTAAGGATGTTTATTACAACTTGCAGAGATCTTCTGTGTAAGCTTCAGAATCTGGAATCAGAGAATTAGCCTTGATAAAAATCAGTCAAATCTACTCTGGGTGTAGGCAGATAAAAGATTTCAGGGCTGATGGCTGGTATCAGGCTTGATAAGCTACGTTTCTATGCTGTTTTCTTTAAAGACATTTTAGTTGCAGTTCATTCATCCTGTATTAAACTGTTTCATTTTTATAAAATACCACAGAAGCTTAAGTGACTTGGGAAAACAGTGTCACCTGTAAAGCATTTTGAGATATCTGAGATAACTTTAGTATGGTATATTTGTTTATGTATGCACATGTATATGTGATACCTACATTATTAAAATAAAACATTAGTTCATGTTTGCATAATAATGAAAAATCTAAGAAAGTCTTGAAAATTACTTACTTAAAATGATCTATGGTTATGTGAACTACAGGAGTGTTTTGACATACAGTCTTGGTATCTGTAACCACTTAAATTGGAGTATTACTTTGAAAAGGTTGGTGAGTGTATGACACTTCCGTGGATTCAAAGTATAATTGGAGAGAGAAGATACTCTTAGTTCAGGACTACTTTTTCATTCTACTATTTATGTGAAGTGGGAAACCATTTACGCGTGTATGTACTTCAGGCAGAAATGTCCGTTTCTGTATTGAAAGATCATTAGGAAGACTTTCTGGCATTTTATGGAAACGAAAGTAGGCTTTTAATACATCTAACATTTTCAAAAAAAATTGTTATTGAAGTGTATTTTTTTTAACCAGGTGTGATTTTACCAGTCTTTATTGGAAGCTGTTCGTTGCTCCAGTTTTATCAGAGTGATAAACAAAGTCTGTGAAGCTCAACGGGTGTGGGCAAATGGGGCTTCAGAACAAGTAATGACAAGACCTTCCTGTTAATTGTCTGGAGCAGCACCGGTTTGGTTAGGTGCTGTACTGCAGATCTGCTCTGCAGATGCGTAGTTTTTCCTTAATTACTTAATACAATTCTACTGTTACTTCTAACAACTGTAAAGTGTTTCTATAATAGTTTTTGTAGCTCTAGTTCTCATTATAGGTATTGAAATAACTAGGTCATTTTACAGGTCTACTGAAACTGCAAGAATATTGCTAACCTCACAGAACGTACAGCGGTTCGTGATCCACCTAGGTTAGGTGGGGCAAGATGTGTGGGGATGGGAGTAGTTCAACTGTTAAGAGGTTAGCACCTGGTCAAGAGATGGACCTTCACTCGCACTCATTCTTTAGACTGGGATACTGGTGGGGCTGTGTGGTGTCTCAGCACCTCCAAGCCATCATTCTGCAGGTGGCAGGTCCCCATGAGCATGTCACAGCATGGGTGGCTCACCTGGGAATGAAGCTGCCTGTTGACTCTCACTAGAAGGACCTGGCTGTTGTTTTCACCATGCCATGACGGCTGCGTGTCCTGGCAAATACCAAATGGGAAGGAGGAATTTCTTCTGCCTGCTTTTAATGCTTCTGTGGTGACTCACCAGCTCATGGATAGCTGTGATGCCACCATTAAGAAGTCTGTCTGATATTCCTGTTATTCAAACTGTGAGTTTTCTATACAGTTGCCCTATATGGTGTGTTCTGATTTTATGGCTGATGGAATGTATATGAGCCAGAGTTTCCTGTGTCTGTTACTGACAAGGAAATTTTATAAAACTCATCTTGTGACATAGCAACATTAGCAATAAAATCTGTTCTCCTTAACTGCTCTCAT
The DNA here is from genome assembly GCA_013399875.1 of Gymnorhina tibicen. NCBI lineage: Eukaryota > Metazoa > Chordata > Aves > Passeriformes > Artamidae > Gymnorhina > Gymnorhina tibicen. Next base: position 337,915 of record VXAZ01002002.1, on the reverse strand, counting down.
TAAATCTGTCATGTTTATTAATTCGTTACTGTGGTACTTTTGTACATTCTCCTGATGTAGGAGTAGTAGTTTCTTTTTTTAGATCACTGTAGTTTATCTTGTTCTTTATTTCATTGGTCTGAATACTCTGTAGAAGTAGCTGTGATGGTTTGTTTTGATTGGGTGTTTTTTAATGCTGCCTCTTTTATTTCTACAGTTTTCATAGTGATATTTTTAAGCAAATGCAATATTTTGGGCACAATCCTTTTAAAGCAAGGACAGGCTTGCAAAACAATGTTAATTGTGGAAACAGTTATGGGCTACTGTGTACTGATATAAGTGTATGTGATGGAAAAGGACTTGCTTCTTTTTAGTCTATCTCAAAAACGGAGGTTAGATTACATTATCCAGCTTGGTCCTTTGGCTTCTTTAACATGACAGAATTTTTGTAGTTAAGCAGAAAATTGTACCAGGCTTAAAAGGGGCAAATACCTTTTTGGACAACAGGTATGAAATCTTTGCGTAGCATGGTCTCAGCTGAACTTTTTTTTTAATGCATTAAATTGACTTGGCTCTGTTGTATCAGCTTTGTTTTCCTTCCATCCTCCTCGTCCCAGTGAATTTGTAGATTTTTCTTTTTTTGTGAGATTGTAGTCTTTGGGACTTGAAGAATGAAAATCTATAAACAAACATAATATGGGGGGGGGAGGTTGTTTATTTTCGTCACCTTTCAGGTTCTCTTTTAGTGAGGTATTGTAGTGGTTAGTTGTTTGCTCCCCTGCTCTGTGTCAGTGCATTGTAAATATAATGTATCAGCATTCTAGAGGCTGAAGTTGTGCTGACCAGAGGTGCCAAAATTTGCTCTTTAACTGCTATGGATTGCCGTAGTTGCATGAGTTCTCAGAACTCTTCCAATCTTTCAGGCCCTACAGGAAAGCAATTCAGGCAATTTATTTGTTTGTTTATTCAATAAATTCTTGAATTAATTCCTTTATGAAAGGTGATATGTCGTGGGATCTAGCTCAGGTTTTCCAGTTGTCCTGCTGCTATTTAGAAGACAATTATAAGTGAAAGTTTACAGAGTCTTTGTTACTTCTTAATTTTCCAAATATGAGTACTTAGCAAGCACTTTTCCTGAATTAGTTGAGAAGAATATCTGTGTGTCTGTGTATAAGAGCACATTTGTCAGTATATACCAGTGTTATTTATGTATGTTAAAAAAAAGTTATCTCTCAGGTGAAATTTTAATGTTGGCTTTAACTGTTGGATTTTAATGGGTTTTTTGTTGGCTCCAGTCTGTCTGAATTCGTTAATCTCCAGGATAAATAGTAATGTTTTTTTAAAAAAGAACTGAAAGCTCTTGCTGAAGTTCCAGCTGGTTAACTGTTCTCTGCTCCACAGTGTTTGGTCACATTTTCAGGTATAGTTAGATTTGCATGGACTCTGCAACTCGTGGCCTGTGAACAGTACTGATGTGAAACTCAACAATCATCATCATCCAAATGCCTAATAAACCCTCTCTGTGTTTTATTTCCTTGCTTTTTACTTTCCTTTGTTTTTTTTTTTATTTATAACCTTAGGTTGTAATTTTAGACTCCATCTTGTAAGATTTCTCTCAACATGTTTTTGTTCTGTGAGAAGAACTATTTCAAATTAGCCTGCCTTGTGAAAAATAAAGCTACTCCTCTTTTCTGAAAGTTTCCCTATCTTCCTTCAGTCCCAGTTCAAATATTGTCAAACCCTGTACGGGGCCACACAGATGAAATAAAGGTAGATCTAAGGAAAGTAGAATTTCTCGTGAGTTTTAATCTCTGGATTTATTGATAGTGTTTCATATCTCAGTTTTTCATTTATCCTCTTGACTTGTAGCTCCTTTTATTCTAGCTCTCAGTGAGGGAGGGCTCCTTGTTTATTTAGTTTTTACAAGGTAGTTTGGTCACCTAAACATTTTCCCATACGTTCTTTTCTCCATTCAGATTTAGAATAAAGACCCAAGTTACCATTCATACCAAACTTCTGTATGCAGAAGTGTCCTGTTTATTTTTACCTAAGTAGGATTAGAAAATCTATTATAATTCCAGTTATTAAAATTCCAGTTAAATGTGAAGTTGTCCTTTGTCATAGAATTCTGACCTGTAAATCACAGCAAATTTAGGATTAATTATTCTCATACTCTGACTAAACTTCCAGTGCATGACAAACTTGCAAGTGCAATATGTTAACATCTTTCAACTTGTGCTGTTTTAAAACATTTAATTACTTCTTAAGATAAGTGTGACATTGTAAGAAAATCTTTATACAAGCATTGCACTTCACGCAAATGTGTGGCTTCATCTTGGGTGCTGGATCTAATAGTTTTCCTCAGTTTCCCCCATATGTTGGCTTTGTGCATCTTACAGATGAATAAGCCCAAGCACAGAGAAGATTATTTTCAAGAATCTTGTCATGTTTTGACTCAGAGACCTAATAAAACTTTCTGGAAAAAAAGTCGGGGGAGGACACGACGTTTTTATCCCATTGTCCAATTGCATGAGTAAAAGTGCGTTGTGTTTTTTAGCAGGATTCATTTTCATCAGTTTTACATATGTCATTTATCTCCATCCCTTGCTAAAGTTAGAAATTTTTTTTACAATTAGAAGGGGAATGGGTGGGACTTGGCAAAGTTGGGAAGTGTCTTTTCAGTATGTTTGAATTTTAAGCATTCAAAAGCTTAAAATGAAGACATTTTTCCACTGTGTAGTTTACTTCTCTGTGTGGGAACCTGAATGTATGTGGGTGTTTGTTTTGCAAATGTTTTGGGGCTCAGCTCCCACTAGAATACAGTTGTTTTGCAGACACTACCCAGAGCTGCTTGAAAAGTCAATAGGTGAGCTGTAGTAGGATTTAGGAATTTCAAAGAGTTTAAGTTGTTGGATTGAAAATAACATTATTCACCAAACAGTGGAATCAACCCCCCTTAATGATGCAGGCCCCTCCTAGCAACCCCCTTTCCTGCACTGTTAGGAACAGTCATGCCGTGCTGTAAACAATTTAAGGAAGCTGATTTAGTTGAAAACAAAGCTTGTATTTGGGAGGAGGGGAACTGGAGACGGGGATTAGCTGTGACTCCAGCCAGGTCTGTCATGGGACCTGCCACACCACAGTAGTGCCTGCACAACTCCAAGTGTGAGACAACATGGGAGCAAGACAGGTGGGTTTCTTCCTTACACTCTGTATGAGTGCACTATTAGTGTCATTGTAATTAATTAATTATATAATATTTTTAAAATCCTGAAATGTGTAAATAGTGCTTCACTGCTGGCCTCCAAATTAGTTCTCTCTGTTTTATGCACTTTATTTGTGCATAAAGGTTTTTGTGTACTGATTATTTACCTGGATTGTAAAAGCACGGAATGGAGGTGTTTCTCATATTGAAGCTTAGGTCTGATGTACTTCAGGTATCAGCATTTTTAAATACCATGTTCCATTCTTCAGTCCCCAATTCACGGTTTGTTGAATTCTGTTCAGCTAATATCTTCCTTATAGAACTTTTTTCCCCCTAGGGTTCTGTTTTGGCTGTGCTTGTAAAAGTAGTATAATTTAGAGGTCTTCAGAGCAGTGTTATACTCAGTTCAGTTCAGAAATGTTGTCACTCAGGTGAACTGAAGCAGCAGTAGTAGTTTAGTGGGTTTTTTCCTTAAATTATTACTTAAAGGGAAGGACTTCTCATTTTTTTTCCTCAAAAAATTTTTACTTTCTGCAAGGATTGTGGGAAAAAGTTGCATCAAGTGTGAAAGAAAATGGGTAGATTGGTAGGACTAGAGAGTATGGTACAGTGGATGAAGCTTTTTTAAATTTAGAATATCTTACATTATTTTTTGAGAAATTCTTAAAAAGGTTTTGGGGATTTTGTATTTGGTTATGTATACTTGAGAAACGTGCTGTAGGTTTCAGTATGTTAATCTCGGGCAGAGAGAATAAGCCATCTCTTTATGCTTACTGCATTCTTTCTTTCCACAGTCATTTGACTCCTTTACAGTTGTGTTCTTCTGTTTGGAGTAAAAGCCATGTGGATACACATGCTTCTGGTATTAAGGACTGGAGAAAATGAAGTGAAAAGAAGGTTTATCATATTTTTGTTACTGATATACACATGTTACTGCTCTGTTTTATTTGTGGAGGAATAGTTTTAATTCTGTTGACCTTCACATTCCTTTGAAAGAAAAGCAGTTTAATAAGTAGTTCACGAAGAAATCTGTTTTACTGTGATGTCAGTAAATAATAACAGGAAAATTCATGTGGTGTGCATGAGAATTTTGTTCACTTTGGAGCTCAGTATGTGTGACTACATATTAAGAACCTTTTTGTGTTTCTAATAATTGTATATTTCCTTCTAATGCAGCCTTCTGGAAGGTAGAACTAAAGCAAAATCAAGTCTGTTTCAACAGAAATTAGGAATTTGGATTCAAGTTTCTGTAAAGCTTAGGGTAAAAGTTGAAGGGAAAGTGATGAGTTGATTTTAAGGATATTTAATGACAAGTCTTCCCAAGCTTGTGAAAGCACATGCATGTTGTTAGAAACATGTTAAATGACATGTGAATTAGAGGAGAAGCTCATTGGTCCTGATAATACATGAGTAGATGTGGTAGCTGATAACAATTTTTCTTAAATGTAATCTGGACAGAGATTTATTTTTAAATAATTTTTATGCTTTCAAAATTCATTAGTTTTGTATTTAAGTGAGATGACTTGGAGCTAACACATCTGCTCATAACTTCCTTTAAAAGAACAGGAAAGAGATTGACAAACTGTATAGGCATCATAAAAACATGGGAAAAGAAGGAATGAGGAGTAAAATGTCAGCTCCTTTGAATCATGATGAAGAATTACCATCAGGGTTAGAGTATAGGCGCAGTTAGAGCAAAAATCCGAGTGATACGGTCTCTTCCAGCTGTGATGCCTTTAGCCAAAGAATATAACAAAAACAAGTGTAAGATCTTTCTCTTCTATGAGGAAAGGCTGGGAGAACTGGGATTGTTTAGCTAGAAGAGAAAGCCCCAGAGTAACCTAATTGTGGCCTTCCCAATACCTAAAAAGGGCCTGCCAGATGGCTGCAGGAGGACTCATTAGAAGGGCAAGACAAGGGGGGAATGGCTTTAAACTGAAAAAGAGTAAGTTTAGATTAGATGGTCAAAAGAAATTCCTTACTGTGAGGGTGATGAGGGATTGGAACTGGTTACTCAGATAAGTGGTGGATGCGCATCCTTGGAAGTGTTCAAGACCAAGCTGAATGGGGCTCTGAGCAGCTTGGTTTAGTGGAAGGTGTCCCTGTCTGTGGCAAGGGGCTTGGAGCTAGATGGTGTTTAGGGTCCCTTCCAACCCAAACCATTCTGTGCTTCTATGGTTCACCCTGGTTTCTAGATTTTTTTAATTTCAGAGTGCGTTGTATCTGTTCTGGGGGGTTTATGTTGTTTGTTTGTTTAGTTTTTCTCTCTAAAGCCTCAAAGAGCCCTACCAAGAATCTAAGATTCTGTTTACACTTTGGCATCTTTCAGCAGTCTTGTTCCTGGCTGTTTCCCAATTTAATTATGAAATCCTATGGAAAATGTTTTGCAGGGCGGAGGTTTGTTGCATTTTGTTTGGGTTTGTGTTTGTGTTTTACTATTTAAAACATGCTAGATGTGATAGCAGAAGAAAGCAAGTGTTTTCTATTGGCTAATTAGAGACATGTTAAGTAATTCTATCAGTGCAACTCATAATCCCATTGGCCTTCAGTTCCTTGATTGTTGTTGAGCTGGAGAGACCATGTCTGCATAGTTGGTTCTGTCAAGAAAGGTATTCCGTGTTTCTGATGATTCTTGTTATGCCCTGAACCTCTGTTCTGTTGGTGTCATTTTGTAAGGGAGTAATCAGAGTTCAAAACAGTTTTCTAAATGTGACCTTTTTAGATTTTTAGTCACCACGGTGGTTTCTGCTTTGTTCTTTTCTGTTCTGCTGGCTTCCAGATTTCCGAGCTGTTACAAGATGGCTCTGAAAACAGTGACTAAACTTTAAGTCAGTTTAGAAACCACTCTATGGGTATTTGTGCAATTGAAAATGTTTATTTCATCATTATCTGCTAACCAATATAAGCCACATACCATGGGCTTATGCAGAAGGTTTCAAGTTCATTTAATGTGCACTAAGAGTCATAATCAGGCATGAGAAAGGTGATGTATATGGATGAATATAGTGTCTGATGCAATACATGAGTACCAAAGTTGCTTGATTAACGTGTGCACTGTTTTAAGTGGCAGTGCTCTTGCAAAGGTTTGCTTGTTTTTACCTAATCTTTGTATAGACAGATCTTTGTCTGAATTTCTGGACCTGAGGGGAGGAGATTCCTGCTAGCATCCTTTGAAGTTAGGACTGAATAAAAATGCTGTCAATTCCAGGTGGCTTCAGAGGAATCTGGTTATCCTTGGTCAGTCTGGCCACCAAGAAAAGCTGCTGTTTGGTCCCTGCAATGACTGATGTGATGCATGAGGTTATAACTGCAAGGGTGGGTGGGTGAGTTGCTGTTGATTGTTTTGCCCTTTGGAATTCAAGGAGCTTGCCTTCAGGTATTACTTAGTGGCTGGAGGCAGAGGAAGGGACATACAAACCCTATCATTTAATTTTCAGTTCCCAGCAAGGGAAGGTGGTAACTGGTTCTGCCAACGGTGCCCTGATGGGAACCAGCACCTTAGAAGGTTGGAGCATTACTTCACATTTAGACCAGTGAAGTACATGTTCACCCCATTATTGCTCCAGTGTTCAGTATCATGTGATCCTACTCCAACTCTTGGTTTTGACTTACTTGATGAATCTTCTATTTGGTACATTTAGTTACATTATTGTTTGCCTTTTTTTTTGGAACATTTATGAGCATGGTGAACAGCACATTCATTTAAGGCTCCTCTGCAAACTTCCATTCCTTGTGAAAACTAACAACTTTCAATCCGTTATTCAACCTGTTATTAATACAGAAGGACAAGTTCTTTCTCACTGCATGTCACCTTGAAGTCTTGAAGAACTCCAGCTAAAAAATCTTGCAATGTTCATCTTGGAAGTCTAGGTGTTCAGCTAAATCATCCTTCCTCATGTACTTGTTAGTTGCTTGAGGGAAAAAAAAGAGATTTGTGAAGCATAATTTCATTTTCCACTACATTTATCTAGCTGTCTTCTGACTTGTGTTTCTCATAACTTCAGACAATTTTTCTGGTATAAAGGTAAAGTTATTCTGCAGTTACTGCAATGTTTCTTTAGAGCTCTTTAAAAAAAACCAAAAAGCAACTAAATTCTTTTAATTGTCTTTATATTCTTTCTACACTAAAAAAGTATCTGTATTTCAGTTATTTTTTGCATTTTTTTCCTTTTTATCCATAAGTATGGCTTAAGCAATTATTATTATGAAAAATTTGGACATGTAGAATGTTAATCTGGTATTTTAAGACCTGAAGGAATTATTTTTCTGCGGCTCTTGTGTAAACATTTGGGATTAACCTAAGATTTAATGAAAATAGGTCTTTCACTTGCTTAGAAAACCATGTCTGTATAACACTAGCTTTGAATGATCTTCACCTTGATCCTTATTTTACTTTATTATAACAGTGGGAGCAATACATGCTTTTGCTGCTAAAATAAAAGAGTTGAAAAGGAGGGGGAAAGAAAAGGAGGAAGCTGTTATGTTCAATATCAAAGCAATTTGGGGGATTATTTTAGAAAAATGATGTTACAGTTAGACTGTGCTCTGTTGAAAATGTACTTAGCACTCTCCTAAGTGACTTGCAGAGTAAAATGGCACCATGTGCTGTAGTAGATAAAAGACAAGTAATAGTCTTATATTATAAGAGATAATTTGAAGGTTTGTGATACTAACATTTGGACTGATTTGTGTGGTGTCTTGTACATTGGAGCATGTGGATGACACAACAGCATGGCTTGAATAGATGCTTTCATTCTTGTATCTTGGTATCTGTTGGTTGTCTTGCAATAAGTTCACTGTTAACAGTCCTTTCAAAATGTAGCAGAACACTTTTGAGAAAGATGTTTTATGAACAAAGTTGCATGGTTTTGCAGTAGACTTAAATATTGGCTCTGTCAATTCTAAAATACTTATGTCTGCTTTACTTGTTTATGTAAAGCTAGAGGCACTCTTTGTTCCTTTACACTGGCTCCTTTACAATCCTAATGAATGCAAAAATCATTTCTATTCCTTTTTCCTGTAATCTGCAATTTACCTTGTTTCACTGGGGTACAGTACACTCTTTTGAAACATAATACAAAGAGGTATAAATAACAACATGCAAATAAGTATTTCTTATTAGAAGGGAACTAGAACACAATTCTAAAGTATAAGTTTTAGTTAATGTATTTTCTTTCTTATTCAAACTTGCATTAAGACCAAGTATTCTTTGCTTCTAACAAAGCTTGCAGTTTTAATAGGCCTAATATTAAATTTTTCATATGACTTTAATTGAATGTAACTCTTCTCTGTATAATTGGTTTTTCTCCAGTTTGAAAATATATAAAAGTAACGAGAAAATAGAGGTTTACTTAGCCATGTAAAATTCAGATTAAAGTTTGCGGAGCTCTTAAGAGATCAAATACAAATTAACTAAATTAATGCCTCTTTCTCTGTAGGGTGCTGGTCAAGACAAACTTGGAATATACGTCAAGTCTGTTGTGAAAGGAGGTGCTGCAGATGTGGTTAGTAATACTCTTAATCATCAGTTTCAAAAGTAGAAAGGGCCTTTGGAAATGCTTTAAAATCGTTTGTTTACTAGTTTGTGTGAATGATTGATTGTTTTAATGGAGATCGTATTAGCATTGGTGTATGATTTTTCTTTGTCTTGAATATGTATTTAGGATGGTCGTCTGGCTGCAGGGGATCAGTTGCTTAGTGTGGATGGTCGAAGTTTGGTGGGCCTGTCCCAGGAAAGGTACGGAATGGTTTCCGTGGTTGTTTTTATGTGAAGAAAATGTTTGCTTAATAACAACTGAAATGGGCAGAAGCTCAAATTTTTCACACTTTACACTTTGTCTTGGCTTTTGATAACTGCCTGTGAATAACCTTAGTAACAAGTTCAACTGTTTGTGTACTATTTTTTCCTTCTTTTCATATGATACAGGCTATCTATATAGAAGAGATTGTATTATATATTTGTGGTTTGGTTTTGAACAATCTTTTTTTAGCTCTAATTTTAAATATTTTGGCTTCTGACCTTTAAAGCAGAAACTGGGAATAAATAGTACTTGCCAGTAGGTATTGTCTGTGTGCATAAGCCTATCTTCTTGTCATCATCTTGTAATTTTTTTCAAAGTGATTTTAAGTATTAATCAGAAAAAGAGTGCTTTGTCAAGCAACAGATTACTGATAATAAGAGTAACTAAGTAATACAGTGCCTAATTTAATTTTATTTTGTTTGCTTCACCTTTTATTGCAGGGCAGCAGAACTTATGACTAGGACAGGTTCTGTAGTAACACTAGAAGTAGCAAAACAAGGAGCAATTTACCATGGTCTGGCAACCCTGCTTAATCAGCCATCCCCAATGATGCAGAGAGGTAAAGATACTAATATTATTGATGTTAATAACAGTTTTGCAGGTCTGCTTTCTGCATTTATAAGAATGCAGAAAATATAATAATTTACAGTATCTTAACAAGTATTAGCATAATATTAAATCAGAAAAGAAATATAATTGCACAGAAAAAAAGAAATTTCTTATCAGAAGTTCATCTGGTTTTAAATACTGTTAGAAATTTTCCTAGTCCAATAATTAATAAATCCTTTGCACATGTACCTTTCAAAACTGAACTACGCATTTAAACACAATTCTGATTTGAATTAATTTTTATTTTAACAAGTAGAATATAATGAATATAAAGAGCATTAAACTTAATGGCTTTTTTTGTCCCTTTCATAAGAGTTTCTCTCCTCTCAGAATATGTCTTCCATGTAATCACTGAGTGCAGTGTAATTAGTAGGAGAGAAAGAAATGGAAACAGAAGCCCTGGAATGTATTTTGCCATTGAATTTTAATTTATTTTTTTTTTAACTAGAAATGTTGAAATGTATCTCCTTAAGTTTCTGTGTGTGATCATAACAAGTTCTTGGATGTTTCTCCAGTGTTATATTTTATCATATATATCATCCTACTTTAGTAGGGTACTAACAAAAGACATATTAAAGTCCAATATAAAATAATATTGTATAGGAAATAGTTTTGTCAGTGAAGACATTGTCTACATGCAGGGTAGTACCACAGTATAGAAAACAATGGGTTAAAAGAACAAATCCTTATTATCACAGTTTACAACACCATCCCAGATGCCATATGCCTCAGTCATCCAGAGACTTTTCAGTATAATACATTTGGCTTTTCCAAATAATGTGGTACCATGTCAGAAGTTCTTTTGAAGAATATGGATTGAAGGAAATCTCTATATTTGATACAAGATTGGGATTGCATATATGAAGAAGTAAAGATTTTTAAATCTAGTATTTGCTTTACGGGGAACTTAATTTTAAAATACAAGCTCAAGGTAGCTCTGATTTGAAAAAAAATACTCTAGACAGTAGTTAAGTGAAAGGGAGAAACTACATATCCAACTGTTACAGTTTCTGACCGCCGTGGCTCAGGTAAACCCCGACCAAAGAGTGAAGGTTTTGAGCTGTATAACAACTCCACGCAAAATGGATCACCTGAGAGTCCTCAGCTGCCGTGGACAGAGTACAGTGAACCAAAGAAGCTGCCAGGGGATGACAGATTAATGAAGAACAGAGCCGATCATCGTTCCAGTCCCAATGTAGCAAGTAAGAAAAATTAGCCTTCTTTTGGGGACAGATGCTTCCTTCAGTAGTTTTAGAGGCTGTTGTATTCAAAAGGGGGCAATTGTTTTTAAAAACTGATTAAGTTTAAAATACCAGTGTAGTGGTAACATTTGGAGCAAGCCTCTTGGTAGAACTACTTAAAGGAAAAATCGTAGTTATTTTGTGAATATTGTTACTTTATTAAGTGTTTATTAAGTTATGTAAATTATTATTAACAGTCTTGTAAATGCTTCCTTTAACTTTCCAACAGATCAGCCTCCAAGCCCTGGAGGAAAGAATGCTTACGCATCTGGAACTACCACCAAAATAACCTCAGTCTCTACTGGAAATCTTTGTACAGAGGTCAGAAGTGGCAAGCAAAATGCTGGCTGTTAAACTTGCTTTATCTATCAATAGTGTCAGTGTGCTTGACTCAAACCAGTGTCTTACTGAACTATTTGACCACAGGGCTGGCGCTTCTGACTGGGTGGAGTTTTGCTTATTACAGCTAAGGAAAGGTTGAGACAGTTTTCAATGATTTCATTAAATTTTGTTCATGAAGTTGTCCTTGTGATTTCTTAGGTTTGTACAATATTGCATACTCGCTTTGAGACCATAAAAACATGAGTCATAGCCACAGTTATATTTGATACTAGGCAACCTCTTTATCTCCTGTCCCAGATGACTAATGCTCTTATGAGCCAAAAGAAAATATTTGGAAAATGCATGTTTAGAACAATCTTCCATTCTGTGTGATTAGAGAATTCTACCTTACTTTCTTTCTCCCTTTTTCAGGAACAGATTCTGCCACCACGACCTGAAGCTTATCCCATCCCAACACAGACCTATACAAGAGAATATTTCACATTCCCAGCTTCAAAGTCCCAGGATCGAATGGGTCCAGCTCAGAGTCAGTGGCCAAATTATGAAGAAAAACCACAGATCCAGGCAGAAAGTAATCATTCTATCAATACTACCATGCAGGTGAGAAGTAATTTTTTTCAGTATAAGGAAATAAACCAGAAAGAAAGTGCTTACTTTCCACTCCCAGACTGCTAGAGACTTTTTTCAAAATAGTCACTCTGTAACTATACCATAAAATGGGAACAACTGTACTTTTGCCAAGATGGGCTTGGGTTCAGGAACCCTATGCTTTCTTTTTCCCCTTCTCATTTTACCTTTTTTTCCTCTTTCTTTCACAGAATTTATGTTATGATGCTCTGCAGATCTGTTATCTGGGATATTTTAATCCCCTGTTAGAGGTAGCGGGGTGTAAGTGATAGTAGGGTTTGTCTTGTAAAGTGTTTTGTGGTTCTCTGAAAAGCAAACTAAATCTTCCATTCTTCCAAGAAAGTTTATGTGGAAAGATATTTGCCTGAAGGGTGTGTTGTTTAAGTGATAAAGTGAAGTATTAAAATTGAAATAAAACAGTACTTTGAGACCTGTCCAAGGTCTTCACTGAAACACAGATTCTGCTCCCAGTTAAAAAAAAAAAAACAAATATATAATTTCAAAGTTGTATCTATTATCAAAGTGTAGATGCATCTTGACATGAAATGAATTTAAACTCATTGTAGTTTTAGAAATCCAGAAATAGTGTTCTGCTCCTGTTAATGAGAACTCCACTCAAATCCATACAGGAAATTAAACCTAGATCTACTAAATCTAATTACTGGATGATCTTTTTCTCTAATCCACCAGACTTAAAAATATAGAGAGCTTTTTTTTTTTTTTGCTATTTCTTAATTAGTGATAAGAGCAGAGCCTTATGTTTCACTCTTGGAAGAGGTGTCATGTAAATTATCTTGAGATTCTATCTAAGTAAGCAAAGTAAGAATTGTTTATTGGTTACTCACACATGTATGGGCAAGTGAATTCATTTAAAAGGCTCCTTTTTTTTTTTTAGTATTTTTTCAGTATTATAGAGATTAAATCCTAATTATTTGGGCTGTTAAAACAGAAGATGTTTTGCTCAAAGTAGGATGGTACTTCTGAAGGCGAATGCTGCCAGTTGAATGATTGTGGCAAATAGATATGGAAATATTTTGCTGAATTTCCATGCTTAACTCTTTCACATTTCATGATTTCATCTCAGTGTTAGCTGCATAGTTAAAATCTAGGTGCTCTGTCAGTGGTGGGAGAAGGGGAGGCGGGTGCCTCCAGAGAATCTTCCTACCCATTTGTCTTAACTGAATTCTATGATAATTGCTGCCTGGACATGCATCTCTCCCCTGCTTAAGACAAGCTTAAGTGAGTAGCTTCGATGAGGTGGTTAAAACTGGTAAAGATGAAGCCCTTCTATTAAAGTTGTTGACAAACACTGAATTTGAGCTATAAGCCTTAAGGTTGAAGCCAGTGCAGGAAAGCATTTTGCTAACGCAAAAGAGAAGCTTTAACTCCTTACAAGAATTGAAAGAGTTCAGTTTTCCCCTGACATACAATAGTTCTTTTAAGTTGAAAATTAGAGGAAAATAAACTTCTTACAAAAAATAAAGAAATACGCTTTAATCTTTGCAGTGAGAGCTGGGCTTGTAAAAAAAAGCTGCTAAATGCCTGTTTTCTGTTCTGAAGGCATTAGCAAACTGTTTGTCTAGGTGCATCTTCACAGCAAATCTAACTCAAATAACTGTGTGTTCAGCTCTGTTGGACTAATAGAGCATAAAAAATACACTTGTTCTTCTCAAAGACGGCATTCTTTAGAGGTCATGGTTAAGGTCATTGATGGAGGGAAATAAAAGGAGTTTGCTTTGTTAGTCTTCTCTCAGTTGTTGATAATTGGTGCATTATGTGTTCAGCGCTTAGCAGTTCCTAACATTCAAAGTATGAATATTTGCTTCAAGAAAATCATTAACAGATTTAATAATTCTGGTTTATGGTCTAGTGTTCCTTTTCAGGTGGTTGTTCAGTGCGATGAGACCCTGAGGTTGTGTAGAAAATGACTTGGCATTTGATGCACTAAAGTGAAAAAAATCTCAGACCATTATACTCATGCTCCAGGAGCAGGTAGAATTAGATTGCCTGCCTGGATTCTGTACCCTGAACGGCATTAGTAATGGGAGCTTCCTGCGGGACACCTCTCCTGTTAATGGAGGAGGGTGGGCAGAGGTGCTTTCTTCTCTCTGTCTCTGTCTCTCTCTCTCTCTGCAGCCTTTCTGTTTGCTTTCCCAGTAGGAAAGATGTTCAGTGAAGCCAGTTGAAGCCTGAATGGCAGAGCTGGTGTGACTGAGCTGCTGCTCAGAGCTGCCAGGACTCTTGTACTCACATATGGGGGAGGGGGTGTCAGGGATAGTCCTGAGAAACTGTGCGAGCTGGGGAGGTTTTCAGCTTAAACTCTGTTTTGCATTCATCCTTCCTCCCAGTCCAGTTACCAGGCAGTTCCCAGGAGCTTGCTTAGTCTTCATCACTTGAATGAGTTAAGAAGACTGAGAAGAATATTTTATTGTTGGTTTTGGAGAACCTACTGGGCGTGGAAATGCTGAAATTTGTTAAAAGTAATTACTTTCAGTAATAAGAATGTGTTTTGTAAGCCATTTTCAAATATGTTTTAATGTAGATGGACTGTAATACACATGCCTTGTTTAATTTCTTTTCAGCGTGCAGCTCGTTCCCAGGAAGAGCTCAGAGATAAAGTTTTCCAGCCAGAGAGGAATCGTTTGGAAGTTGTTATACGGAAGGATGTGGAGTACATCGATCGGAAGTCAGACAGCGATCAGTGGATGAATTCATCTGTGGATTCTAGCACATCTAGCCAGGAACACCTGAACCATTCCTCCAAACCAGTCTCGCCTGGTTCTTGTTTAACTAAAAGCGGACCTGGCCGTTGGAAAACTCCAGCCACTAGCCAGCCGACTCCAGTGGCCATTTCCCAGCCCATCAGAACAGATCTTCCCCCTCCACCACCACCTCCTCCAGTGCATTATGCTGCTGAATTTGATGAACTACAAATGGATTTGCCTCTGCCTCCCCCTCCTCCTCCAAATCAGATAGGAGCACAAGCATCCTCCCAGGTAGCTGCTGCTGAGCGTAAAAAAAGAGAGGAGCATCAGAGGTGGTATGAAAAGGAAAAGGCACGTTTGGAAGAAGAACGAGAAAGGAAACGTCGTGAGCAGGAGAGAAAACTTGGCCAAATGCGTTCTCAGCCACTAATTCCTGCTCAGCCTGTGGTTCCTCCCGTCTCCCTTCAACAAGTGAAATCAGAAAAACCCTCAACTTTGCAGAGGTCTCAAGAAACAGTTATTCGAGAGCTGCAGCCCCAACAGCAGCCGCGGACTATTGAGCGGAGAGATCTGCAGTACATTACTATCAGCAAGGAAGAACTGTCCTCTGGTGATAGCCTCTCTCCAGACCCTTGGAAACGGGATGCTAAGGAGAAACTGGAGAAGCAGCAACAGATGCACATTGTGGACATGCTGAGTAAAGAGATTCAGGAACTTCAGAACAAGCCTGATCGAACAGCGGAAGAAAACGACCGCCTCCGCAAACTCATGCTTGAGTGGCAGTTCCAAAAGCGACTGCAAGAATCAAAGCAAAAGGATGAAGATGACGATGAAGAGGAGGATGATGAGGTGGATACTATGCTCATCATGCAGCGGCTGGAGGCAGAAAGAAGAGCAAGGGTAAAAGGGGATAATCTTTTCTAGAAAAAAGTATTGTAAATTTCTAGCTTGGTGGGTTTTCATGCTTTGAATATTTTGATGTTCTTAGAGGGTAAAGGAGGATGACGCTTTCTTAAATGTCTTGAATTTAAGATGAATAATTTAGAGTGGCTTCACCAGTTAAGTAATGTGTTACGAAAAGTATCAAAGCTATCTTTTATAGCATACGATTTAGCAGTTGAATTTACTTTTCTGGTTTTGGGGAGAGAAAAGTTCCCTTTGAATAAAGTATTTTTGCCATGTTACTAGAGTATGGTTAGAAGGTAAAATAAGGCAGAAATTTGCTTGCAGAAAGGTAAGCAAAAATATTTGAAATTATAAAAGTCTGTAGGAGAATCAGGAATAAAAATAGTGTTTCTAGTAGAATAGATTTCTAGATTTATAGAATAGATTTCTCCCTCCCCAGTGTATTTACCTCTAAAAGTTTGTATTTATAGTCTTGGGACATGAACACAGACACTGAATGCATACTGTTTCCAGGGAACAATGAGTTGAACAGACATTCCAACTTGTTGGTCTGATTCAGCTGCTACCTCTACCTTTACCACCACCTGAGTGCTGACCCCAGCAGTGGGGGGGAGCGTTGGTTGAGCCATTTGGTTTTGGGTGGTGTAACACCCTGTCTAGGCCTCCAATTCATATATGCCTGGATTTTTCATGGTGTCCAATTTAATCAGCATCTGACGAGGTTTGCTTACCTTAGATTCAGTTCTGTGAAAGCTCATAATATATGTAATAAGATAATAACAACTGAATACTATGATGAAATTTTTAATCCGTCTGCTGGTGGCTGTCGTTTCCCAAGACTCTGCTAAATCTACTGTTACTGAGAAAAAGTTTCTATAGGAAAATCTGTTCCTTTCTGAATAACAGCATGGATTCCCAAGTTACATACCAATAGCTATGCTTTTCCAGGCTTAAAAGCTAGCTCTGTAATATGTTCGGTGTCTTCTGTGTGTTTGTCTTGAAAAGTTAACTTAATTCCGTGATAAGCAATGTTTAATTCCTGAGAAATGTTTGGACGTGCTTGTTTTGACATTCAGAAATAGCTAGTGGCTTGAGTAGGATTTGAATTCAGGATTGTTTTGGCAGCTTCCTTTCCTAACTTACTCTTCTCATATTCGCTGCAGTCTTCATTGCTTTCCTTATTTTCTTGTGCCTAACTTTATTACTGTGTAAAACAATAGATACCTCAAACTTGGAAACTGAAGAAAGGAAAAGCTAAATATATGTTTGGCAAACAGGTTGCCCTAAAGTCCAGCATTGCTAACATGCAGTATGTGGCACGTAGACAGTTACCTATGGGCATAAAAAATTCATGTGGAACTGCCATTTTAACAAACATTGTCTTTAAAATTTTACTGTAGCAAGGCCAAGAAAGCCATGTGTCGTATAAAAAAAAAAACCAGTTGTATTGCATAACAATATTAGTCTTCTCTGCAAGTGCTGGCTTTAAAACACTATTTGTGCATAAAGTTCTTCCAGCTTTTTGGAACATTTTGAAACTAAAAACTAACAGTTGTCTTGAACCGAGTTCATGTTTGCATTTTGGTTACATTTGCTTTTAGAGATGCAGTTAAGTAGCATCTCTGCAGAACTACTGAGGTGTTGAATGAGTCAGTACTGATAAAAATTTTGGATTATTTGTTTTAATTTCTGTATTTCAGGTTTATGTCCATTCAGTTCCTTGTTCTAAAGCAGCCAACTAAACAAATAAAAGAAAATGCTTTTGAAATAGCGCAAGTCTAACCTATCTTTATTTACACTGTGCATCTTTCTTTTTTTTCCCCCTTTCTTACTACCTGCAGCAGACTGCTGTGCCAGCAATCTCTGTTCTAGATTTGGTATGTTTGTTTCTTTCTCTTCAATATCTTTCCCATTTCAATTCCTTATTATTATTAATGACAACCCTATGTGCTTTGGATGATGATTTGGCATCTTTGGGTGTTCAAAGATCATTACGATACAGTAAGCAGTAAGTTAACTGCAAGCATGCATTTGAATGTTTTCAGATGTGGTGATTCCTTTCCCTGTGTTTCCTTCCTCTTAGATGTTGTGTTCTGCTTGCAGACTTGATTTGTTTGTTGCAGCAGTGGTCTAATATAAAACTGTGTATCTGCTGGTTTGTGCAGTTTTGTTTATAAAATCTTACTAATAACTTTGAATGACCAGGCTGTGAGGTAAGATTGCTTCCTTTCTCTTTCCCACCCATGCAGGTTTTAGGAGAGCTCTAAGAGCACTATTCCCTTCCAGTTTGAAGTGAAATTGTACTGAGAGCCTAATAATACAGCATACTTCTTCAGCACATATTGAAAAATACATACACCCTGTTGTTTGCAGGTGTTACATGTGTTATGTTTTGTCATTAATATAAAAATGGATTGTAAGCTCAGAAATTACTTCTGAACTGATATTTCCAAGTCAGTTGCATAAACAAGCAATCATTAAGCTACAACATAATTTCAGTTTCAGCTGGTTAATACTATATTCTCTTGCATCTAAAACATGACCGGCTTTCAAACTGGAGCAGTAATTGCTATAACTCCAGCTAATTCTGTATGGTATTGCACTTACTGGACATGGGGACATGGAAAAGGAGTTTTGTAGTCTTCTAGAGCAGAACTACATCCCCTTCAATGTCAATTTCTGTATAATTAGTGTACCAGTTTAAAACACAGGTGATGCTTGCAAGTCCTGTTAGTAAAATTTAATTTGTGCTGCTTGAAAAAAACTGTAAATGTGTTGGTTCAAAACATGGATTTGGATATTCAGCACTGCCTTGTAAAAAAATCACCTTTTAAAATGCATACTTAAGGTAACATAAAATCTAAGGTGTTCTATTTTGTATCTGTTACATGAGCGTTAAGCAGTTTACAGCAGTGGAAGAGGTGAAGCATTTTATCTTTCTGAATTAATGGACAAGCCAGGATTTTTCAGACTTAGTATCTTATCAATATTTCCTTATTACTATGCCTATTACTATTATATTTTTTTGCTCAAACCTTGATCCCTGGAGCTGCAGCTAGATAGATAAAGTACTTTTCCAAGTAGACTGCAAATGCCTGGATCTTTCTGCGACAGGAGGTTGGTGAAGGCAGACGGTATCATCAGCTTGAAAAATGGATTAGACAAATGCATAGACATCACACCTGCAAACATCTACTCAGAGGATTACACAGGGCTGTACCGCCTGACATCTCTAGTACTGAGCTAAATGCTGGGGCAATACTAGAAGAAAAGGCCAGGCTCGTGTGCAGCTCTTCTTGCCATGGTCAGAGACAGCAGAATACTGGGCTAGATGGATTCATGGACTGAATCAGTTGATGATTTATAATGTTTATAAATTTAGCTTTTAAAAAAGACAGCAAGCTAATTCTGAAATAGTTGAACACTATACCCAGCAAATACTGCTTTTTCATAATTTCATGATTTTTATACCATTCACATGACTTACCAGACATAAACGCATCTAAACAATGCCACTTCATATACCCAAGTAATTGCTACTTTGTTTCTAAAAAAAAACAAACAAAAAAAACCAACAAAACTTTCTCATGTTTAAAGCTTTTTTTATATGTCTAAGGTGAGCATTGGTGATAGATGTTCTGCTAATTACAGGGCTGAAGGAAGGTGATGAACAGTTAATGCATGAATTGTCAGCTTAGCTAGTGTTTGTTTTTTAAATTCCCCAGGCCACTATGAGATCTGATCCAGTTTTTTAGCTATCATTAAATAAATAGGTATAAATTTAAAGTTCTCCTGGAACATCTTTTAGAGTGATCTAAGCAGTGCTTGGAGAAATGAACTTTGTCTGAAATCTGAGACTTCCTGGATGCCTGCCAGTCCTGTGAATACCTTAACATTCCTGACAGGATCAGCCCACTGGCCCCTTTACAAGGAGCAATAGCTCAGAAGGAACGTGGGCTTCTTTGCCCTCCTGTAGTAGGCTCTGTAGGAGTAGTGCTGCGAGTATGTGTTGGCAATAGGGAGACAAAGTTGTGTGGCTGAGCAAATGGTTGGCACTTCGCAATAGAGCTGGATCAAAGCAGGGGAAAAGAATTGGTGCTTTGTGCTCAGCTGCTTTGCTCAGTTACAGCTGGGAGAATGCTCTTCTCCGTCACTCTGGCTGTACAAATTAGTTGTTCTTCCCTGTTACAATATAAACACATGGCTTTGGAAGAGATGTAGAACAACAGTAAATCGAGTGAAAACGTGACTTTTAAACAAGAGAAAAACTAATTGGGATAGAGAAGCATCCAATCAAAATACTCAACGTGGGGATTTTATAGGCCTCTTACTAGAAATGGGACACAAAGCTGATTCTCCTTTGCATCTTGAAACTTCGGGACGAAGTTAGAATTGGGTTCTGTTGTACACACAGAATTACAGACACAAATGTCTGCAAGTGTTCTGGCATGCCTCATCATTCCACAGCTCCCTGCCTTGGTCTGGGAATGCTCCAAAGTAGAAACTAGTTACTGATCATAAAGAAATGCAATGTCATCTCTTAATAGTTGCTGTATTCTCACTTCTGCCTTCTGTATAATTTTTAGACATTTTCCTATAGGTATTATTTTTTCAGTAGCCTCTGACCCGGCCAGATACAGTTGTCTTCGCAATTCTTATGATTCAGATGTTAACAACAGTTCCCAGGTGGGCAGCTTGGTCACTTTGGCCTTCTTTAGTTAAGGTCAGAAGACAATAAACAAACCAGTCCTACTTTCTCTTTTATTTAGTTGGAAATTCTTTTTTGTTTAGGTGCTTTTGAATAGGAATATTTGCTGCTAAGCAGTAAGGCATGCATGCCATAACCTGGGAGCAGTAACTGCCATGTTCAGGGTGTTTTCTAAGTGTAGTTGGGACAGGAATTTTCCTGTATTTTCTCACCACGCAGTTTTTGCTTGCCTTTCTTCTTTTTTTTTTTTTCTTTTTTTTTTTTAAGAGGAAATGACTTCTCTTGTATAAACTCTTGTGAATTACTAGCTGTCTTTCCTTTTGACAGCAATATTATCTCCTTTGCTAAAATAATGTCTTTCTAATAACTAAGACAAGAAGTCCTAATCCAAGCAGGGAGTTGGTTAACTACCCTGTCCCCTGCTCTACAGTGCAAACTGGGCTTGATCTTTATCTTTTGTCATTTTCAGTTGGAATAACAAAGTTTTAGCTCTAAATAAGGGGAATTTACTCAAAGGTAGCGTCCTCTAGAATACATTCAGCAAATTTGTGCCTAAATTAAATGAATTAATTTTGCTCTTTAGCTTTCATGCTCAAAAATAAACAATGGGAGGAAATAATTGTAAGAAAATCAGTCAAAAATGTTTAGGCTTTTTTTAATTACCTAGGGAGGAAGATACTGGCATGAAGGTTGTCCTCACAGTCTATTAAGACTTAATTTCTCTTTCTCTCTTGTACTACTCTGTGTCTTAAGGGTCTTTTTCTGTAAGTGAAATTGGATTGTAAAATCAAATCCAGGAGTAGAAAAGTATCCCTGTTAAATGCAGTTTATATCCAGATCAAATCACTTCCTGATTTATACCAATAAGGATAAAAAAAAAATTGTGTGGAGGAAAAGAAATTACTTTAAAACATATGCTACAGTAAGAAATAACATAGCATGTAGTCCAGTTAATTTCTACTTCTGTTATTGTGCCAGTGAATATTCCTGTCCATCAAGGGCTTATATACTGTTAGCTTTAAAGAATCACGCAGAGTTTGGATTGTGCTCAGTTTTCCTATCTGTGCACTATCACATGTTTATATAAATCAGTATTGTTTGTTGGACATGAGTTGTTCTTGTGAGCTGTTTAATCCCAGTAGTCAAAAGTTTTCTTTCCTTCACTCTCTGCTATTTCCAAAACACATCTGCTGCAGATACAGTGGGAGACTTTATTTATCTCCTGAGACTATTTGCAGACTTGCTGAATGAGCCTGTTACTTTAAATGGATTGACCCTTTGACTAATGAGTCACGATTTTCCGGTGCTTAAATTCTAATCCAGAATGAAAAAAACAATTGACTGCTGGAGCTGTGGGCTGTTGGTTCCAAGTATTTAATTTCACTTTACTGTACCTATGAGACTATGGTTTCTGAAGCTCTTTGGAATGTGAGTCACCTCAGTCTTCTGCTAAGGGTTCAGATATGACTGCTAAAAATGTCTTCTTGTGTACTTTGTGCTTTTATGTATGTAGTTCTGTGCGCCTCTCTTCGGTTTTTTTTTTTCCCTTAGGGATTTGAGGCAAGCCAGCGTAACAAAGAATACTCTTAATGGCTGGAGATTATATTGATGTATCTGTAGCATAGCATTTTCTACTGAATGAGTTATTTTTAGATGCCAGTATTTGGTTACATTTTCATGTCCCATCTTGCCGACGTGAGTGACCAATTAAAATTGTGTCTCTGTTAGTTACAGGATGAAGAACGCAGACGGCAGCAACAATTGGAAGAAATGCGGAAACGAGAAGCGGAAGACAGGGCCAGGCAGGAAGAAGAGCGCCGACAGCAAGAGGAGGAGCGGACCAGGAGAGAGGCTGAAGAAAAGGTTGTGGTTGTCTGAGTGCCACAGGGGTTCTTGCAGGCCTTTCCTCTTCAGCCTGGACAGTACCAGCTCAAGTGTTGGGTTAGCAGGGTTTAAACACAGTAGCCGTGGTGATAAGGGTCCTGGCCCAAGGCTTCAGTTTGGCCAATCTAAACCAAAAAGTAATTAAACAAACAGCCCGTTCCTGCTGGCTGGAGTTGACTGGTACTGCAGAAATAGTACTGTGGTCTTACTGGCTGAAGGCTTTTATCAGTGTCAAGGCTCTTACCTTCAGAACCTTTCCGAAAATTATGGAAGAAATCAGTCACCTCCTTTTTCCCTTCAGCTCCCAACATAACTTGCATACCTTCTTTATTATCATGGCTCAGTTAGTGGTGTTGGGTTTTCCTATGTCCCAGAGACGGCACTTGAATATTTCTGTAGTATTTTTTAATATAGATACAGAGAGAAGTATAAAATACAGCAGAGTAGTGATGAATATTCCATATTGTTTTTTATGTTTGGACTGTGGGAAGGAAGAGAAGTGGTTTCCAGAAAGCAAGTAAATAATTTCCGCAGATAAATGTGCAGTCAAAATATAAAAATTCGGGGTTGTAGGTTCCTTCAAAACATTATACATGAATTTGAGAAGCTTTTCTGATAAAACTAGAAGACAGAGCAACTTTTTTGACTCAGCATTTTTCTTAAGACCTTTTTCTTCCTAGAGAAAGCAGTTACTTTTGTTCAGTTTGCCTGTTAGTAACACTGACTTCAGAAAGAAGAAAGAAGGCTAGCTTTTAATGTTGCTCATCTTGGAAGATAGAGCAAATACATTTAAAAACCCCCCAAACCTTAGATATATTAACTGTGTTCATTTATTTTTGTTAGATTGTTTTCAAGCTTAGTTAAATTGTTTCCCATAAACAGTATGGGTTGGTGAGTGGAAGAGAGAAGTAAGGAAGATGTGTCTGGAGTGAGGAAAGTATTTAAAAGTATACTGTATGGAGCTTAAAAGAATGGAACCAAGAGAAAACAACCATGGTGTTCTTAACTTCTGACAATGATGCGGCCAAATGACATTTGGATCATACACTTGAAAGAGTTTTCACTGGCAGATGTTGACTGAGATACTTCTACCAACTCAGTACCATCTGTAAAATGGTTTTAGGGAGTAGTACAAGGAGATGAGTTTCACATCTTTGTTGTAGATGAACAAGATCAGATTTATTTATTATTTTTTTCAGGATAACTGACTCAGTGTTGGACAGATATGCAGTTAAGGTGGATTTCTTTAAACATATGGATTTAAACCACAAATGATGGTTGTTCAGAATGCTGTATATTCCCAGCAGAAGTTATACTATGCGTATACCCAAAGGGTTGTGTAACATACATACAGTTGTCAAATACACCTTCTCATTTGTTATCAAACTACTCAGTAAACCCTTGTATTAATTTACAATGTGTCTGAGGCAAGAGCTGAACAGAATTAAATGCTATTTAGTTTAAAAACAGAACAGTCTTTTAAAGTGGAAAAATACATAGAAGATATTTCATGACTTTTTAAATGGTCATTAACTTCGTATAAATATCATTAGCATAGTTTCTGTTTTAAATGCTTTTTAACAGCATTTATTTGATGCCTGTTTTGGAAAAGTTCTTTGTAATCGATTTTTGTATGAAAGTAGTTTTCCTGGTGTTTATACTAGAAACTTTGTTAGGAGTCATCTATTCCAAGGCTCTGTTGACTAATTTACATTGTATAGGCATGAAACAAAATTACAAAGTTCCCTTTTTAAGGTGGTAGTTAATTTTAGTTATTCTCCTCTCCCACAGATTCTTTACAGCTTTAGTAAATCTGCCCCTTGTTAACTGTAGTTACATTTTAAGTAATAAATGTTGGAATGCCCTTAGTTTACACAGGCAGTTGCCGTAGTGACCGCAGGCAGTGGTAAATCTGTAAATAACAGCTACAGTGTGTTATTGGATGCCTGCTGGTTTTCTGCATAGTAATAAATAATTCTTTGTATGAGTCCCTATAGATGCTCTGCTCGTCAGAAAAGGAGACAAAAAAGATTTATGGAAGACGTTTGTAGCTCAGTGATGGAAGGCTTAAATCTCGTCGATTGAAATGTCTGACCACTGTGTTTCTGTTTCCTCTGGGCTTTCAGAGGCGCCAGGAAGAGGAGTATTACAGTCGCTTAGAGGCTGAAAGGCGCAGGCAGCACGATGAAGCTGAACGAAGATTGCTGGAACCTGACGAGCCTGGTCTGTACAGACCTCCACTTCCACGGGAATATGAACTCCCATCCCCAACCCCTTCATCTAACGCTCCTCCTCCCCCACCTCAGCGAAACACCTCTTACCTCAAAACACAGGTCCTCTCCCCTGACACGATTTATACTGCCAAGTTTGTTGCATACAATGATGATGATGATGATGAGGAGGAGGATTCCAATCTAGCAGGTCAGGATAAGTACTCCAGCACAAGAAAATCTTATGGTGACTTTCCTCCTGCCACCCTTAAGCCACAGCAGCCCTCCCGCCAGCCTCGCCCAGTTTCAGATGGCATCTTTCTTTCCAACTCATTCCAGTCATCTCCTGTCAATGCCAACAGTACTACTGCCAAAAAAAGCCAGCCCCCACCCCCATCAAACAAACCAAGTTTCATCCATGCCAGCAGCTCTAAAGGTAGAAACAATGAAATCAGTCATCTCTACAAAACTATCCTCATATTTTCAACTCCAGTGCTCTAGATTGAATCACTCATTTTGTGATTTCCCCCTCCCTTAATCACTGTTTTCACTCTGGTGATCTAACTTAAATCCTGATATTAATATGAATCCTTCAATTTTTAATTATTTTGATCTCTCAAATTTTCTTGCTCTTTTCCCAAACTTTTCAAAAGCAAAAATTCCATCTTTCACGTACAAATCGGAAATGATTTTAACTGCTACTCAATCAGTTCGAAGTACTGTTGGTTTTGGCTTTCACTCTGTATCTTTAAGTGATTTGTTTTGTATGACTGACCGCTGTTTACTTAGGGCATCTGGAAGTGCACCTTTCTTGAACACAGGAAATCTCTCCTAATGGGTTCATGGACAGAGCTTACCTTCTGCTTTGTTATTGGTACCAGGGTTCTCTCTCTTTTAATAGTGTGTGCAAATGGCTTTAAAAATTACATTTGTAGATGTAGTTCTTAAATACGCAAGCACCAAGAGAAATACAGGTCTTGCAGTTCGTTTCATGTAACCTGAAGTTCTGGTTTTTACAGTGTAGTTTCCTTGCAGAGAGACAAAAATCTAAATTTCATCTTAGTATTGTTTGCTTTGCTCCTTCCCTTCCCTTCTCCATCTCTGTGTTTCTTTGACTGCTCATCTTGTTGTATAACTCTAAGTGGCCAACCATAGTGGAGTTTAATTTCAGTTACAGCTCTAGCTGCCAGTAACTTCAGCACCATATTTTACTTGCAGAGTACTAGTTGAGCTGTACTCCTGAATTCAAAGCTAACTCAGTCCAAAGTTTGGGGATTTTTTTTTAATGTCTGCTGTGTAGGAGAGATCTTGTGTACTTGACTCTTTGAGTATGTCTCGCTCTGATAAGTTTGCTCTTTATTGATGTAATACTTTGTCTTTAAACACTGGCATCTGCTGGTACTTCTACGTTTGTTTTCTTCTTTTGAAGGAAATGGTGGCCATGACATTGTCCTAGTTTATTCTTTTTAGTTATGCTGGGGGTTAACAAGTGCCTGACAACCAACTCCAGGTCATCAAATCATCCTTCTAAAATGAAAAGGATAGCAAGTAACCTGAGATCCCAAGGGAAAGTGTTTATGCTGGCTTCTAGCTGAATGGCTAACTTGTTTGCTGGATCAAGTCTCAGTGGCACAGGTGGAATCCTACAATATGTTGTATCCCTCATCACTTTTTTGGCCACCTAACAAATTAGGAAAATGGCTCACTTGCTTTATTCAGCAGTGTGCCCTGGGCATAAGGAGTATTTGAGCCTCCAAATAGATTCCATCTATTAGAAGCACTTCTAATCCAGCTGCAATAGTATGTGAATCTGATTTAGGACATATATGAGGCCACCGAGCATCTTGTCTGCATCCTTTTCAGTTGAGGCTCAAGTCATCATTTTCCAGCAAGGCATCCGTTCCTTTGCAAGGCAGATCAGCTTCTGCTGCGGTTGGACTGCTTCCAGTGCTGAAGAGAAACTCTGCACAGTATTGCGTAGTTTTTAATACTGCTGAAGGAACAGTTTAGCTCAGTTATAATTACTGTCCCACTGGTGCGGTTGATGATTAGTAGTTCCACTGATTGGGGTCCGCACAACACCTAAATTGTATAAAAAAAGTATCCACAGTGATTCTCATCTAAAGGCAGGGGAAGCCTTTTACGTCATTTATGACGTCACAGCGTCATTTACGCTGGTGTTGCCTGTGAGATCTCAGGATGTAGTAGTCTCTGTGGTAATAGCCTCTCTCCTGCAAGCCCATCTATCACTCCTGCCTGGCTCTGTAATATGTTCTGAATCTTAAAGGAAAGTGAGGGAAGGTTTTAGCTTTTCAGTGTGTTTTCATTAGACTGGAGTACAAGCAGACATTCTGGATGCTACCTGTTGTGTGCTACTGTTATGCCTACCCACCGTGCACGAGAAGCCACTGATAAACCCACAGCGAGTTTTGTATCAGAAGGCCTTCAGCATTTGAACACTGGATATCACAAAGAATTAAGAATATTCTAAAATGGCAGGCTTTGACATGAAACTTTGATACTGTATGTCTGTACTGATTTTTTTTCTTTCAAAGGACTTTCTTTTTCTAGAAATTCTTACTTGAAACTGACTGTAATAAAGAGTAAAATGTGCCTTCCATCACAGCTCATAGGCTTCCAAAAGCTCTCGCTTCCCTTCCTTATTTGGCACTTTGAAGGCTGTACATGTAATGAATTAAGCAACCCTAGAGCCATCAGTCACTAATTGTCACCACCACTCTCCCTGCCTCCCATCATCCACAACACAGAATGCCATTTCATATATAATTGCATTTCTAATCCTGCTTTCTGTTAATTTTAATTGAAAAATGAATCTCAGGAAAGTGAAACGTTCAGTGGTATTGTGTGTGCACATTTGTTTTTCCTGGAAAACAATCAAAAGGACAATTTACAAAGATTTGGTTAGGCTTTTGGTAACAATTAAGGAATATTGTAGTATGATGCTTCGCCTTTAATAGCCTAATTCATAAACCATACAACTAATTCTGAATACTCTTATTTCATAATTTTTAAAATAGCCATGAGAACAGGTTAACTTCACTTGATTGCTCAAGCTTCTATGAAGACTGCCTGCGTAACGTACAAAGCCGTTTGCACAAAATGCAGAATTCACTGTGCAGTTTGACCATCTCCCATCTCGCTGACTCTGTTACATTCCTGTCCTTTACAGCTCTTTCCTGTTCTGAGTGTTAACTCTAGTAAACCACGCTTCTGCAAATTTTGCTCTCGTACCTTCTTCCACTGGGTCTCTTTAAGACCGTTGGGTCTGTCAGCTCACTGAAGAAAAAGTCAACACCCAAATGAAAACCACTGTCCTAATGCAAATGAAACTATGAACCACAGCTTGTGGATCCAGCCTTTTCAAAGAAGGGAAGGCAGTACTTACAGGAATGTAAGACTCACAACTAAGAGGAAAAACATCTTCATATGCCTAGCATACCTAGCATGATTTGGTTTGCTGCATATTTTTTGGTGTAAAAAATCTGGCCTACAACACATTAGCTAAATTGGCTTTTGTGTTCCAGCCTCATTTGTGTATTACTGAATATTTCTGAGAAGTTAGATAAACCAGTGGAAGAAGCAAACATCTCCTTTTGTACCAAAGAAGGTTCACAAGACATAACATGTACGATATTGAGACCAGAACTGTCTGAAGACAAATCTGAGTAGTGTGCTGACACTTCTTTTTACTCTTTTCCTGACAGTTAAGAGAATATGGTCTTAAATATAAATTAAATTATTAAACTTCTGATTGGAAATAAAAGGTTTTGTCTTGTGGCCTTTAGAAAGAATTAATATAATGTGTAAAACCTGTGTGTTATATCAACTTAAAGGTGCAGTGCTGCAAGAGTTGCTTGAAATTTAAATTTAGGGGTGGGAGGAAAGGGGCATCTTCTGAGTGATACAGTTTACTGACTCAGACTTAACAGAGACTAAAATTCTGATTGTACTGAATTGCAAAGATGTGACATACTAATCTTTGCTTACTTTTAGCCTCAGAAAGAGAGCAGCTGCAGCTAACTTACTTCCTGTGGAGCTTGTCCCAGGATAATGAAGAGTGTTGCTCTATCTGTTGATCTCCTTGAACAGCTTCTAATGTCTGTCTTACAATAAGCCATAATAAGATAAAGACCATGATTTGCCGTGTGCTGGATAATCTAAACAAAATGGGTTCTGACGCAAAATTAGGAATGAAAAAAATTAGGCCGTTTTAAGAGGGTTGGAATGAAATAGTTCTGGGTTTAAATATTGTAGAGGTCAGATGACCTCTGATTATTTATGATTCTCATTTGAGATTGTTTCTTGAGACAAGCACTGCACCTTTTTGAATGAATGCAGTATAAAACCTTTGTGTTGTAACTGCAGTCCTTAAACTTACTTCTTTCTTTTGCATAAGGAATAAATTCATACACTGGATCTACAGGAGCAGCTGCTGGGGAAGTTTATCGGGATCCAAGAGACAAAAGAGCTAAAAGGTGATATACAGGAGTCCATTAACTTTTATACAACTGACTTGGCTAACTTCTGCAGTAATTTCTGTTCTCATCGTATCTGGGGGCTGCTCAAGAGTTCTGCAGTTGGCTCTGTTATGGGTTACTATAAAACACAACTAAGTTTTCTCCATAAGTCCTTAGATGATCTGAAGCACTGCTGAACAGCAAAAAATTTTTGGCACTACAACTAAGTAAACCAAACGATTACTGTAAATGAACAACTTCAGCTGGTTTAGGTGTAATTTATAAATTTGAACAGTACCTCTCCAGTGGGATTCTTACCAAACTTGTAATAAGCATAAATAATACAGGCTATATACATATCTCTTACAGGCTTTACCATGTAGCATACTGAAGATGGGACAATAAAACCTTTGTCTTCCAGTGCTTTTTCTTAGAAATGTGCCACCACAGAAAAGCTTGCTAGTTCAGCCAAAGCAGTAATGCTGTGCTAATACAGGGAGAGCCCTTGTTTATACCTGCCATTCATGTTGAAAATTGGCAAGCATTTCCATTTATTTTGACATGCAATAAATGGTGAAGTCATAAATTTCTCTTAAATGATAGCACAATGTGAGAGTTAAAGGTATGTGTGAGGAACAAAACCTTTCAGAAGACAGAATGGAGACTACTGTAGTCAAAGAAGCTGTCATTACATGTCATCAAGAATGATTATGTTTAAGGATCTCGTACATGAGAATTACACAAAATACTTTTTGTTTCCTTTCCAGTCAAGATGCAGATTTACCTGGAGCACCAGAAAACTTGACGTTCAGGGAACGCCAGCGACTTTTTTCACAGGGTCAGGATGTATCCAATAAAGTAAAAGCTTCTAGGAAACTAATGGAACTGGAAAATGAGTTGAACACAAAATAAGATTAAAGCACCTTATCAGATGTAACGGATGATCTCCAAATTGAGGGATTGAGATTGGGGGCACACTACTAAGTATGAACAGAAAATGAATGTTTTCTGAAAGGACTGACTTTGATTCCTCTATATCTAAGACTGTTAATTAAGACTTAGAGATGTTGCAATAGCAAGAAAACTGATTACTTTGCCAGGAGCTTGTGGTTTATACAATGAAAGCACTGTAAAATTTTAAAGATATGAATCACGTGAAGGTAACTTTTTTTTTCTGTTTGGGGGGTTAAGTTCTTTTGCACCAGACCAAGTAGCACTTGTCAAAGATAAGTTCTGTTTCCTGGTGTTTTACAGACACACTTCTGTTTCAGCTGCTGAGCAGAGAGAGTGAGAATAGCTTGAACTGCCTAAACTAAACTGTGCACTAGAAATTAGTATTTTAGGTTGTTTGATAAGAAGCCAATGTCTGGGCCATCTTAAATAAGATTCCATATGCAAGTTTGACATACTGTATGGTGTTCATAGAAGGATCAGCATATCAATACAGATCTTACCATTACTTAGTACTGGCATAACACACATTCTCTAGATAGAATCTTGGAATAAAAATGTTTCTATTCCTATGTATTTTTTGGGTCTAAAATGGATGCCTAAGATTTTATCTGTAGTTATGCAAAAGTCTATGTTGATGCATCCCCACTATATGTGCTTCAGACTTTGAAAAATGTGAAGATAAAAACCTTTGGATAACTTTCATTAAAAATTACATAAGCAATAGATAGTAGGCTACACTTAGTGGCCCTTCATCAGCTAGGACCAAAATGTTAGTAGTGTGTTAAAGACAAGGATTCCAGTTACAAGGTGAGCAGAACAGATGGGTATGTTTTCTGAGAAATTCGGATTAGAAGTTATTGGGCAATTGGGCATGGAATGGTATTGATAAGTCTGTTATTATGAGTTCAGCAATAGATTTTTTTTTTCTATGGAGATACAAACTGGCATTAGAGAAGAAGACTGAAGTGTAAAGCATAAGATACAATGCTCAAGCCTGGAAGTGGGAATGTTCGTAAGGTCATTAACAGGGCTGGTGTCCTGGAAGGAACCATCTCTGCTCACACTGAGAAGCAGTTCTAGTGAGCTCTTCAGTCTAGCTGGCTTTACTGACATCCTGTTACTGTTGTACTGAAAGCCTTTTTGGCAGTTCAAGCTATTTTTTCACACTGTTATAGCCTTATTTAATTTTAAATTGTTAATCTTTTTCCTCCCACTATTTCTTCAGCTATGCTTATGTGGCTGATGATGTTGGGAATAAGGACCTCATCAGAGTCTTTCTCATTGTGTGATGTTAAGACAATATATATTGTGATTCCAAACAAATTTTCTATTTGACAAAGCCCTTTACTGGCTTTAGATGATTTTTTTTCCTGTATCATATTGTTCTCTTATAAATATATATTTAGGGATTTGTGCACACTTCCAAATACAAAGGGGTAGACTTTCACTGCCTTAGGAAAGAAATCACTTTTAATAAGAGTTGTATGATAAATAAATGCAAGTTAATGAAAATTGGAGTGTAAATATTTTTTACATATTTCAGGTTTCTTATTTGAAAGTGTGCTTTTACCGTTTCACCTGTTAAATATGAAGTAGAAGATTAAACTGGTTCAAAGTGTTAATGAAGGATCTGCATGCTTGCTATGTCTGTTCATCAGGAAAAGCAAGCCTCTCCCAATTTATCTTGAGAACACTAGCAGCCTTACAGTGACAAATTTTTCTTGAGGAAAAAAACTTATGCTGTGGCTGAATTACTGTTGCTGCTAGACTCTGAAAAAGGCTTAGCAAAAAAATACCTATAACCTTCAGTTGAGTGGATTTGGCCGCTATTGGGCATTCGGGTCAAGTGTGAATATGTGTAAAAGTGCTTTTCATATTTGTCTGTGCATTATTTGAAAAAACATCAAAACTGCTGTAGTTTCCCATTTCTACTGTATTTCACTTGCAACCTATTTTTAATAAAGTTTGTATTGTATTTAACTTTGCATTAAATGTTTTTTGTACTCTTATTTAATTCTGCATTCCTAACAACATAATCATAAACCAGAAGGGCTTTTAATATGTTTTGCCTTGCCCGTCCTCTTAAAATGTATTTACGAGCAAAGTCGGTGTATCTCATAATAAGTAGATGAAAACCTCAAATTAATTTTACATGGAGAATCAACAGAGGAGGCTGACCTTCACTAACCAGAGAGAATTTCTTAGCCTAATGTTGTGTGATACCTATAGTGCTGACTTGAAAGAAGTGATTTTTATAGCTTAACCAGCAACTTATGAAGTAGTAAATATCAGTGGGGTTGATTATACAGACTAGTTATACTGTATTTGTATCCTCCTCAAGTGCAAAGGTGTTTTTCTAACAGCAAAGAGAAACCTATAACATGGCATCTTTTGGAAAAGTAAATAGTATATGCAGAGTCTCCACTGGGATTGCTGTGGTTAATGGGAGTCCGCAGTTCAAGCTCTGCTGGGGGAGGGAGCCAGGCCCCAGTGAAGTGCTGTAGATGCCTTCTGCTGTAGCTGTACATCCACTGAAGATGGGATTGAGAGCCACCTATAATCTCAACTGAACTTTTAATTTTGAATGTAGAACGTCTAGCCCAGAAGAAAATGGAAGCAATCCATTGCCCTTCTGTATGAGTCCCTCAGTCTAAACAAGAGAAAAGAGCCAGTACAAACAAGAAGTGGTGTGTTTGATGAGTCTGTAGTTATTGCAGCTGAAAACTCTGTCATAGAAACTTTTATTTCCAAACCAGAGTATTCCAGGGGTTTTGAGAGAGGAACTGTGTATGATGTGCAGCAGTGGTAATGCATTTTCAGTGGGAAAAAGTTTTAGGCTACACCTTCAGGTCAGGTTTGCTCAGTGAGCACACCGGTGTGATGCTGTTGGGCAGTGCAGCACCTGCTTTGCTTTAGGGGCACGAGTTGGCAGCCTTGGCAGCACAGCTCTTGGTGTTCCTTCTAACGATGGCCCTTACGGTGATAACTGTGAAGTTGTATTTGCATATGCAGTCAGCTCTCTACAAAATTAATTATTTTAAACCTGTGTTAAATTCTCCCTTCTGCACCTATCATCCATATACACTGTTTTTCAACTCCTTTAGGTACTGTCTGTACTACAGTCCTGCTGGCTTTTGAGGAAAAGACAGGGAAATGAAGATGTTGACGAAGTCCATAGTATGCATCCTGTTCCCTGAAATAATAAGAAATATATTTGATCATACGGATTGCTGTTTGTACATCAAGAAATGAGTACACAAGTAGCAGAATAAACAAGACTGTTCTTTCGCTCCTAATTCAATTAGGTAACACAAAACATAGTGCTGGTAAAAAATGAGCTTCAGTAGTAACAGTCTTAAAACACACATACTGACTCATGTATGTGATAATAAGAATTGGCTCTTCCTCCTGTTTTGTCAAATGATCTTGCTGTCTTAGGGTCAGTTACTGGCATGTGGCCCAGATGGCAAAGCCTCACAGGTTAAAAATTTGGAGTTGTCTGACTTCTTTCTCAGCTGTAATGACAGCTAAACTTAATGAGACCACAGTGCAATACACCTGCCCAGAGAATCTGTTATTGTTACTGACAGGTGCTCAGAACTGAACTACAGTTACCAAAAAATGTGGAATGAAATATTTACAGCTTCACCCAATAATGTTTACAGGCTGTGTGCAGTACAGAAGTCTCAAGTGTAGAGAATGCCACCTCATACAGGCAGTAGAAAATGTGGAGACGTACAGCAGAACCTCTTTGTGTTTGGCAGAAGAGGGATAACAGCCTTCTCTCCTGGTCTTTTTCCCAAATGCTCTTCTGCCCATTCTGTTTCTTGTTACTGCATTTAGGAATGCTGCAATGGACAACTCATCAGAAGTTTATGAAGCTGGGACCTCTTAGGTCGTCTTGGTTCCACAGCTGGGGTTAAAGTGAAATGCATCAGTAGTATTCAAGACAATGCTTACTTAATAGTATCCTAAGAATTATAATCCACTGATTGATTTTATAAGCCACGTATGGTATTTCACTGATGCTAAAATTAATAAAAATGTGGATTTAGAAAATTCCATTAAATTTCTGGCCCTGAAGTTCCACAGAAGGATCTGTACTATGGCAGGGCCCTGCATTTGCGGGGGGAATATGGGATCAAGTTGGTAAAAGTTTGGGGAAAAAAGATTCTTCAAAGCAGAGAATCAGTGTAGAAGGGTGTGCTGGAGTACAGTCTGGCAGCATTTCCAGAAGATAGCTGGATTTTATATTTGTTTCTTGCCTAGGTCTCACCAACGGGCTGTTTTGTTACCTGCCCATCAAGCAACCTCTCCTAAACTTTGGAAATAGAAGGAAGATCCCTAAGGAGATTTGCTGCTGTTATGATAGTTACACATCATACTGTGATTTTTTGTTTTTATACTGGTGGGACAATTTTCAGTACAATTTGACCTTCAGAGGTGCTCAGAGAAATTACTAAATAAGAGTAGTGGATGCTCAGTTTTAGGTTACTACTTCAAAGAGTAATAGTAAATTGTTTGTTACAGCCTACAGAAACAAGATCCTTAATCTCATTAATAGCGTGTAAAATCCACAGTAAGGGAGAGATTAACCATTACACTTAAGAGGTGATCCTTCTGAGATGAAGCTGAGTTTTGCTGGAAAATAACATTCTTCTGACTTGGTTGCTGCTGCAGGACAAGCATTACATATAAAATCACAGCTCATTGTTAAGAATTGTGAGTCATGCCCTGCAAGCTACTAAATCATCCTCCCCAAAATAGCTGATATTGATTAAAATCCTGTCTGCCTTACTTAGTGCCAACATCTTGTAACATCCACAGCACTGCAGCACTTCTGAACTCTTTTTTAGCCTGTATCCATTTGTCAGTTCTCATTTTTCCATGAAAGCAGAGCTAGTTGCAAGGAGGAACTGCTGAGTTACACTTCCGTGTGCCAAACCCAACTGCAACCAGCCAGATAGGTCTTTTTTTTTAAATGGAGGCTACAGATTGTAGCGACTTGTTGAAGATGCAGGATCCCAGAAGATGATGGATAAAGCTGCACAGGGGTGTTTGGTTTGGTCTGTGATAGATGGGCTGTATCTGGGTTCCTGTGTAAAGGAGCACTGTCCCTTTTGTGCCACACATGGAAGGATTCACTGCTGTGTTTTTGGATTTTCTGCTGCCCAGATGAGAGCACGTTTGCCATGTTCAGCAGAGAGTAACCTGAGACTGCTATTCTGCAGAACTGGATTCCTCTGTAATTATCATGTTGGTTTTGGTTAAAAAGAACAAACCCAAACAACTGTAGTGTAAAAATAGTGCTATTTCCCACTTCCAAGAAGCTGACATGTCTGTATCTGGTATACTTACATATTTTATAGCCGGATAGTATAATGACTGCTTTCAAGACCATGTAAATCTTTCAGTTCGATACAGTAGAGCACTAAGTAGTATTGCTAATGTATGTCACATTTTCACCTTGGAAACCTCAGTGCGAGACCCCTAGCCATAGCCTGGATGAATAGCTCCTGTTCTGGGCAGCCTCTCAGGACTCCCACACCACCTGAACCTACAGGCTTTGTGCTTGTCCTAAGACCAGCCCTAATGCTGGCCACGTTTGCAGTTACTAAACAGACTCTGTAGTGCATCGTCCAGCCTAGCGTCAAAGCAAGGTCAGCTACAGCTGCTTGCCCACGGCTGGGTCTAATTGGGGTTTAGAGTAGCTCCAAGGGTGGAGACTCCATCATCTCTTTTGGCAGCCTGTGCCAGTGTTTGACTACCCTCGCACTATCCTTACACTCCTGCTTCTTGTCTTGGCCGCTGGGCACCACAGAGCACAGTCTGTGGTGTTCATACTCTCCCCTCAGGTATCTGCATATATTGACCGGATCCCCCTCAGCCTTCCCCTCCTCCAGGCTGCACATCCCCCAACACACTCCATCTAACAGATGTTCCTATCCCTTAATCTTCTTTGTGGCCCTTACAGCCTTAGCCCAAAGCACTCATCACCAACTGCTTAGAGGGGAAGTCCTGTAGCCAATATCAGAGCTCTCGGCTCTGTCCTTCTCCTCCTTGCCCTGTGTGCTGGTGTGAAGTTTGTGCTCCTGGGCCCAGGAACCAGGTAGCCTTACACCAGCCTAGGGAACTCCAGGCTTTCCTTCTATTCCCGCACTCCCTGCCCTAATCCCTGGCCTTGGTCTCTGAGATCACTTATACCATGGGATGCTGCAGGCAGAGGGATCCCCCAGCCCCTCTGGATAATGGATATGGACCCCTGAGGTCACTTATCCCAAGGGACGCTGCAGGCAGAGGGATGCTACCAGCCCCTCTGGATAATGGATATGGACCTCTGAGGTGACTTTTCCCAAGGTACGCTGCATGCGGAGGGATACCCCAGCCCCTCTGGATAATGGATATGAACCTCTGAGGTCACTTGTCCCAAGGGACGCTGCAGGCGGAGAGATCCCCCACCCCTATGGGCAGCACGCCCGTTCTGCTCAGCCTCCTACTGGGGGCGCTCTCCGCCACAGGCGCCCGCGGTGGCCCCGCCCCATCCCCTCTCCCTGCTCGCGGATTGGTTGACGGCCCTGCCACTCAGGAAAGGGGCGTGGCTGGCAGGCGGTGGCGCTCGCTCAGCCAATCGCAGCTCATGGCGCAAGGCGGGGAAGGGGCGGGCCCGTCGCCATGGCAGCCGCGCTACCGCCCCAGACGCGTCCCGGGTTAATTCCCCGCTGGAGCCGGAGCCGGCTCCGGGGCAGTTCTCGCTCCGCCTCGGCGCAGGACCGAGGAGGATGATGCGGCCGCGCCGCGGGCTCGACCCGGGCTCCGTGTGGGCGCAGCGCCTGCGGCAGCTGGAGCAGCGGTTGCGCGTGAGGGGGCGAGGGGCGGGGCTGGGGCGGGGCCTGCGGGCGGGCACGTGCTGCGGGGCCGCGCCTCGGCCGCCGGGCGGCAGGGCCGGGAGCGCGCTCCCAAATACTGCGCCTTCCCGGGCGGGGATCCTGAATCCGGCACCCTGTCGGGGCTTGTTAGGTCCCCGCGTGTTGGGCGAGGCTGCTCCAGCTGGGGCTGGGATAGAAGTAGAGAGTCAGAGCAGTGAGCGGCTCTCCTTCCCTTCGGCCCCGCCGCCGGGGAGCGCGGGCGCTCAGCGCTCTCGGGAGGTGCCTCTGTGCTGAGGGACCGTCTGGCCGCGACAGCGTCGAAGGCCTCTAATAGTGCTGTCTTGGAAATGGAAACTTACGTGCATACGTATAAATAAATAAAATAGTGCTTTTCTAAGGACCACGGTTCTGGAAAATGCCAGGAGGAGGTGGTTTCGCAAAGCAAAAGCGGTTTAAAATGTGTACCTATGCTGTTCCCACACAAGCAAGCAACATAACAGAAAGGATAGAAATAAAGGACTATGAAGAGTTTATCCTAATTTTTGTATGCTTGTATACAAATATTGTGATTAGGAGATGGGGGTAGGTAGTCCATTGATCTCAGAAGTCTGAGAAACAGTGGAATATGATAGTGAAGGCTATCATAATGAAACTATGTTAATCAGACTCGTATTTTTTTAATTCTAATTTTTGTGTATTTGGGTGGGATTTCTTCCTTAGACCAAAGAAGAAAGAATAGTTGTCCTGGAAACTGAAAATGCTGTTCTTCATCTAAAACTTGCGGAGGTAACTGTTGTTTATTTTTTTCTAAAAGAATTCTTGTGGAAATAGAAAAAAAAAGACACTGAAATCTGCCTTCCTCTTTTCCGGTTTTGCCCTCTTTACCAGTTGGGAAAATCTATGAAGGGATTAAGGCTCAGCGTTTCTTTCTTTCCAAAATCATGAATGGTAGCAGTAATGATAGGCTGATTAAGTAATTAGAAATTAGCTTAAATATTTGCTGTTGTTTTAAATCTATAAAACTGAACTGAGGGAATGATTTGGGAAGCATTAAATATGGAATATTTCTTTTCTTACAGGGAACATGTTTGTCTAAAAGAAGATGGCAGATTTTTCAGGAATACTATTTAGACACAATTAGGATGATGCTTTAAAAAGAACTATTCACAGAGTGCAGGAGAGAATTTCATTATGAGTAAACTTACCCGGAATGCCCTGCTGTGTGTGTTCGTAGCACTGGTGTTACACTTGCCTAGAAAAGATGAGGTATTGTTGCACATGTACCTTGTCACAGAGCATACTGCAACAACGAGATTCCCTCATTTCCTTATATCCTTTCACAGAAGCATAGGTTATTCCTAGATCCTCAGTGAAATAAGGAGCAGCTTGTGATAGTGTTTGGGGCCTTCAAAGGGGGCATTCCAGAGATTTAAAGAAGTTTGAATATAGATCTAGGCTGCTAGAGCAGAGCCAGTGGTGAGTATTAGTAGTGATACAAACTGTTGGCCAAGAGTTTCTAATCTGGGCTGAAACATTAACTGGTTGGGTGACCTCAGGGAAGCCATTTGCCCTCCCTGTGGGTTTGTTAACACCCGTGGATAAAAGTGGGTTTAACATTTTTCAAAGTCTAACTGGAAACAGGTGGTGTATCTGAAATGAGTTTTGCTAGGTATACGGAAGAACACTTAATTTATTCTGAGGAAATGTTTTTATTGTCTTTGTTCTGCTTGACACTATTCACTGAAAGCCTTAAGTATTTCAGCTGATTATTTTTATCCTCACAAGCGCAAGAAATAAATTATTCTAGTCAGTAAGGTATATCAGAGGTAGGAAGGAGTTGCCTGTGTATTAGAGAACGAAACCTTGTTTTTGAAATAGAGCACTGCTTCATTTTGTTAAAAAATGTGCTGGAACAAATGGGCACCTACAGACAGATGAGGAGTGTAGGCAGTGTTACCACCATCAGTCAGAAACAATGTCAAATGAAATCCTTTGCAATTAACCTTGCACTGATGTTTCTATTGAGGCAGGTATTTAATTCACTTAAAAAACTTGCCTCTTCTTAGTTAATTTGCCCCAGCAATCTGAAAATATGAGCTGAACTGAGATCTATGAAATAATTTTACCTTAAGTGAAGACTCTCTATTAAAAACAATACTAATTGAAATTAGTATTATTTGAGGTTGTGCAATATTGCCCCATATGTCCTAATACTCTACCAGCTATGCTGGTAAGAAAAGCTGCTGCCCTTGACTGTCTATCCCTGATCCTTCAGATCTGCTGATGGAGCTGCCTGAGTGATTGAGCTATAACAAGTTCAGTCACAGGGACCAGGGTTAACAGAGGTCTCATTCTTAACTTGTAAAAGCTAATTGGATTCGTTTTGGCTGGAGTGAGTTCGGAAGCTTTGGAGACAAACTTATGAGGATTGCCATAAATTAGGATTTGCGGCGTAAATGTTTGTCTGTAGGTTGCATCAGTCTAATTAAAATCTTACCTCCTGCTATAGACCTTCCCTTACATCCTTGAGACAGTGATGAATTTCAGCACTTCTCCTGTGTTCTGCAGCCTGGTATATTGTTATCCCAGCAGCATATTGGAAGGGTTGTTACTGAACATAGGAAGTCAGATTCTTTCTAGGAAGACCTCCTTTTGCCCTGTTTTTTTCCTACGTGGAAATCTGTTTATCTGTCTGCATAGTCCTTGCTTTTATTAGCAGTTTTTGAGGTCCTGACCCTGCAGCCTTCTTTACATAAAGCCAAGTCTGCCAGAATAGATCTGATTGCAAAACTGAGATTTCACTTTGGAGAACACTACTGAGTAGTCCAGTTTCACTTCTGTTTATAATCAAGCTGAGAATAAAAATGTTTCAGTCCATTTTTTGCTTCTATGCACAAGCACAGGTTTGCAAGTTCTGGCCTATGAACAACTCTGATGAATGTTAAAACTATTTTAGTGGAGAAAACCCCAAAATCAACATTTGCAATAAAGGCGAACTTGATAGTGGAAGTGATGAGAGGGTGACTGCAATGACGGTAGCATTGACCTTTCTGCTTTTATCATTAGTGTTGAAAAATGTGGAGGGTCAAGGGGAATCTGTGCAGATGGTGCAGATTAGGTGCTAAAAGGAGGTTTTAACTACCCTAAGCTTACTTAGCAACAAGGCTTGAGTACTGCAATTGCTTGTATACATATGCTTAACTTTTCATGTGTGATTAGCGATACTAATTCTGGTGCACTACTTGTGTGCATTTTTGTGAAGCTGTTTGTAAATATTGCATCTGAGTAACGTGAGTCTTGAAAACTGTTAGATTTTCAGAGCGTCTCAACATTGTATAGAATCAATCTCCATATCTGGGAGCTTAAAACCTGTAACAATTTAAAAAAGCCCTTCTTTCTGCTATTTCTTACAAGAACTTTTTATATTAGTGCTAAGGTGGTGCATTGTTGTACAGAGCTTCCAGTTGCATGTGTAAATAGAAGATTCACACTTTGTGAAAGTGAAAAAGCCACATGAAAATACTGGTTTCGATAAGTGAAGTACTTTTTATTTTGAAAACACAATCTTTAACCTAACAGCTCCAGAATGTTGTACTGTTTTTGCTGATATAGTCTGTAGTTAAACTGCAATTAAGTGTTTGCTTTTTACCTGTTGTTGTCAGATGATTGGAACTGAATCAAACCCGTTGTGTGAGTAGATTTAGCTCTTTCATGTCTTTTGTTGTACTCTTCTATGCTTTGCTAATTTAAATAACAGGGAACTGCAGTCACAGAATATATGGTGTGAATAAAGCAGGAAGTAAGTCTGTGCAAGAGACAAGTGCATTTCAAAAATAAAGGAAGAGGCAATTAGTACTGGTTAAGGAATGATGGATGTCAACAGGTGGCAGGGGAAAGTAGATGAAGAAGTTGCAGCTAATTTTAAGCACCAGGACTGTCAGAAAATGACAAAAACACATTTTTTAGAGTAATACAGTTTCTTTCATATTGCAGAATTTCACAAGAAGTCTCTATGGAGGTGTCTTTTTTTGCATTCATGCCTGTAAACGTTTAAAGTTGTATTATTATTATTTTCCTTTTGATTTCAATGTCTCAAAAAATTCTCAAGTTGGCCATAAAAATTGCTTTTGCATAATAGGTAATTTTACACTGTTAGAAAGCATTCTTCTCCACATCCTTTGAAAATTAGTTTGGTTGCTGTGATCTCTGAAGACCCAGAGTAGGCTTTATTGGCACAACTTGGCACCATTGCAGTCCTACTTATTGTAGTGGAGTTGGTGTTGTCAGAGGGCACAAAGTTGGGTGGGGTCTGTGTATTACCAACTACTTCAGGACTTCAGCAGTTAACACGTGTATGTTTGTCTGTGTTCTGTTTCATGTCCTTCCACAGTGCTTTCTGCATTAAATCTAGTGTCCAGGAGACACTTAATCCAGCTGTGTAATCAGCCATTTTCCGTTAAGTGAAGGCACAATTTTAACCCTATAGATCCACCTCAAGCACAAGTAAGAAGGTTTGGGTACTGCGAAAGCGTTTTAGTAATCTGGTGGTCAGG
This sequence comes from Gymnorhina tibicen, assembly GCA_013399875.1. Lineage (NCBI taxonomy): Eukaryota > Metazoa > Chordata > Aves > Passeriformes > Artamidae > Gymnorhina > Gymnorhina tibicen. Next base: position 296,847 of record VXAZ01002002.1, on the reverse strand, counting down.
TTTACGACCCTAAGAGTAGAATTTTGTGATGCTGGCCTGTTACCATGAGGTGATTTCTTCACATGACTCAGAAAAAGGTAAAAGCAAAGAAATTATGTATTGGCAACATCCTGTGTAATCAGATAGTTGAATTACAAGCATTTACAGAGAAAAAGGGGACAGAATGCAACAGGAAACATGAGCGTTTTAAGTGATTTTTTGGTGATTTTTGGTGATTTTTTTTTAATAGTATCAAGGGTTGGCTGGAAGAAGCACTAAAGAAGTATTGCAGCTCTATGCTGCTCATGGCCAGCAGATGAAATTGCAGAGGAGTTCTGTTGTAACCCAGCTGCATGGAGCAATAAAGGTAAAGACATTTAGTAAGAATGTAGGCATAATCTATGCCCTAAACATTTACGTGCTTATCAAATATAGTAAACCCCAGAAAATGGTGTGATATGAACCTGAACTATGGCTTTATTGTATTCACAACAGAGCTTACAGTGAGGTGTAACAATGATTTCATAGTGGTTTTGCTGTAATAGGCTGCAAAGTCACTTGAGAGGCTGGTAAAAGTAGATGCTCCTGAGCTCCACGATCTTACATACAGGGTGCTATTAATACCTGAGCTAGATATTTTTGTAATCAAAACTTCACAATTCCCCATTTGACTGTCATAGACATCTCCTAGAAAACAAAAATTGTGATATACTTTAACCAGATACGTAAATCCTTTTAGAAAAGCATTTGAGAGCTCCACTGATTACTAAAAGTTCTCTGGCAGATCTTACAAGAGGAGTAGTTTGCTGTAGATGCTCACTCAGGTTTTAATTTTGCATTGGAGAGGCTGAATCTGTTCTCCCAATGCCAGTACCATAATATTTTCCTCTGTCGAAGTACTTATTTGTGAAGTTACTCCATAGAGTACTGAGTTCCTTTTAGGGACACTACCAAATACCAGCTTTTCTCAGGGCAGCACTGAATGCCTACGTAAAATAACTGACAAGTATGCCAGGAAAAAATCTGATTCTTAACAGGCAGAAGGATGCAGCTTCACTTTACCATTGTTGGACTGGATGATTGTTGTAGGTCCCTTCCATCAGAACAATTCTGTTTTATTCTAATTACAGTGGTTCTGCTTTGTAAATTTTGTGGTAGTATTTTACATTTTTGGTTCGCTAGAATGGCAGAACTGCTTGTGATGCAATACCAGTGGATTGAGGTAGTAAACTATCAGATGTCAATGAATACTAGGACAGAGCAAAGCTCTCCAAATAAAAGTCTAGATGAATGGTCATCCTATACCCATAATAACAAAAAAATACTTCTTCCTACTTACATTGTGTGGCTTTTGAGAGTGAGAAATGCAGTGATTTTGTCCCTTTAGTTTAGATTGCCTTTTTACCATTGAAACTAATTAATTAATTCAAGGTCAGTTCCACAATTGGAAAAATAAAATGTCACAGAATATGTAACACTTTGTACCAGGCTGACAATGAAACATCACAGTCCTTCTGTGAGATAAGGTATTGTTGAGTTCACCTTAGAGATGGCTTCACATGTCCATTTCAGGACTTGGATGTCAAGAAGTTTACTCATCCTAAAATCAGGCCAATTTTTTTTTATTTATTTGGACTTGTAAGTGTATATAAGCTGATCTTACAAACATTTAAAAGTTTCATCATGTATGTTATGCTGAGTTACATCCATAATACAAATACTTTTCTGAACAATAACAGTTTCTGATCTTTTCAAAATACGTCTGTTCTCATCGGAAGACATAGAACTAGCCTATACAAGAAATGACTTAAGAGTGAATCCTAGCAAATGCTTTCTGTTCAAAGTGTGGAAAATGAAAGTAGCAAGGGATATAGGGATCACGATTTTTCATTGCTAATTCTGGATATAACTTAAAAGTGGACAGAGCCCACACATGCTCACACACACTTATACTGCTGTCTGATGAAATAACAAAGAGACTTGGTTACACCTGAAGCTGTGTTACGGTCAAAATAGGTATGACAAAATGATAAGGATCCATAAAGTCTTGCTGAAATTTTTAGGAAATTACATTGCTAAATGTTTTGCAGGATCCTTCTATAAACATGCTGAAAGATATATTCCTGAAGGCTTCCTTCCATCAAGTAGAGGGTTCTTCCTGCCTGTGATATCTCACCATAATAATTCGGGTTGTTATACTGATTCTTCTTAACTGCTGGTTTTGTGTCTTTATAACATATTTTTCTTCTTGCTGAGAAGAGGCTTAAGCAAGACCTGAAGAGCCTTCATTCAGTTGCTCTTGAGCTTTCAAAAGACTTTCAACGTCAAAGCAAGACTTGTCTTTACCAAGTTCTGGCAGCAGTCCAGGGGATACAGCTGCAACATGAAGCAATGCGAAGTAAGGCTCATTGCACTTAGATTTTGAACATGTAACACCAACAATGTTAATTGTTCAGTGTTACTAACATTGAAAGGTTGAGTTTGATTTTTAAGAAACGAGGCACTGAAATTGTAGCACTTGTTTCTTGTTTGACATTAAATCATTGAGGAGTTCTGAAGCGTTAGAAGAAGTACAAATAACTCTGCAGAGGTTATGACTGATAATTTGGATTTGTCTTTTGTGTGGATTACAGCTGCTATTAGACTGCTGCTGAGTTGGCTCAGCTGTAACATTTTTAAACTGAAGTCCTCAGGCTTGTTATCTTGGCTGTTTTAGAAGAGCCGAATAAAGAATGTGTTTGCTTTATAAAGCTGAAATTTGTCTGCTTTTGACTGTACCAGAAAAGGACTTGGCTGATTTCAGAGGTTTCTGAAAATACTGCCTGAAATTAGGATAGACTTGATTTTTAATATTTCGGTGTATTTTTTGAAAAAAAATTTACTTCCAAATCAAAAACTAGTTGCACTTGCTGGACTGTAGATGCTAGCAGCACATGGACCGCTGTTTTGAAATTCAGGTGCTTCCTTGTTCATGTATACACAGGAAGGAGAGCCGGTGCACTGGTGTGCTCTGCCCTCATCACTGAGGACTAAGTGCATTGATCCTACATCTGGATCCCATGGTATGGATCTCTGCACCTGCTTTCAATACCTTTGATTCTGGTGAAGCTCCTACCAGGCTTGAGAAGCACATGACACATACAGTGCTTAAATTGTTTGAAGTGTAGCAGTGTAATGAACTGCTTAAATTGTTTGAAGTGTAGCTGTGTCATGAACTACAACTAACATACAAATTTACAATCAGAGACCCTTTGTGATGCTCTGATATCCATGTGTTGCCATTTAAAAGGTACATTTTCTTTCCTTGAATTATTTCATTTTGGGACTGATTTGGTTCTAATGGGACTCCTCATGTCAATAGCAACACTCATGTCAATAGCAACAAACAGCACTCTTGTTGATGGGTGTTTTTAGAGAACTTATTCCTGTATGTTATGTACTAAGTATGATTAAAATTTATTTGATTACTGTATTATTCTTGTAGAGAAAATGCTCCATCAAGGTATTTTAAAACAGAAAAAAAAAACAAAGTGGAAAATTAACTTTATCTAAAAGTGCATTTTTCTCTTATTGAAGCAGGGGGCTAAATGAACAGTTAGGAGATTGGATTTGGCACTTGAGCTATTGTGGTGTAAATAAATAATGAGTATTCCTTTGGAGGCCTGGCAAAATTCTGTTGACTGTTCTCAATTTGCACTTCCTGGTGTATTGTTCTTTGAAATCATAAGCAGGAGATGCTTCTCTGACTATAACAAAATAGCATGTTGGTACTTTGGTGGATGACTTTTGTTTTGATTTTGGCTGGTTTTCAGTTCTTTGTCAAATGTTTTAGACAGAGATTCTATTGCTAAGGTTAAATGTGACCATTGGAATTGCCATCCTTAAATTACATGTAATCTTTTGTAGACAGAAAGCCCTAAGTACATATTCTGGAGACAATATATATTACCAGTTTAATCTTAAAATAGAGATTGAAAACAAGGGGGAAAATTACAGAAGAAGCATTTGAGTAGGTAAATTTCAAGGTTGTAGTTGACATGCAAAACTTTCCTATAACAACCGAGTAGTCCTTTGCTTAGCAGTATTTATTCACAGTCTGAAAACCAGGCTACTGCCACCTTTCCCATCAGAATTTAAGTAGTAGCAGTTCATAAGAGAGAGAAGCGCCCATTATTCTGTTGTTTAGGCGTGTTTCCCTGATGAATAAAGCTGTTACCATTTTTACTAAAAATATTGGCCACTGAACTGCAAATTATACTACTGAGACAAATGCAGTAATTCAGCAGGTTTTTGGGAGGGTAGGAATTTATAAAAATTTAAGATTACTGTTTAGATTGCTTCACCATGCAGTTATTATCAGAAAGAGGAAATTATGGTGGCTTATAAGCCTTGTGACTTAGATATGCTTTGTAATTCTGGGACACTTTCTCTCTGGGCTGGAGAAGATTAAAAAAGGAGATTATTTCCCATTTTGTCCATATGCTAGCACCTATGTGCTTTGCTCCTGTTGGAGAAAGCTGAGCTCTGCACTGTGCTAATGACTTGTATGTGTGGAATGTGAACTACCATCGTCTTTTATCTTCAGCTCCACAGGTGATTTTCACCAGCTCATCTGACTTTTGAAAGCATTTTCCTTAGTATGGAGTAGGGAAGTAGGAGAGGGACCTTTGATCCAGAAAAGAAACATTGTTGCAGCCCAAAGAATGATCACAGAATCGTAGAATGGTTTGGAAGGGATCTGGAAAGGTCATCTATTTTCATTCCCCCTGCAGTGAGTAGGGACATCTTCAACTAGATCTGGTTCTCAGAGGCCCATCCAGTCTGACCTTCAATGTTTGCAGGGATGGGGAATCCACCACCTCTGTGCAACCTGTTCTAAGTGTTTCACCATCCACATTGTAAAAACTGCCTTTCTTATATCTGATCTAAATCGACCTCTTTTAGTTTAAAACCATTGCCCTTTGAGCTATCACAACAGGCCATGCTAAAAATAATGTTACAGTGTAGAATTTAAAACATAGCTGAATTCAAAAGAAATTTTGGTATTACGTCTATTGCATCATAGCTGCTTGTCTTAGAAGATATGATCAGATTGATCTCCTTTTTAAACTGGGCTCTAGACTGGCAAGAAACATTAAAAACCCTGGGGAACTATAGGGACAGCTACACATCCGTATCTCAGATATGCTGTGGCTGTGCTACGTTATGCTGCTTCTGTTTTTCATGTCCGTGTTACAGACCTTTCTGTTATGTTTGTGTAACTCTTTGTGAAACCACACACAGAACAGGTGATCCAGGAATTGGCTCAGAAGAAAGGATTGCTTTTAGACCTCTGTGTGACTGAGGAAACACTTGTGCAAGCACAGCAGAAGGTCCGGTGCAGCACTGAAGGGGAGGGAATGAAAAGCTCCTTAACCAGGACTGTCAATAAAGGAAAGTGACTGTAAAGGTTACAGTCCTGAATATGCTCACAAGACATCACAACTGTTAGACTGATACTACTGTGATCAGTAACAGTTAAACATAAAAATGGCTGGTATTCCCAGCTCCCAGAAGATTTCTGTATAGATCAACGAAATGGGCAAAGGATGGGGAAAAGGGATGTCTATAATGGCTGCATTCATGTAGTGACTACGTCTCTTGCATAATGAAGTGTGTTATTAGTATTTTAAAACAGATGTACCTGATATCTACCCCTAGGTTAAGGATGCAAATGTGACTCCTGTATAGCTAGCTTGCATCTGATGCCAAGCAGAAAACTAGGAAAATGTTAAATTAGTGTTTATATTTGTAACTGTGTAACCTTACTTTCAGAAAAAAAGAAAATTTCAGAAATAATTTATGTATTAGGAAACTTTGTTCAAGACTGGAATAATGGATGAGTACTCTCAGTGTCTTTTGCTTTGCATTACTGCTTATTTAAGAGACTTAGGGAACTCAAAGTGTGTGTACACAAATTTGTAAATGAAGATACTTATTATGGAAATTACTTAAATAATAAATGGATTCTAACCTTGTGTTTTAAAAATTACAGTATGATTAGGGGTCAACGAGTGTAAGCAGCCCTTTTGACAATTTATGGTAATGTGTTTGCATGGGATTCTCCAAACCAAAGCATGCTAATGTTACTCCACATGCAGGATGCAAGAGAAAGATTTTTCATAGTGAAACTTCTAGACTTTCATTCCCCAGCCATTAACATCATGTTTCCCCTGCAAGCATGCACTGTGGAAGAACACTGTGAGCTGGAGGTGAACAGCATGGGTATTAGAAAAAAAAAAATCTGACAAATATCTACTGTAGACACATGTCCCTTGAAGTTATCTGATTTTTAGTCTATACCAGAGAGAATAAATCATATGTGTGACCATGCTGAGATACTAAGCCTGTTCCTTGCTCTGTAAGGTAGCACACACTGAGGCTGGTGGCCATCTGCTAACTCAGCTCTTGGACCTTGGTTTTGGCTGCTTGATACCCTACATCTCCAAACTGCTCGCTCATTGCTGGGAACATTGATTTCCCACTGGGGTTCCTGAAAGCTTGCTTTTTGCACAAGCTTACAGTCACATAATACGTCTTCTGGTCTATATGTTTATTTTAGGCCTGCTCTGTGTTACTGTAATTGGGCTGTAACAAAACCATTTGTGAAGTTAGAAGACTTTTATAACGACCCGTATCACTCTTCTCAATTTTGTGAAAGAAACTCCCCAGGGTTCAAGTGATCAATCTTTCCTATGAATTACTTATGGAGTGATGGACCTATCTTAAAGGGGAGCCTTACAACTGTTGTAAAGGATTAGTAGCACTGTAAGTGAGGCTGAGGATAAATGACAGGTTAAATTCTTGTAAAGTTAGCCCACACGAGTCTAATAACTGCAGATGTGGTATGAGCCTTGCAAGTGACAGCCCCATCTAGCAGCAGGCTGCTTCAAGTTTATGTTTCAGGCTTCGCTGGCAGGTAACAGCGCTCTAACTAAACTGACACATTTGAACTGCCTTTAAATACCTTATATTCTTGATTGCTTTTCAGGGCTTCACATGTATACTTGTGATAATTATTTGTAGCTTCACAAAGCAAGAACTATGATGGGATTTTTCATAGGTGTCTACTGAATCAGAAACTAACCCTCCTGACTGAAATTTGGTAGAAGTTGAGAAGGTCTGTGCTTATATTTCATGAGGTGCTACTAGCCAATTCCTTTTGTGAAGTCATAGAGTTTATTTCTCTGAAACTGCTTTCTTCTAGTGTTTCAGATAAAAGCTTTTGATCTTGAGCAGTCTCTACAAGAGGTGACAGAGAGATATGAGAAAGAAAAGCAGAAGAGGAAGGCTCTACATAACAGCTTAGTAGTAAGTATGTTTAATAACAGAACATTGGCTTATTTTGTTGAGATTATTCCCATAATTTCCTCACCAATAGAAGTAAAGAATATACTTCACATGGGTATATCACCTCCCCCAGCTGTCTATATAAGATGTGTTTATTTGCTGAGGCACATTTGTCTTAATAATACACCCCACCCCTTTCTTTTTACACAAGATCTTCCAAATGCATTCATGTGACCTATTGCCCTAAGGAGTATCATCCATTTTGAATAGTGGACAAAAGTTGAATTTCTTCATCCTCTTCTCTAAACTTGCAGCTTCTGAGATTGTTTTAAAATGCTTAAAATTATTAACTTGATACTGCAAAGTAGTAATCTTTTATTTTTCCAAATATCTCTAGCTATATCCTGCTCAGCCATTAATGATGGTTCATCTGGGATTAATTTTTTCCTATTTGTACTTTAAATTTACTCTTCCTCCCATCTTTGCAAATGACTAGTTTTGAGTTTCCTGATTTAGGACCTGATTTTTAGAAACACAAGCCTCCTTCAAACAAAATTTTTAAAAATTTTTCTACCTGGGACAATGAAGCTCTTTGTTAAAAAGTATTTCCCTTCTAAATTTTGCCTTGTGTTGCAGTTTACTGAAAGGATATTCCCCAGAGCAGTGGGACGTTAATGCCAGTGGTCAATAGTTCTCACAGGCAAGCTGTGTTTAGTCACACAAAATGAGAAGAACTGATCACCAACAAAAAGGAAGAGATAAACTGAGGTCTAAAATGGCCTACAGCGAAAAATCAGCTACTGGCTTTTTAATCATGTAGGAACACAGTGGAGAGGAAAATACTCAACATATTTTATATTCCACATCTTCCTCAGGACTGGTGGAAGAGAAATGGAGTGTGTAATGTCTGTTGAGTTAATACAGGTATCTGAAGAAGCTCAGGTAAGGAGGAAGGACAAAAAGGAAGGGAAGGGAAAGATGGCTCACAGGGGGCTTTTTTTGTCCATGTGAGCTGGAGAGGGCTATACAATTCCAGTGGTCTGAAGAGCTCATACGTCCTCAAGTACTTTCTCCTGCTTTACTAAGACAAATTTTGTTGATTCTATTTTGCTCCCCACAGAGTCTAGGGCTATGATGTGGTCAACACCTGCTTTCTTAAACATGTTGCTGTCTGTTTGATAAATTTCAGTGTATTTATAGTCTCCAGTAACTTGTGTTAAATACAGCTTAATATTCTTATCCCAGGAACTGAGAGGAAATATCAGAGTCCACTGCAGGATTCGACCACTGCTACCTTTTGATGCTGCTGCTGAACATTCAGTACCACAAGACAGGTAACCTGTTTTGGTTGTGTTAGATCCTACCTGACTCAAAATACAGAGAAAACAATAGTTATATTTATATGAGAACAACAGTGTCCTTGATTTTTCTGGTTTTATGTGTGTGGGGAGACGATGATGGTATCATAAAAACTAATTACTGTTTTCTTTCTCCTGCTGAATTGGCTCTAGCCAATCTCATCCCCCTGTCTAAAAGTATGTCTACCTCAAGAGAAAGCCATAGCTGTTCTGCCAAGCCAGGATTATCTTTGGCTTGGCAGAAGTAACACAGCTGCAATCAGTTTAGAGTGTATTCACTATCCTATACAAATTCTGGGATGCAGTAATGTAAGAGCTGCCAGAAGTCGTGGGTAGAAAAACACACTCATCATTAGAATTGTTTTGTAATGCTATAGAACACGTTGTTTGTGCTGTCAGCACAAACACTGGTAATTCTATTTCAGTCTAATCTGGCTCTGCATCCCTCATTTATAATACATTTACTGTAACTGACATGTCAAAACATTCCAAGATCCAAAAGGAAAAGAGGGATTAGATGCAAGTATCTGCTTAACAAGCTGAATTCTCCATAGATGGCTAACATGAAAGAAAGTTGGGATTGAAGTGTATACAAAGAAAGAAAGAAGGGGAAAACTAGGTGGGTGGCTAGAAACCAGTAACATTATCATTTGCTTTATCAGTAAATAGCTGATTTGGGGCTTTATTTTACTTTTACTGCCTGGTAATTCTGAAAGAGTACATTCAGTGTCTTAAAGGTTATTAATTTTTGGCAGATCTTACAAAAAAAAAGGATTGTTTTAATTAAAACAATGTCAAAAATAACAGACAAGACATTTCAAGAAGCCTGAAGTTGACACTTGCATTAACCTGTGCTTGGTATACCTGGGGAGGAACCCACTCCTTTTTTTTGTTGCAGTATGGAATAGTGCAATCAGGTGCTGCCTTGCAGAGTAAAACAAGATGGACTGGGCTGAACAAATAACTAAGACAGTAACTTTTCTTAAGGTATCAGAAAGTAATTTAAATAAAATTTATCTGTAAAACTATAGACTGATTCTTCAAAAACTCGCACACATAAATAGATTTATACACCTTAGTAATCCCTGTCAGTGTTTGGACTAATCATGGATTCAAGATCAGGGACAAATACCTGAAAAGAGGGTATTTTTCACTTTAATGTTCTAAAGTGAAAGCCTCTTGTTACAAGCTCATGCAACAATCTCAAAATAATAGTATGGCTTGCATGTGAATTCTTCTTAATTTGTTTTGTTCTAAATGTCCTTTCTAAAGCAGATTATTTTGCTTGATTGCACTTTAATTTGTTCTTTATTCACAATGAACTGTGGTGTTAGTATGTACATAGGGTTCAATAATAGTGGCAATTCTGAAAGGTACTCTTCAGACAGTGTGTAGTTCACAGACACTTTAAACATTGGTTTTCCTTAGCTAAGTGGAACACTTATAGTTTGAAAGGTACCTATTTTTCCCCTATTGGTGCTTTTTTCTTCCCTTAACAGGCAAAGAAACTTTTCAGAAAAAGTGGCATATGCAGCTGATGATGTGAGTATTTGATGGTGGAATTCAAAAGCACATTGATAGATATTAGAAGAAGAAACAAGAAGGGCATGAGAATCATGAGTTTAAAAAAAAAAACCAACAAGGTCAGATGGTGCTCAGATTTGATTACCCATGGGTACAATAGCAGGTGGTTTGTGCTATTTCCATCCTCTTTGTAGTGGTAATAGCTTGGAGCTTCTGCTGGTGCAGCCATCCTTTAACTGGAGGTTGAATGTTTTCAACAGTCAAACTGCTGCTGGCTTCCTGCAGTCAGTCCCTTTGAGCCACTTACATGTGCTGTAGCTATTTCTAAAATTAGGTCAGGCTTTTTTCAAATTTTGGTATTGCAACACAGCCAATGCATTAGGACAGAAATATGATACCTCATGAACCCCACAGCAGCCTGTGTGGTGCTGCAGTCAAGCATGTTAAAGTATCCTGGCTTAGATCCATCAGAGGAAGAATGGTCATTGAGGCTGCAAATCCAAATGACATTCCAGCATTAATTGAGGCCATTACCAAGATATAAAATTTTAAAAGGCACAGTAGTGTGAGCTAAGGTCAAAGTATTAACTTGGGTTTTAATTTTCTTAGCTGCCATAGTTCTTAGTTGGCTGCTCACTGTTACTTACATGGTGATAAGCCAATTTCTCTTTTATAGTGTAGTGCTTAAAATATTGCTGAAGTGACCTGCAGTATGTTATGCATTTAAATCTCCCAAATTATAGTTTCATTAGGCAGATATCACTTGCATAATGTGGCTAATTATATATATCCATATCTGTAACTATACATATATGTGCAATTAGGTAACTAATGGAGCACATGAATTGATGAAGAAAGAGTAGATATGTCAGGAGATAAAAAGCAGGGATCTGTAATGGTAGACATCGTATTCTGAATATCCTGACACATTTATTGTACTATAAAATACTGCAGCCATTTCTGACCTGTTAAATTTTATTGCTTAAGGGTGAAATTAGGCTATATTTGGGTTTTGTATTATTTCATGTAGATATCTGATGTATTACGGTATCTATATGTTTACAGGCAAGGCTTGTCTGCTTGTTTATGCCAATTTATTAATTTTACTTTGTATGAAAGAGTGATCTTCAATATGCTAATCTTATGAAATATTTCAGGAATATAAATATAAGCACAGGCTTGACTGAGAAATGAAATTTGCAAAATACTAACTTCCTGGTTTTGGAAAACACAACATAGACTTCAAATGTTTTATTGGTTTGCCTTGACATTTATTTAGTTAAAATATTTTCCAGTTTTGATCAAACACCCGAAGTCTTTATGTTAGTTTCTTAATTTAATTTTATCTTTCTTTAAGAAAAAAAAATTGTTCCAAGAATCCTCCTTACAAAAACCAGTCAATTTAGACTAATCTTACAAAAGTAAAGGCAAATAATGTTTATTGTCTCTTTACTTTGCTGTTAACAACCGAAGCTGTTATGCTTGTGGCTAGGATAAATGTGCAATTTTCAGATTAAAATACGGGGCTTGACTTGACATTGAGCTTTTAGTTGCAACACAGTCAAAGATTATATTTCTGGAAACAAGTTAACCATTTCCCAGACAGTGATTTAAAGGAAATTTTAGCTCAAGGTGAAGGAAGACTGTCTGTGGTAAAGGTGCTTTTTTAGGTCATGACTGTCTCTCCAGACTTTTTTCCTGAAAATACTTCGTGTATAACATCACCAGGCAGTTATTTGCCATGATTGTGTTAAAAAGCAGAGCCACATTTGAGAACCAGATCCATGGAGACTACATGACTTCCATTTAGTCTCTGAGTGTTTTTTCTTTTGTTTGTTTAGAGATACATATCATTCTTAAGACATGTGGTCTTTTTTCTAACATCTTGCTCATCTTGTCTAGAAAATCATTATTCTGATTTTAAGTCTAAAAAAGGCTTAAGATTTTACTAGATATACGGAAGAGTATTTAATTTCAGTTTTTGAGTTACTTGGAGATTTTTGAAGTTTTCTTTTTGCTGTCCTATGCACACTCAGCTCCTCAATATAACATTAACAACTGTCTGAGTCTTTCTTCTGAAGCTTGTTGTGCGATAATCGTGGAGAGTGAGTGTACACCACACATCAGGTTGAGCCACTCCACGCAGATTAGGACACTGAGCAGTGCTGGTATTGTCACTGTCTGAGAAAATGAGCAGGTGAGGACGTACTGAATGCACAGACTCTTCCTGGTGATGACAGCCTGAGGGAGAATGCGTGCAATCTGAAATACAGCCTAAACATGAGAAGAAGCTGTGAGGGTAGTCAAACGCTGGCACAGGTTGCCCAGAGAGGCTTTGGATCGCCATCTTTAGAGATATTCAAAACCTGACTGGATGTGGTCATTACAAATACTTATGTGAAACTTCTGCCTATTAACAGTCAATTCTTTTGTTTCTATGTTATGCAAATAGACATTTTGTCTGTCTCATTTCTCACCATAGAGAAAGCTCATCTGCAAGTAAATTTGATATCTGAATCAGAAATGTGTTCCATCATTCTATATCCTTTTCAGTTTTTTTCCTTTTCACTTCCCCCAGAGCCTGTTGGTTACTGATCCTATTAGAATTTTGTGTCAGGCCATTTTGTAGCAGTGTTGTACTGACATCTGTACTCAACTAAATTTGCCAGTAGTGGGGTGGGTAACATAGATAGTTCTGTAGAGTAAGTGTTTTGTCATCATTAGTTTGATAATGATACATTTCTTTTCTCCAGAGGTAGAAATACTCATTAACTGAAAGGAAGAAATTTGATGTTTATTAGCCTTTTGCATGCTGGACATACTGTTATGTGATTATTATTTGCTCAGCTCTTTTTAACTTCAGTCTGTGGCAATACTTACTTGAAGGCCACTAGTTCAGCACTCCCAGCTACTTGTCTGAAGCACATTAGGAATTTCAGCACTCCCATCAAATGCAGTAATGTAACCACAGGTTAGTAAGCTAGAAAATCTCCTTGAATTGATGAAGTATTTTGTGTGCTGGAGAGCTTCCACCCAAATTGTTGTGAGCCCCCACATCTTTTTTCTTTGTTTTTCTTGGCAATTAAGCAACATTTGCCATGGGGAGCAGAAGAGCATAGAATTTGCTACATAATCCACGTCAGACTGCTGTGATTGTACTCTGGTAATAGTTTAAAGAGCTGTTTACATATTTGTCAGACTTACAAAGTTACTGTGTAACTCATCTGGAAAGTGGATTCCACTCAAAACTCATGGAATTCTACGGATTGTGGTAGTGCAGCTCTTTCTCTTAGTTGTGGACTAACATGTTATTTAATGAAATGTGCATCTTCTGCTTAGTTCTAGACATAGCTATGTATGAAATCAATCTGAAAAGGCACTTTTCAGTGCACTTTTACAGTGAAAATTTTCCCAACAATAAAAAAAAGAACTCTTCTTCACAATTTTTTTGTGCCAGGTGGGGGGCAATTGGGGAGCTTACGTTTACTTGCATGTGACTTTCTAGGTACGAAAAAAGTTCAGGTAAGGGTTTGGATCTTTCTCTTGAACTTAAATGTTGGTTGTTATTTAAAAACCTGAATGGATTTTGAGAGCCTTTCTTATGGTTTTGCAAGTTCACTGCATTCTACAGGCTCTAAAGCATCATGTATTGGTGGCTGCTGGAGAAGGGCCTTGGACCTCTTGATCCTTAAGGCTGTCATCTGATTCATTAGAATTGATGCATATTCGGTTTTGTGTGTGTGCCTGTGATATTAACCATAGATAATTTGCTTTTTTCTCTTAGGAAACTGTCCTTGTCAAGTGTAGCCGTCCTGGTCATGCCTCAGTAAACAAGACTTTTCAGTTTGAGAGGTGGGTAGTCCTGTGTAGCAATCTGGAAATCTGAATTGCTGGAAGATTTGTATAGTGAAGACTAATTTTTTTAGCAGGCATTAGCTAGAGGGTAATGCTCTTTTTGGTTGGATTTTTTGAGCGGGGGAGGCAGGCGGGAAAATTCTGGGGGTTTTTTTAATCATATTCTTCCCAGGACAGAATAATCCATTTCAAGCAGTAGATAACAGTCTTCCCTCTCAGTAAAGACTACTGATATGGCTAAGTTTGAAACCTGTATAGAGACTTATTTGACCCTTTTCACAGTCTGAGTAGCTGTCATGATCCTTGCAACATGTTGCAAGGTAGCAGAATGTTTTAAAGGTAAGGAAGTGTTCTTTGCCTTTGAGTACTTAAAGGGAGCTTGTAAGACAATGGGCCCAAACTTTTTAGTAGGGCCTGTTGCAATAGGAACAAAGGTAATGTTTTAAACTAAAAGAGGGTCAGTTGAGACTAGATATAAGGAAGAATATTTTCACAATGAATGTGGTGAAACACCGGAATAGGTTTCCCAGAGAGGGACTAGATATCAGCTTCCTGGAAACATCTGAGGTCAGGTGAGGTGGGACTCTGAGTAACCTGATCTAGTTGATGTCCCTACTCATTGCAGGGGGATTGGACTAGGTGACCTTTAAAGGTTCCTTAAAACCCAGACAATTCAATGATTCTATGAATTGAGGTGGATCACATGATTTCAGGATTAAACATAGAGCATGACTGTGGCAGAAACTGGACTGAGCACTAGTAACTAGTACGAGTTGATGTTCAACAGCCTGACCATAGGCAGCAAGGCAGAGCAGTGGCATGGGAATCAGTGCTCCCCAAGGGAAGGGCTACAGTGTGACTACTTTCTGTATTAGATGCTCAAAAATCCACAGAGATGGATTGGATTTTGAAAGCACCATTTGTGCTAGGGGCTTTAATGGGACACCAGAGTCACTGACAGTTTCTGTCAGTGAGACAGAAAACTGCTGGGAGTTAGGCTGAAGGGTGCCTTCTGTTCTTTCGAAATGGTGCTGACCTGGACCTCTGAAAAAAAGGAATCTTCAGTCCTTTAAATAATACAGTGAGAACTCTGTAAACAAAGAAATACAGAATTTTACCCCAATGCCTCTTTCTAATGCAAACTTTGCATCTGTATATTGCAATGACTCAGGAGACTGTCTGCTCTGAACCATTCTCCAAAACCCTCCGGAAACAGAATACAGGAGGACAATTTCATGCTTCCTTGCTTGAAGGCAAAACTTGATTTAAAGTCAGATGTACCCAACATGAATTATCTGTCCTGGTTTAAACTTAATGTCTGAGCCTGTTCAGCCGAAATTCCTGTAGTTTTGCTAAACACTGTTAGTCATTGACCCTTTCCTCAAGGAGTCCTTCTAAAGTGCTGCAGTTTTCTACTCACAGGAGAATGGGGATTGCTGTCATGTAGGCCGTCTCAATTACCTGAAAAATCCTAAGATAATGCAGATCTTGGGGAAGCTTTACTGATCCCATAGGTTATAGGACTCCTTTGATTTGAGGCATATGAGATCTCTTAGGGTACATGGCCCCCTCACACGTCTTTTTGGCTACTCAAAGTAATTCCTTTCACTCTTCAGCTGTACCTAACCCAGCCATACCAGCTGAAGTAAACACAGAATAATGCTGGAATTCAACTCTGTAGAGCAGCACAGTTAATGGTATTGACACAGAACTCCAGAGGTGCTGTGATTTTGGAAATGTGGTGTAGATCCTGGTAATCAGGAAAAGGGTTAAAAAAATGTAAATCCCCCTAAGAATGCAGATCTCCAGGAATGTTTTTTTAGTGTCCCAGTACAGCTATTTTTTTATAAACAGAAAAGCATATGGTTCTTATGAACTCTAAAATGTTTATTTTTTAGCAACGTTTTATGGAACTAATAAATGTCAAAATACTTGATTTCAGCTCAGGAAGAAAATTCCAGCTTTCAGCATGTTATGCTTTTATAATTTTATTGGCAAATCAGTTAGCAAAATAAAAAGGAAGCTCAGAATTTTCAATGTGAAATTCACATTAATCAGTACACAGGGACAAATCCATCATTCTGGTAAAAATATATGGGGTTTCAGAAAGAGATTCTTTGGATTTGCAGCATCTTTAATGGTTTCAGATAGCTAATGAAGTGGGTGTCCATGCTTCAGCCAAGGCTGTGGTTACAGTGTAGCATAAACTAGTTCAAGACTACTTTAAACCACTTCATTTCAGTATGGATAGCATTTGAACCACAGCAGCTAAGTAGTGGCAGTAAAACCCCTTTAGGAAGCTGAGTAAATATTTGAGTAGTTAGTGTAATATGGAAGCCAGTGCCTTTCCTCAGATCAGCTACCGGAGCCTGACCCTGACATGGCTGTACGGACTCCAGCTGTGGCTGTACTTGGAAGAAATGGCCTCGAGCTGTACTGCGGCTTAGGTGTGTGTCCAGCCTGTGTTCGGGTTGGACATCAGGAAGATTTTCTTCACAGAAGGGGCTTAAGCACTGGAAGGGGCTGTCCAGGGAGGTGGTGGAGTCACCATCCCTGGAAGTGTTCAGTAAACGACTGGATGCTATGGGTTAGTTGACAAGGTGGCATTCAGTCAAAGGTTGGACTGGATGGCCTTGGAGGTCTTTTCCAAGCTAATTGATTCTGTGATTCTACTTTGCTGTGCAAATGAACTGCTGAGACTGATTGATTCTAGCCTGGGTTGCGGCCAGTAGCAATGTGTTTGCTTTCTTAGGCAACAAAAGTCATCAACTGTGAATGTTTTAATCTTTAAAATGCCTTTCTAAGTATTTTTTTCTTTTTTCTTTGTTTTTTTAATTTATGTAGTAGCTCTGAGATGTTTTGATGTGTGAAGAAAAAATATTTCAACACATAGTGAGTTAGAGACCTAGTTGGTTAAGATGGAGGACCGGGTGCTAATGAATATTTCATCAATTGCAGATGATAGATGAAGCAGAGAAAAGTGTTTGGAAGTGCTTTTGCTCTTTTATATTGACCTTGCAGATTTGATGTGCAAAGTGTACTGAAGCATATGCTCGTGTGCATGCAAAGCAGGGACAGAGTATTCAGTGCCTGTGTTCTCCCGGTCCGAACTGTGCCACATCCCTGCATATTTGTTGGTTTCTCAGTGCACTATGATGGCACATCAGTGGAATGGCAGTACAAGCAGTATTTGTCTATCAAGCCAGACAAGTGCTCCATTTCTGATTAAAGAGAGTACATTTTCATGCAGCTTACAATTAGTCTGTGGAACACGTTGCCACAGGATGTTGCTCTAGGCCAAGAATTCAGCAAGATGCAAAAAGAAACGGAATGCTAATTCTAATAATATTTTTTTTGAAACAGAGATTCAACTCATATTTCAGTTTTGAGGCCAGTATACAGCTTTAAAGGATTAGGATGAGGCACAGAGATGAATTATTGTGTCTCTGGCTACCATATTGTTTCTTGCTCCTTCCTCTGGCTGTTGTCAGGAAAAATGCTGAATTCAGTGCATTGGCTCCAATTCTGTATCTATTTATCAGTGATCCCTCTGTACAATCTTATTTATGGAGAGCATGAATACAAAAACTCTATTTGTGCAGTCTCTAGACTGTAGCAGACAGATCATGGTCAGATATACAAAGAGGCTTGAGTAAATGCTGAAGAGCACACTTTGTCTTCATTCAGTTAACCTTGTAGTAACCTGTACAGTCTGTGGGATGCTGTTAAGTGAAGTGTACTGGTGTACTGTATACACAGAGAAGGGACTATGCTTTGTAATGGTTGCTGCTACCAAAATTCCTGTTTCTAATTAGCCCTTTTGCTGTGAGCTATAAAGAACACATATCACCTATTGGAAAACAGAGCTAGACAAAAAAAAATCACCACAGAAAGAAAGATACCAGAAAAGGAAACCTTTTTAAGAGATAAACATTCATACCTCAAGTATTTAACTGTGGGTAATGACATTCATATTTTAGATTCTCTTCATCTTGTATAAACAATGGGTGCTGCAGGCTGTAATCTTGGGGAGGATACATTTTTGGTGTGCTACAGAAGAAATGAATGAGTTAGGATATCCACATTTTACAATCAGAATTTCTTCTCCCTGATGATTTCCTATTTTCAGGTCTTGATTTTATGTTGTACTAACCTGAAAGGGTTGGAGAAAATATTTCTTTGAAGATAACTGTTGGGTTTTTTTTTCTCCTTGCATTCAAAAAACATATGGAGTTGTTTCAGACATTGTTTTGGCCCAAGTATTAAACTGTTGCTCTTTTCTAAGATGTGGAATAACTCATGCAATTTAATTGTCTTCCATTCTGCACTCCACATCATTATGTAAAAGAAAGTCTTTCCTTGAGTGAGAAGTGTTGATTTCAGAGTAGGTAGTTCATCAGGGGTGGGGATGGAAATACCTTAGGCTGATAGTGCATCCTTAAACATGAACTTCATGAGCATTCTGATTTCTGCTATGCCACTGAGTCTTCTGAGACAAGTCCTCGGCAAGTCTGCAGCCTCCGTGTCTCTTCTTTTCCCCCCAAACTTTCCCCATATCTAAAAGGCAGTATGACCTGACTGACCACTGTCTTCCATAATGTAATACAAAAGAGGCCCAGGCAGCAGGGCTGTTTCACATTCTAGTAGGTGGGAAAAAGTAACAGGGATCCAGTACAGCCTAAAAAAGGACTCTGTGTCCCAGAGAGGCAGACAGGAGGTTTAGGATGAGGTCAGAAATCCACAAGTGTACACCTATGGATCATTCACTCCAGAACACACAACAGCTGCTCCCAAAATGTGAGTGAGGACTTGGGAGTTCTAATTTTCAGTTCTCTGACACAGAAATGTCAGTAGGTCCCAAGTTTTGTGTTATTCGCCTACAGTTTGTATAATCTGTGTTCTTGTGACAACATTTGTATTTTTACTTTGGTTAATCATTGCACTTTGTTCCTCAGAGTTTACAATGATTTGGAGTCTCAAGATGCTGTATTTGCAGATGTGGCCCCTTTGCTAACATCTCTCCTGGATGGGTAAGTTAAAAGGTTGCAGTAAGAAAGCTAAAGTGCAATAATCTACTGAAATCTATCAATTAAAAAAAATACTTAACAGTGGTGATCTAGTCAAGTTTTATGGCTTTGCAGTTCCATTTTCCTGTTTTCTTTCTACTCAGCGCCAAGTGAATGTTGTTTCCCTGTATAAACAGTGAAAATACGGTTTTCAAAATTTAGCAGAGGAGACAAATCTGTAAAAATAAGAAAAACCACAGTTTTTTTCCTCTGATCTTCTTCTGTCAAGCTGATGCTTCTAATGAAGGATGTTGTCTTTTTCCTTCGTGTTCTTGTAGGTTATGTTTTATAACTTTTTCAGCTGCAGACATTGTATGATACATCTTTTCCAAGTGTGTTCACTGTGAACACTGTGTTTAATGCGAAAGGCCGTCCTGGTTTTGTGTGCAGCACAGGCCATAGGAGGTGATGCGATCAGTTCCTGGTTGAACCAGAACTGAGCATTCTCAGCCATTCTACTGCTCCTTCAGGCACTGGGCTAAAACAGAATTCTGGTTTGAATACAAAACTGATCAGTAACAAGCACTAACAAATACATGAAATTAATTCTAGCTACTGAAAGCTCATAAAGTGTGATTTTTCATAAGTCCTGAGCCAACTTAAGCTACTCTTGCAAAGAAACTTTGAAGTGCATGTTGTTATAATCCTTGAGGCTTGAACTGAGATTTATACGTAACTTCCTTTCTGCTCCTTTTTCATCCCTGTTCCAATACCATTTAATTATATGGTAGGGCTGTCATGGACATTTCCCTCCCTGCAGAGGAAGAGACAGTCCCTTTCCATCCACAATTGCATAGTTGAACAGTGGCAATCCTTGTTCCCAGCAGCCTGTGCACTGAAAGTTTCCAAGGCTCCTTTTCTTAAAAGCATCCTAGAAGAAGTATCTAAAGATTCTGTGAATATTGGGAATTCCATATACCGCAGAGGGGCCCCCAAGGGCTCCCTGGCTGAGGGAAGTCATAGATTGCATTATTCTTGTTTACCAGTGATGAGTAACTACAGTTTCTTTAGCTGAGCAACCTAGGGACCACTAGGTTGCAGGTTTTTAAAGAAGTCTTAAAATTACTGCCTTCTCTCCCTACTTTTCCCTTTGCAATGATCATAATTTTGCCTTGGTTCAATACGTCCTTAAGTGTCTTCCGACCTATCTGATCTGTACCTTGATCTGCTGTACTTCCCACTCCTAATTTTTACACAGGGAGAATCCTGTCCTAAAAGCTAAGATTTATGTATTCAGTTAGGAAATGTTCTGTTATTGAAAACAAAAGACCTGTCTTGTTCTTCCAGAAGTGCTGTTTAAACAGAAGCAGATTCTCAGGAAAGGCGAGTCCGTGCACATGAGCACAGCAGCCTTCCCACTGTAAATGGGAAACAGACATACTTAGTCTGAACCTTGAACCTCTTTGCTGCTCCTGATTGTTTTAGTCTGGGTTCCAAAGTGGTCTGTAACAACTTTTAGCTTGAGTGGAAGGGAGTGTTCTCTCCTTTTCCTTATTTTTTTCTATGTTTTTCTTTCTTAATGGATTGTTTCATTTTTCAGTATAAATATGCAGGAAGGAAAGATTGTTCCATATGTAAAACAGACAAAGTATAGCAGGCTTCAAAGTTTACTGTGAGCCATACAGGGCCAACAAGGGAGCAAGATAAATTTTCTTTTCTTTACAGCGTTGGAGAGTCCAAGTTGTTTGTTTATTTTAAAGAATAAATTTCGCCTCCTTTCATTTCCTTTAACAGTGTTCTCTCCTGGGGATAACTTTGCTAGAGTAAACACCCACACTCTTTTCTGGAGAGAAGTGCTACAAAACTATTGGTATTTTAGCTTGACAATGAGAACTTTTCTAAACAAGAATATAACTGTTACATATAATAATAAACGAAGTGGAGAAGGAAAATATCAGGGCACATAGGTGAATCATAGTAAAAAATCTTCAGACTTCTCTATTTGAAATCTTTATGCTGGAGCTAGAACACCAATGAAGTAAACTATAATAAATAACTATTATTATATAGGTAAATATAAAGTAATCTGCTGCTTGTCTTCTTGTTGAATCCCCCAACAATTCATTATCTCCTGTACCTACTTGGATATGATACTGCTTTGGCCAGTTTTAGCTCATTTGGGCTGACTGAAACACTGTTTTTGCTTTGGCAGAGAAGTTACCACTGATTGATACCAAATTTGCATCTCTGTCTTCAATGTTACAATCCTCTGCCCACTTAACTTCTAATCGTATCATCTCTATCCTGTCAGAACTATTTTGTCCGTGATTCTTACTGTCTTACAACAAGCAGCAGTTAAGGAAAAATTGAATAGCTGGACTGCAGGAAAGTCCTTTAGGAGACACTTCTAAGAAGACTAATTCTGTTTTTCCTAAGGAAACACTTGCAAACACCTGGCTCCCTTTTTGGTTCCAAAGATCTGTTTAATTTTGAAATAGGGCTAGAAGACTCAATAAGGTACAGGCTGGCCCAGGCAGTGTGCATGAGGGGTGGAACTGTGAAAATTACTCATTGTTAGTCTAGCTAAAAACTATCAAAATTAGCGTGAGCTTTTCTACTGAGTTACGTTAGCAGTGAATACTTCAAGAAATCCCTCATTTCAGATTTACAGCCCTAATTTCTATCACATTTAATTTTACTGTAGTGCTCTTTGTTTTCAGTTACAGTTATCTCCTTTACTTCATCAAATCTGTGACTAGACTCCTATTTTATACTCTGCAGTGCATGCTAAAATCTGGAGGGGCCTTACTATAGATTCATTGACTGCAACTTTGACTTCACATTCCCAGAAAGGGTACCCAGGTATTTTCCGTGTGGCTTATCAGCCCACATTTCTTTCTAACAAGGAAAGCTTTCAAAATAATCCTCCTGAAATAATTACTTCTAGGCATGTTTAATATGCAAAAATCACTGAAGTAGCCATGTAAGTATTTCATGGTTTCACTTGAAACCATACATTTAAAACAATTAGATGAGGGGTGTTCATTGAAATATGCTGGCATGGGCTTGAAACTACATTTTTGATATGAGGAAAAGTATCAGATAATCAAAAGCAGCTTTTTCAGGTCTGCCCACAGAGGAGGTAGCTTAGGCAGTGAAATTTTATTCCCTGGCAGAAGAGGAGCAAGCCCATTCTTGCAACTCTCTAGTAGAGCCGAAGTTTCTGCAAACTGTGAAGCACTCCTTGTGCCTGAAGGTTCTGCTAAAGTCATATCTCTGAACAAACGAGATAGTCCAGGGAGAGCGCAGTCCTGTCAGCGTAACTGCATGTCTTCCAAGGGTTTTGCTGGCACAGGACTGTGGTCAACATCGAGGTGCTGGCAAGGGCAGCAGAGCAGGCACAGCCAAGAAGGGGCAAAACTTCAGCTGCACAACACAGTGTTGGTCCTCCATACAGAGCAGTACTGTGGCTGGATACATCTGTGTCCAGCCACTTATTTTGCTTAAGATGTTGACTTTCATCTGATTTTGTTAGTAACACACTTTCTAGATAGGATTCATACGTCTCAATTCAGATCCCTGTGGCACAGACTCCACAACAGTGCTCACAGCTGTGAACAATTCTTTCTCTATTATTATATTCAGTGCAGCAAAAGAGGCATTTTCAGAGTTCTGTTCAGAAGATGATGTTTCATAGGTGCCTGTTTCTCTGCACTGACATTGTACATTTTCATTTTCTACTTGTCCTTATCAGAGCAGTTCCTGCCACCTTTGTTCCAGAGTAGTTGTTGTGTGTGTGCTCATTCTGAACTTGTGCTGTTGGTTTAAAATTTGTGCCTCCTAATTCTTAGGGCTGTCTTCTCTGGCTGAAGGCTATGATTGATGAGCCTGCCTGAAAAAGGCTATGAGAGATGAAGAGTTCCCAGCTGTTAAGATACAAGTGTAGTGTTTTGCAGCACAGCACTGTAACACAAATCAAGCCCATCAATGGTTTACTTTAAAATGCTGTACTGTAAACTGCAGTGTTTCAGGAGCTGATTAACAAGCAGCTCAGTGGTGCACAAGCTGGAAGTTGGGCAGGCAAGGAGGTGTAACAGCATCAGACATTCCAAGCTAAGGATCCCTTAAACTTCTTCTTAAAAGAATCCCCTCAACTCTGCTTAAAAATTAAAATCTGTTTAGGTGATGTCATGAACAGTAATTACTGTCAGACTTTGAGACCTGCAGAAGGAAATCGGGGGCAGTGTATTTATATTCTTGTTTTAAGTTTGTGTTCCCAAATTGTTTGGAGTTTGACTCGCCACCTAACAGACATATTTGGTAATGGTAAAATAAATTATAGCACTTCTATTTTTCAGGTACAATGTGTGTATCATGGCTTATGGGCAAACTGGAAGTGGGAAGACATACACAATGTTGGGACCACAGTTAGAGGGGAACTTAGCATTCTCCATAGAAGAGGAATCAGAACTTGGAATTATTCCCCGAGCTACCGAAGAAGTGTTCAGGTAAAAACGAAGTAAAGGTTTGCTGTCAGTGGAAGTCACTTTAAACTGTATAGAAAGGGTGAAATAATGTTTGCAATGTATTTATCATTATAGATTTCAGCCTCAAAATGGTTAATATTCATTGCTTCTCTGACCACCATTTGATATTTGAGGCTTTATATAGATTTCTAATCTCTCTCCTGCTCAATCTGATTTCCTAAGACAATAAGATTATGCAGTTTTACTGTGTGTTATCTGTCCATCTGGCTTTCAGACTCTTAATTAAACTTCTGAAAATATTTTAACCATAGTTGTGGGAGCCCAAAAGATTATTAAGTTCCTAAAAGTTTTGTGAGAATTGACAGTTGGAATACATGAAGAGGATTTAGATTAGAACCCAGTTTCAAGGAATAAGGATAGTAGAATTTTTAACTACAATCTGTTCTTGTTTTAGGAGTTCTTAGATTTTTTTAGTTGAACCTAATACAGGATTGAACTGATATGCTGCTATGTTATAGTAGAAGAGCCATTAAAAGTTTTTCCAGCTAAGCCTGTTTCTTTTGGAGAAGGGTGTAAGATAAATCAAAGAACTAATTTTGTATGAGAATAACTGTCTAACTGTAAGTACTCTCCTGAATAGAGAAGCCCTTAATTTATGGATTTTCTGAGGCTGTGAACGGATAACTTCTCACAGATCTAGTTTGCCATCTCTGTCTGTTCATTGCACTCTGCCAGATTTTATACTCTGAGTTCTGAGTGCAGTAACTGCCTTCAGAGAAATGGTATAAAAAAAATCATGAGGTGGGAGGCTAGTGGAAAAAAACAAGCTGGCACAGCTGTTTGGAAAATTAAATTCTATTTACTTCTTCATGTATAAATATACTGTATATTCTGATTCTTCAAGTTAACGTTAGCATATGGATGAGGCAAATCCATGGCTGCAGATACTTAGTAAACACTTTTATCAGATTGTAATGATATTACAATTAAAGAATAGATCTCTATTTACAGATTGTTCATTTGGGGTTTGACTTCAACATTTTTGGGCTTTTTTGTTCAATTTTCTTCTTTTTTTTTATTTGCCAGGCTTATTTCAGAAAAGCCACCAGGAAGTTACTGGGTTGAGGTTTCTGTTGTAGAAGTGTATAATAATGAAATTTTTGATCTTCTGGCCAAAGACAGTTATGGAAAAGTATTTGGCATCAAACGTGATGTTGTCACAACCAGAGAAGGGAAGAGCGACGTGCCATTGCTGACGCACGAGTAAGTACATGGCTTGTTCCTACTATCCAAACATGATCTGGTGTTAATGCCATGAAGAGCTGTCACAAAACTGCATTATAGGCACCAGATTACTTCTAAACAATGAGTCTTTATCATATGCAAAAGAACAGTTCTGTTTCTGTTAGCTCAGTCTATTAAATTGCAGTTGGCTGCAAATGTCAAAATACTTCCAGAAATAACTGTACAGTTACTTTGAGTTATACTCCTGTGTTAAGTGCCTTCCACTCAGAATACCTGAAGCTTGCTGCATGTTTTGTTGTTGCTGGATCTATGGCATCTTGTCAGCTGTAGAAAAAGAAGGGATAATCTAGTCACAAAGCACTTTCCATTCAGTCTTACTGAATTATAAAATTTACAGATTATAATAGAAATTTATGTACTAGTTGCAAATTTTTAAGCAGCTGTAGGGTTTTAGCTCTCCCTTTATGCATTGGAGTTAAAAAAAAATATAATAAGATTTTAAGTGATCTTTTAATACAAATACCCGTCTTAATATTGCTTAATGTTCTGTTTTCATAACTGGAGGTGTTAAAGCTGGAATTGCTGGGTTGGCATTTGAACTGGTAGGTCTTGAAAATCGAGGTTCTTCAAACTAGAAGCTAAAAAGCAGCAAAGCTTTTCACCATTCACTTTTAAGATGTACCTTCCCAGCATCGGTGTATGCCAGGTTTGATCCTTATTTACGCAACTTGACAGTGTAGGGAGAGGTAGGGTATTTAAGGCTACAGCTATACTTACTTTAATGCTTTCTTTTACTTGCTAAGCATTACAAAGACTTGTTGTAGTACTCATGAGAATGATTCTTGGCATTACAGAAGTGTGGAATACAAAGCAAGTGTACAGTGCTTTCTTGTTATATATAAAAAACTTACCTCAGGTAGTTAGATGTTAAAAATCATGTGTTCATAAAATTTCATCCATTAACACAAGGGAATCTGTTTCAGATGCTTCATTTTAGTAATGGCTGTGTTATTTATCACAGAATGTCCTGAGTGGGAAGGGACCCACAAGATCATATAGTCCAACTCATGGCCCTGCACAGGACAGCCCCATGAATGACATTCCAGTACCTGGCCACCCTCTGGGTGAAGAACCTTTTCCTAATATCCGCTGTAAACCTTCCCTGATACAACTTGAGGCTGTTCCCTCGGGTCACCAGAGAGAAGAGATTGGTTCCTGCCCCTCTGCTTCCCCTCACAAGGAAGTTGTAACTGCAGTGAGGTCTCCCCTCAGTCTCATCCAGGCTGAATAAACCAAGTGACCTCAGCTTCTGCTCATGTGGCTTCCCTGCTAGGCCTTTCAGCATTTTTGTGGTCTTTCTTCAGGCCTTACACTAGTAGTATCAACATTAGCTGGAAAAAAAAAAAACTAGGACAAGCAGTACAAGTGGCACCAGAGATGTGATGGTACCCAGTGGAATTAAACTGGACATCCCTCTGTGAGCACCCAGCATGAGAACAGATTCCAGAAGGGAGCACGTGCATTATCGAGATGTCTAAAAACGTAAAAAAGTGTCCTGCTCCTTGAGTAAATAATGTTTGTGAAAAGAAACATCTTGCTCTATTGAAATGTTTAGAAGAGCATTAGTGTTTTCTATGTTTCTGGGGAAACGTGATGTTTTTCTTCACCTCTCTATAATAATTCTTGTCGTGCTCTAATCTCTACTTTTCCAAGGGGAATTAACAGTCAGATATGAAATGCATCCCATGCCAATTAAAATAAAATGCACCCTCAGTGAAAGTAATTTTGTCCTGTGGGACTACTGCAGACCAGTAGTTTGTTTATGTGGGTTTAATGCTATTCTCAGCAAGCCTTGATAAAAATACAAGAATGTACTGGAGGACTGTGCAAACATACTTTTATTCTACCTGGTGATACACATTTATTGATTTGTGCTTTCTAGCAATTTAATTGCTCATAGAAAAGTGGGAGCCCAGAGAAACTGTCAAATGATTTTCTTCATTGTGGGAGATATAGAACTCCTTTCTTTCTATGAAATACTAAGCACTGAATATTCTTGGAAGGATTAACATTTGTATCTGGAGTATGCCTGCTCTTTGGTCTTGAGGTTAAATACAATTTCCATAGAAATTCTGCAAGCTTGATTGCACTCTGCATGCTCCATAAGAACATGGAATGTATGAAAAGTGACTGGAGCTTACAGTGATGAATCCTCTTGCCCTTTCTGTCTGTATTGTGCTGACTGGTGGGTTTCTCTCTGTCTCTATTCTTCTATTTCCCCAACTGTGAAAACTACTGAAAACTACTCCAACTTTTAGTATCTAGTTAAAGCTCTGCTGTCAAGGGAATGAAAAACTCCTGAAAAGGCTGGGAGCAGAACTTTACCTGTGTGTGCTGAGTCTTTCTTGGAGGAGTTACCTTTGTCCTTTGACCAGACAGGAAAGGAGCCACATGGCTTAGAAAATGAAGACGGATGCATGTAATGTAGGCATGATGGGAACTGAACTTTCCCTGTTTCATCAAAACCTCCAAGTAGTTTTTAATTATGGTATTTCAGTAACTAAGATGCTGGCCTGGCATAATTTTATTCCTGAAAAATGCCTGTTTCACTTCCCAAGGGAGCCTTGGATAGTTAGTGGGTGACCCATCTCTTTTCATAGGTTTTGGGGAAGGGAGAGGTGAGAAGCAGCGGGACTTGTGCCATGGAGACAAAAAAAAGAAGCTGCAATAAGGTTTCATTTGTCCTTCTAGTTAATAAAATGGCTGCTCTGTTTATTTCTGTAAATTTTAATTTATGACAAAGGAACCTGGCACCTTGAACTAAAACTCTTAAAAGCCACTTATCTCAATCGGTTAATAATAAATTCTAATGCAAATATAAATAAAAATATGGACTTGTATCTCAATTACAATGCAAGCAGTGAAAAAAGTCCAATTCATAAACAGGTTATATTAATAATTACACAGAAAGGTTAATAAGAAAAAACAAACCCAAACAAAGTAAGGGAACCATTGAATGAGGCCACCCAGCTGCCCAAAGTCTAAAGTAAACAGCTGGTGCTTTGAATAAAAACACATTCTCATTTATGATAATATTTCATCTAGAATATATTGGCCTGCTGGGTCTCACTGGCTTCTCCATATATCCATTAAAGTACAGTAGTCTCTTTGCTGCTAACATGTTCATCTTACTGAATCACAAAAACCTCAGTCTCTTTCTTCTTTTATAGCTCGGTTGACTTTGGAGAACTTTCAGCATCAAATTTTTAATGTAACCACAACAGGGCTTCTCTTTGTAGAATCTGGTCCTGGAACGTGCGGCACACAGTGCACGATGAAGTCGTAGAGATTATACCAAAATATTATTTCTGTCAGTCCTGCTGAGGAGGTACTGTGCCAAGCTACTTGCCACACTGAGCTGGGGATGCTGCTTGTCTTCAAAGCCAGCTGCAGCTTCCCAGCAGTAGGTGACCAGCACTGACAGCATGCCCTGAACCCTGTCTTCCTTGGCAAATGCAGGGATGTGGCAGCAGCTTGGAGCACTGACCCTTTGCCAGCTCCCAGCAGCAGTTTGCAAAAGCTGACAGCCTGGTGCTGCATCCTAGCCAAGGCTGCTTCCCTGTCAGGCCTTCCAGTCCTGGCTGACTAGCCAAGGCTAGATGCAGTTCAAGACTTCAAGACTTGGGAAGGCAGGATGTGTGCCTCCTTGGATGTGAGGCAATAGTCAGATCACCCTAGTGTGAGGCTCTGACTGTAGGAACTAGAGCCACTGGTTCTCTGCTGGCACCAGGTCAAACAAGCAGGAGACACCCCCAGTGGGTGCCAGGAGGCAGAGGTGTCACAGTGGAGGCCGACGTGTGGCTCAGGATTGACAGGGGAAGCCTATAGTGATTGTTTACCTCATGCAGCTCTGGATACACAGGGAACTGTGCTGAGGTGGCTGCTTCTAAGAACCTATAGATACGGTGTGGCCAAGTGCTTTTCTGTTCTTCAGATGCCCTGGCTTTGTTTCTCGAGGAAATTGTTTTAGTTGAATATAGTTTGTTTTCTTTTGTTCTTCTGTCTCTAAACTCTTCAAGTATGGCTCTTCGTATAAAATAAGTTTTTGCCCAGTGTGACTTTTACTGAAATCAGCCAAATTTAAGTCATAAAGACCTAGCCTTTTATCACATGCTTGCTTTTGCTGACTGCAGCGTTGTGGAACCAAGCCTGTGGCCTGTCATGAGAGTTATTAATGGTTGTGCTGTTACAGAGCATTCAGTGACCAGGCTATGATATGCAGTCATCATTTATAGCCCCACCTAAAAACAGTTGTTTAGGTGTTCTACCTTCCATGATTATTGAAGAAGGCAACACTGAAAGAAAAGGGTAGGCACTCATCTCATTTGTTTTAAACATTGCAAACCTAGGGAAAATCACAGTGGTTTTTTTTCTTTACCTAACCAGTTTATTTCATTTTCTGTTTATTTCACTGTGTGTGTTAGGTCTTTGCCCTTTGATTGATCATATTTGCAGTACTTTCTTTAACAGGAAATGAAAACAGTATGAGATAAATGGTCTATAGAAACTTATGTCTACCTATTCTGACATTGTGCTCACTGAACAGTGGAACTGAACTTTTTTCCAGGGATTCTGGATTTAATTCCAAATGTGAAATATGACTTCCAAAGGCCCAGAGAAATTTTGGGGATTTTGCCTAATTCTGTACCTAAGAAAATGAGCTACCTTAGCATAAATTGGACAAATCCACTTCTGTAAGACCAGAGATTCCAGCAATGTCTAAACCTGTGTCTTTTCTTCCAAAGTGTGGAGATGCAGAAATTTCCATTGCTTCAAGAGCTAAGCTACAGTACCTCTGGACCTCCAGGGCTGGCAGGCCACTTCTGCAGCACTTTCAGGCTGCATCACAGCTTTTGTCTTCAATTTTCATCTTTATCCCACCTGAAAAAGTCTAAATACAGTTATTTGTGCAGCTCGAAACTGAGAATAGTATAAGGAGAAGAGCAGGGAAGTGGAAATGCTGAGATTCTCATTCAAGTTGCCAGCTTTCTTGTGTGATTTTCCCTGCAAGTCAATTAAATATCCTTTCTGTTTCTTTACTTCTTAGGACTGTTGAAAATGCATCTGAATTTTTGCATCTAGTCAACAGAGGCCTACAGCTGAGAGTCACGCACCCAACACTGGTGCATGCTCATTCCTCTCGTTCTCATCTGGTAGTGACATTGACCATAACCACAGTTGTCTTTGGAGATAACTTTGGTAAGTAGGATGTTACTAAAATACATCTAGAGACTATTGTTTTTAGAAAAACAGTCTGTGGACTGGGAGATTTTCATACTGCTTTTTCTTCCTTTTTCCAGTGTTTGATACATTCCCTCAGTTCTTTTCCATTTTTCCAACTTCTACATATCTCCTTAAATAACAGACCATTTTCATGTTTTAATGCTACTTTCAGTTTCATAAAATCTTAGCACTTTTCTTCACATGTCTTGACTTACAGAGTTGTTGAAGTTTTATTGCATGAGGCAACTAATGAATAAATGTTACCAGAAAGTCATAAGATAAGATATAAGATAGTAAAGATCTTTATAAGATAGATACTCAAATAAAGTAGTTAAATCACTTAGAATTACTAATTACATGTCATACAAAGTTTGTGGTTAAGCTAACTATAAATTTTAGGGATCATCATGGTGATGATGATCCTTTTGGGTGAGAAAGAATTAAATTTTCTTACCCTCTGCCTTGCAAAAATTCCATCAAATTCAGAATCTTTTGAACTGTTAATAATAGGCCACTGTATGAAAGGACAAAATACTTATCTAATTTACTGTGGAAACATGCATATTTCTACATTTCACTACCACACCAAGATTCACCAGTTTATTGGTTGAAGAACAACTTCATTTTGGGACTCTGGGGGGAACTTGGTTTTCTTTTGCTCATGTTATAATTTTAGGCTCTCTGCTTTCAGTGCTGTGGTCCATCTCCTTCATACTCTGCAACAACAATATGATTTTAGAAAGTGGGAAATATTTAACTTTTTTTACTTAGATTGCTATCAGAAATTAAACCAACAGTATCAGCAAAGCAGAACGAACAGTGCCCTCACTTACCTATGGGCCTTGCCAAAAGACACAGTTACTTCACAAGTTGCAGCTCCAGCATTCCCGATGTTGACTCTAGCCAGCTCCAGATTCTTGTCAGTTAGACTGATGGTACTTTTCTAAACTCAGAACTTGCAGCCATCTTGTCTAGTCCAGTCCCCCTTGCCACTTCTAATTGCAGCCACCCCACCATGCCATGTTGCCTGGCAGCAAAGCTCCACAGAAATGTCTAATTGTTGTTGAATGCAGACTCCGGCTTTTGACTCGCAGCACACGGATGAAGATGTGCACTGTAAGGGAACAGAGCAGCACTGCAGTTGGGACCTCACTGCAGCAGTGTGTGACGGCACAGCCCGTCTTCTTTAAAAGGAAAGGATCCTGATTGAAAAGCCAGGTGCCATTGTCAAATATCTCAACATCAGATATCTAAGTCACTAAATAAAAATTTCTGAAGTCTGTGATGAGTTCTGCACCTGAAGCCGGGGTTGACAAGCCAGCACTTTTTCAGGTTAGATTAAGGTAGCATTTTGATCAGTATTATCTCTTGTTTGAGGAGAGCTGTTTCTTAATTTCATTGTCTAAAACTGAAGAGGAGTGAGAACACTTGGTTTGACGCTGTATGGCCTGAAGCCGTTGATTCTGTGTAAACCAACGCAGCTGCTCTGCCTACACTGTGAAGAGCTGGTTCATGGTTTAGCAGCAGCCTGCTTGGAGAAGTACAGAGCTCTGCAATTCAAGTCAGTCTGCTCCTTAGTCAAGTTTTGCAGTTGGAAACTTGCTACTATTCCAACTAGAACTCTTTAAGCACCCAAGGAAGTCTGCTGTCTCCATGACCTGTAGCAGGATATGTGCCTTTTATTCTTTTACATCTTTCAGAGAGAGAAAGAAAGAGATAGATGAAAACCAAATCACTAAGAAAAAAACAAAACTGCTTTGGGAAATCCATTTTGCATATATTCCTGCTAAGCTAATATTAAAGCAGCTTTCCCAGAGAATCTTTATCTTCCTTCCCAGCAAAGAGGGAAAGCCAGATGCTTCTGCTGAGGAAGAGGAAGGATATTAGTAGGTAACCAACCTGAACAAGTGGGAATAATACTATTGAGGCTAATAGCTCATCACGTGGAGATGTTGCAGTGGGATATGAGGGCTGAAGGAAGTCTAAGAGGAACAGCAGCAAAAGACAAAATAGAAGAGGCAGGATGGAGATTTTTTTTTTTTTTGCCAGAGCACCAGTGGCTGATGTTTCAAATACATAGAACCAGTTTTCAGAGCCTACTGCTCCCAAACATCCAAAATCTCACTTTGGTTGCAATCAGTCTAAAACTTTTAAAAAAGTCTCTTTAAAGTCCTTACTTTACTTCCATTTCTTGTTTTCCACATGGATATGTGAACAATGGGATATTGGATACAACACAACCTACACCAAAACTTGTTACCAACTAGTACAATCAGTTTGATGAGTAAAACTTTAGATAAGATAGAAAAAGTCATTTAGCCCGCCTGTGGCATGGATTCTGACTTGTGTATTGCTTCTGTTAGAATAGCCTGAAGTAGCAGACACTGTACCTCCCCTATTGATGCCCCATTTTTTTCCCCATCTCAATTTTCAGTGTCAGTGAGAAGCTCTTGTTTTTCTCCATTAACCAGGTACTTTATGGGAAGACGAACAAACCAGTCAGAGACTAAACAAAGAGGCTTCCTGCACTTTTCCACAAAAAATGAGAGACAATAAATCCACCTCTTCTTCCAGAGCCTCTTCTCCAGTGCAACTTGAAGGAACTGAGAAAATGAAGCAAGTCAAAACAAGGCTGCAGCTGGTGGATCTGGCTGGGAGCGAGTGTGTCGGTAAGCGAACATGTCTGTTCGTGAGCACGGATCCTCACGGATCCAGGTTACAATAGTTGCCTTAGTTCTTTATGGAAGGATACACGCTACCTTGCTCTCACACAGGGGTGGTTTGAACCCACAGATCCTGGCATAAACAAAATTTTGAGGGCTGACTGATCTGGTTTCACACTGGTATAGTTTAACTCAAAGTATGACCGTATAAGCTTGAAATAAGCCCAGGACGGTTACCCATATCACAGATATACTATTTGTTCAGGCTGCTTTTATTAGGCCTGTTTTTTCTACTCTGAAAATTAGCATGTCTTTGGTACAGAAATGTTTAAAGGGCATAAATTATTTAAATACTACAAATATCTGTAATAATTGAAATCACCATGTGTGGATTTTTCTGCTTTATTATGGAAAAAGTCTTGGAGGAAATTAGTGTTGAAAAGATAATATTGTTTTCATTGTTTCTTCAAAGCATTTTCCTCCTGCCTCCTCTATGCACACAATAATTTCAAAAACTTGATTATTTCCTAAAGGACAAGCTTTCCTACCAAGAAAAACCATGCAGCCAAATGTATCATTCCAGAAATAATGTTTTGAAAAGTGAACCAGTATTATGAAAGAGTCTTTTACTTTACTGCCAAGAATTCTTGCCATTGCTCACTGTTAAACTTTTGTTCTACAGAGAAACCTAATATAATACATTATTTTTTCATTTGCTCTAAATGCTGAAAACATGTAATTGAGCAACAGGGTGTGTGTTTGTTCTCTCAGTTAAACCAGGACAAACATTTCCTTGGTTTGAGGCTCAGCAGGCCAGATCCTCCAGTGAAGCCAGAAGAGCTGTGCTCACATGAGTGTTAGATGTGGCCCAGCATGTGCAGCAGACTGACCTCTGCCATCAGCTGTGCCGGTGGATATACTCTGCTGAAAGTGAGGGCAGTATTAACTTGTAATTGTTTTAAAATGTGCGAAAATCTAAGTGAGCAGCAGTACCTCAGGCTTCTCACACATATCAGCACCTGGCCCTGTTGGCTCTACAGCCAACCTGGGTCATTTGCAGCATTTACAAGCCAAGTGGTCCCTTTTTAGCAAACTATGTTTCACTTTGAAAATGTGGCAAAATGCTTTGTCGAAGTTCATCTAGTCAAATGTAGATAATCAGCAGTTTAAACACGTACCCCCTCCCCTCTTTGCAGTTTTCTGCTTTAGGGGGATAGCTGTTATCCCAGGAGTCCACTTTTCCTTGATATACAAGAAGCCTGGGGATGGCTGTCTACATAATGACCCCAGTAAAGTTAGCCTGAGATTCATCCTATCTTGGATTGTTATCCACCCTTTGGCAGGGTCTTCCAAACTGTTTTGCTCCATCTCTCTCTAACACGAGACTCTACCACTCCAACCTCATCCTCTCCCACAGTCACAGTTCTCCAGCCCTCCCTGTACAGACTCCTGGGGTTTTTGCTATTACTGTACCTTTTCACATTTCCCGCTTGAACTCCTCATTTGCTCTCCCAGTTTGGAAAATGCTGGCCTAAGGGGAAAACAAGATCTCTAGCCACTCCCTGTACCTGTCTAGAGATGGGAGAGTAGGCAGTAGAGGAAGTTGTTGGCCCTATCTGATCACCCCATGGCTATCAGCTCTGCCTTATATGGATCATGTGCTCTGGGTAAGGAGAAGTGACTGTGAGTGCATCTGTACTTCATCCACTATCCTGAAGAAAGCTTGAATTTGAATAAAGTGATGCTAAATGCTAATAGCAAATTTCTCTTCCCCAAATGGCAGAGGTAAGGACAGCAAAAATTAATTACTCTTAACTGCAACCTCATCCAGACTGATCGAAGAGTTGGGCTTGCAGCACCTCTTCGAATTGATGCAATGTGTTGGATAGAGCAAGTCTTTACAGTGTTGCTCAGGGTCAGCATAGATAAATACAACCATGCTGGGTGGGTGGTAGAAGGGCATCTTTCTCCTTTATCCATTTCCTTACAGCAAATCATGGCATAAAGCACCACCTCATAGGCTTAGGTGAACACAAATACTTCACACTTGTGGTTGTTGTACAGTTTTGTTTCTGCAGCTTGTGCCATCAGTGCCTCTCCTCTTTTTCCTAAGGGATACAGATGGGGCAGCTAATTCTTATAAAATATGATGGAACAAAACAGGCTTCTCCTTGGGGCCATTGTGGACTCATGTTTTCAAAAGCAGTGTTGGTTTGTCTGATCTTAAGGTGTTCCTACTTTCTTGGTTCCTTATTCTTAATACGTATGGAGCCAAAATGCATCGTACATTTGAAGAGATCAACTTTAACATGAGATGCTTTGGACCATCTGTAGACAATGAATCTTTTTTAACCTTTCCTCCACATTACAGTTTCGAAGAAGCTTTGCTTGGTGTTACCACTGCATTTTTCTACATTGTACCAGGTATGTCTGGAGTGACAGGGGCAGCACTGAGAGAGACCTCCTTTATTAACCGCAGCCTGTCCGCCCTGGCCGACGTTCTGGGAGCGATAGCAGAGCAGCGAGCTCATGTCCCATATCGGAACAGCAAACTTACACATCTGCTGCAGGACTCCGTCGGTGAGGGATTATTCTGACTCCTGTTTAACAATATAGATTTCTTCTCCTAACTTCTTCCTCCCTTTGCTATGTAAAACTAGAAGATGATCTTATACTCCTCGCTTGAATGTGGCCTCTATTTCAAAGACTCTGGCTCTGGAGTGTGTGAGGACACAGTGACAGTTCTGAACTCCTTCTGAATTTGTCTAAACCTTGCTGTTTTGAAAGCTCAGTTGAAGAACAATATCTCAGTAGGATCATGTGAAGGGTAAAAATTGCATTTCACTGGTGTTTCATGTCAGGTACAGTTTAAAAGTTAAACGTCAATCTGTATTACTACAGGGTATAATCACATACTTGCACATTCCTTTACATTGTGCCCTATAGCAGTGAGGCAAAGGAGGAAGACAGGACATGCCACTGTGCTACAACTTCTTTTTGTGTTTGGGTCACTTCCTTTTCTTTAGCTCCTCATCTATGCAGAAGCAGTTTTAAAGCAAGTGTTATTCCAGTCAGGTTTGTGTCCATGTGTATAGTCTGTTAGTCCATTTTTCTTTAGCCAGCAAATATTAGCCCTTATGCTTTTAATCTCCAGTTCAAGGCATTGACAGTGAATGAGGTAATAATTCTTCAGAGTTTCTGAAATACTATGAATTTTTGCTTAAGCTTTGATTTTCACTTAGTACTGAAGTCCCTACTGTGAAAAGGGAAAGCCAAAAAGAGAAATGTTGTATGGGCACTGAGCCTGATTTTAACCAAGTCTGTTGTATGACTTCAGTGAAGTGTTGAAAATGGCAGTTTCCTCCTTTGTTTAATCATTGTCCGTAAACCTCAAGTCCATTTTGTTTTATTGCCACACAAGCCATTTTGCCATTACCCCAAATTTACAAACATTTGACAAAACTTAAATTAAGTGTTTAGACCCATAACATACATGCTGATTAACTGATGAAACTAAAAGGGGAAAAAACCTACAGTACAAATTGTGAAACACTTGGGGGCAAATATCATATCGTTAGATATAGACTCCTCATGAAGGAGCTGTCTGTTTCAACAGCCCTCTTCAGGAGCAGTCTTCTGATTCATGAAAGCAATGGTAACCAGTGCTCACTGTTGAGTAGATCAGTATGGTACCCAGTGTATAACTTACTGAAAATAATGAGGTAAATAAGTATGTTTTGTCTTTTCCCTGCTTTTAGGAGGTGATGCTAAACTGTTGGTGATGTTGTGCATCGCTCCTGGCCAGAAGTACTTAACAGAATCAATGCAGTCCCTGGGATTTGGAACTCGTGCTCGGCAAGTTCAGAGAGGACAAGTCAAGAAAAAAAATTTCCCAGTGCCGAGTAAAGCAAAATAAAACTTAAGACTCCTGTGGATTAAAGTATCATTAATGAGTTCCTCAGACCGAAATGTATATTTTTGTCCTTAAGCCATTCTTTTAGATATCAACTGCCAGATAAAATAAACAATCCTCAACATAGCATTAGTAACCAATAAACCTGCTAATGATGTTCTTGCTCCAAAGATAATAGCAAGTATTGACAACAGCTACCAACCATGGTGGAATGGCAGAGAAATAAACTGGGCTTTAAGATGTGGCTTTGGTGATGTGTTTCCTTAGTTCTACTTGCCCTAAGTCAACAGGGCCCTGATTTAGGGTGGTTCTCTTCTGAAAGGCCATGGGTGCATTCTGTTTTGTCATTAGAAGTCAGGAGTCTAAATACCATTCCAGTGCTTCAAAACAGAAAGTGAAATACTTTCTCCGAGCTTGGATTAAAATGAGAGATGTCATTTCGGATTGCTCTTCTGTCTAGCACGGATGGGGCCATTCCTAATGCACTAGCAACAGGTAGGAGTGTAAAGGAACCCATCAGCTGTACTGAATGGAGCTTTGTTCTCTGGTTTTAGGTAGGAAATAATGGCATTAGTGAGATGGAGAAAAATGAGTAAGCCTATATATCTGTTAT
Source organism: Gymnorhina tibicen (assembly GCA_013399875.1). Classification (NCBI taxonomy): domain Eukaryota; kingdom Metazoa; phylum Chordata; class Aves; order Passeriformes; family Artamidae; genus Gymnorhina; species Gymnorhina tibicen. The sequence goes on along the minus strand of VXAZ01002002.1, from coordinate 259,592 downwards.
CCCTCTGGAATGTAGTTTAGAAAGCAAATGAGGGATTACACAACTTTTTGAAAACACACTTAGGTTAAATGGTTGGAATGAATCCCAGCTCTGCTGATTTCATTAAACCCACAGCTCTGCCTGTTTGGGGGGTATTTTTGCTCCATGAATGCTGGGAGGCCCTGAACTACAGATCCTAATGGGACCCAACTTGTACAACTGTTGTAGTAATCTGGCCTATTGTTTCACTTGCATTTCTGAAGCAAGTTAAACACAGCACAACCTTGAAGCAGTGCCTGCAGATTAAGAAGGATAACCACACGAATAAAACACCACACAGCAGCTTGTGATACGCTGTTTGTCACCTGCAAGAGGCTTTCACCCTTTTACATCAATCCTGAGACAATATCATGCAGGGTTTGTGAATGAAGTGACACCGGGAGAAGTTTCAAGGAAGCTTAAGCAATGTTAGAGGTGAGAAGTAGGTCCAAGATGAGCCATTGGGTTCAAGCAACATCTGATATGTTCCATGCACTAAATTATTGCTCAGCAGACACCTCAAGATCCACTGCTAATTTTTTTCCAACAGCAGTTACTCTGCCCCTAGACTGGGAGAGAGGTCATTGTTAGGTCACTGCAAGAAGGCTTAAATTGCAGTGGCCTGCCCCAAAAGCTGGAGTTTATAGTACTCCAAGTCACTTAACCTTCACAAGCACAAATATTTATCCAGAGATTATGTAGCATACTATTATTGGAATTTCACCCTTGAATACATAACAGCTGCTGTGTTGCTTGCAGTGCTCTGGTGCTCAGAATGTAAGTATCCAACCAGAGAGCTGTAATAACTCTTGCTTTCCTAAATAATGTCCTGAGGGTAAAAAAAATGCCTTAACTTTACCTGATTCCAGCAGTAACAGAGGGGTAGAAAAAAAAATCTGGCCATGGGGACTTAGGAAGCTGAGTGGTCAGTAAAGCAATCTCAGGTGAGAAAGAGTGAGGAATATCAGCCTGGTAAACGAAATGCAGGAGCAGCTTCAAGCTCACCTTAGTCTCTGGACAGCTGGGCTACTAAAGCAACCTGGATTGCAGCTCAAAGAGAGGTTAAGTAACAAGGGCTGATTCCACCAGCAGTTATAAGTAAGTTTCTGAAGTATTTTAAGGATTTGACATTTCTAAGTGTTACACAGAAATGCAACTTGCCATGAGCTGTTCTTTCTTTCCTTTTTCTGAAAAACTGCCCTTCAAAACTTTGGATTTATTTATAATCTATGTTGTAGGAGGAAAGCAGCAATACTTATTATTGAAGTGGAGAAATAAACCCCTCAAATATGAGCAAATAACAAAAGGTTAAGTTTCTGCATTAACATTAACTCTGCCAAACTGAGAGTATGCAGCATTCCCTATTCCTATTTTCCTTGTCAGGATAGCATATCGCTCACTGTTTGACCTGCACAACGGAGTGTACAGGATATGCAGGGCAACAAGGTTAACATTTTGTTCTAACAACTTTGAGGTTTGGAATTTCCTGGGTTATAGAGATGTGATTGCTCAATCCCCGTGTCAGAAGGGAAAAAGGGTAGAAGTTGTAAGGGTGAAATGGCTTTACTCCCGCATCTAAGCTGAATTGTCTTCTGTCCCAAGAGTCACTCAGGCCTGCCAAAGGAGGATATTCAGACATGAAACTGATGTCAGGGGGGAGCAAGCAAAACAGCATGTGCAAGGCCCTATACTTCTTTGCTGTAATTTTTCAGTGTTTAGATCTTTCATACTTTGAAATTACATCTATTTTAGAAAAGCAGATGTGACAGATATTCACAGAGCTGACCTCAAGTTTTCCCTTGTTGACTAAAGCCTATCCTGATAAACCAGTCGTCACTATCTTGGCACTGTAAAGCTGAAACACATACTGACACTGGGAGAAAGAAAAAAAAAGTGATATTTGAAGCATTCTAAAATATTGCGATAGAAGAGCATAAGCACCAGGGAAAAGGTGGTTGTTCTTAAGAGTGCCCGTGTAGTCTATGTGCTAAAACAGCTTTGCTCTCTGCTAGGGCAGGGGCACAAGCAAATGAGAGTAAAAACAACATAAATCAGGAGAAGATCCTTTCAGTGAAGTCCACGAGTGCATAATGCAGAATTCAGCTGGTGTGTTGGTGCACTGAAGGCAAAGGACTCTCTGCTTCAGACAAGTCACTGGGTCACTGTCTCAGAGTGCTGCTCATTATAGAAGGGTGCTCTTTCCTATATATGATCCACATGCCTTGGTGGCAGTCAACATATTAACCTTCTACTGCTGGGCTCTCACTCTCCTCCCCTGGGCCCCGACTTTCTCCTGTGACAGTTCAGTCAGTGCTCACCTATGTCACACCTCCCACTGTCCCCTGGCTGGCCCTAGGAAATAGGCACACATCCACGTAATGCTGCAAGGCACCACAAACCCCACCTACCCATGGAACTGGCCTTCAGGAGCTCCTCTTTAATTTGTGCTGCTGCCTTCATCACCCTGCAGAGGAGCCGAGCAAATAATTTCAGCAACAGTAGCCAGAAACCTCCAACTCTTCCTCAAAGAGCCCGACCACTACAGAAACCTCAGCAAACACAAGAGAATTTGCTCTCGTGAATACTTTTGGTACTCAGCATCCTGGTTTAGTGTCCAGGTGGGCAAGGAGCCAATGGTGTGAAGCCCGACCAGCACAGCACCTGCCTGGGAGGCCCAGGGTCTCACAGTCATGCAGATGTACCCCAGAGCACCTTACTTAAAAGTAGAAGCAGATTCCACACTCCTAACCCATAGGCCAAGCACCCTCCCAGAAAGCAGAAACTTTGGATCCAGTTCAAAGACAAATGTTTGAGCTCCTGTCTTTCCCAGTATGTGTGAATGCTCTGGCTTGAAGGTCATTCAGCAGATCTGGAGATGGGACAGGGAAAATGGGACTCTGCAAGACCAGTCCCTGAGGCCTAACAGCAGCAAGTGCTTGTCTAAGGTAATATACACAGATACGTGTGCACATAGACCTACACAAAGTTAGCAGAAATCTAGACTTATCTAGAATCACACAATGACCTTTAAAGTACGAGTCCAAAATTTGGCCCAAAAGTACAGTTTGGTGCCCACATTTCTCTGTGGATTTATCATTACAGATGGAATTTATCAGCTGTGGTTGGTGGTTCGCCTTGTGGCCAAAGGAAAGGGATTAACAGGAGAGATCCACTTTCAGCAATACCTCTGCCTCCCTAGTCTAGCAAGGGAGTCCAGGCAAAGGGTTTAGACCTCCAACTCTGAAGTTTACCACAGCCAGGGAAACTGATTGCTCAAGGACCTAATCTTGAAGAATATACAACTGCTGTGGAGGCGTTTCACTTATGTTTTTCAGCCTTGAACCCCACCGTGCCTGCCCAGCTCTGCCGTGCTGGTCCAACACATGTCTTTCAGCCTTTGCAAATCTGTCCCCAGTTCCACTGCAGCACTCAGCTTTCTGAGCAGGGCAAGGCAGCATGAAATGAGGCGGAGCAGACCACATGGCACAAGAGCAAGTCCCTATCAGTTCCCTCTGAAGATGTTTTACTTGGCACCTGCAAGAAACATCTTTGTGCAGGGCAGTTTACCATTTTTTAGCTTAGAGTGCTAAACTCACACTGCAGTTCACAGCACTCTGCACCCCCTCCAGACAAGCCCTTAATCTTCCTCGTCACCTAGGAACATTCTTATCAGCAGAGTCCAAGAAAGCACTGTGATCCACAATGGCTTAAGAGAGCTGCATATCATCACAGGGTTAAAGCAAACCAGTAATTAAACCAGCCAGTGCCTTTTGCCCACTCTTAAACAAAACCTTGACCTATGCTGACGTTTGAAAATTATATATTTAATTTCCATGTGTGGCTTCATGACTTGGCAGCAGTCAGACCACAAAGAGAGCCTGCTTTTAGCCAGGATAGAAAAACCATAATCAGCATTGGAAGGTTCACAAAAATGTTTAATTTGTTATTAAATTGCTGATTCCATATTATGAAGCACTTTTCCAAACCCTTGCAAAATGTGAGGAACAGAATGAAGTGGTTATTGGAAAAGGCTTTTGGCTCTTGCTCTAAATAAGCAGTCACAAGCTGATGGGCTTGCAAGAATCTTCCAGCCAGAAGAAGCAGCAGCATCTGGTCATGGAGGAGCAAACGGGCCCAGAGTGCAGGGATGCCAGAGGGTTCTGCAGCCTTTCACAAAACCAACTTGGCATTTGAATAAGGACATTAACCATACCCCAGCCAGATCAAAATGCCACACGTCATATAATGGAGGGCACAGGGGGATATAATTGAAGGGCATGAGCGAGGGGAAACACTGCCTACAACTATTTTTGCCTTTTCTTACATCCACTTTTATCAAACCAGATTTTATCTTTCAATGCATCTTCCCCTTTTTCTTTATTTAAAAAAAATTCTAAGATTAAATTTAAGCCTTCTTGAATTCACACAAGTATCTCATGAGATTAGCACATCTTATCCACAGACTCGCAGGCCTAAAGATGCACCTCTGCTCATTTTCCTGAGGAACCTCAGTTAAGTCAAATTATCACCCCCTTCTTCTCCCAGCTTCCCTGGCTTCATGTTTGCAAGTGTCTCCTCCAACATGTATCCCCCCTCTTACTCTTTTTATGTTACATGAAATTGCTATCCTGGCTGGGATGAGTCAGTGCCCAGCAGTTCACTTAAAGGCAGCACCAGGAGTGGTTTTCCTTTTCATTTTCCTCTGGACTTTACTAATTACTTGTGTCCCTCTTCTACATAAAACAAGACAAAACAAATAAACCCAAAGCACCACCAACAAAAAAACCCCACCACACTACTATAAAAAGTTTTGGAAGCCACACCAGAAGCTTTGAAGTTCCAAGACACAGAAGATGATAGTTCCTCCCTCACTTCAGCTGTCTGGGTTTTCTGTAGCATGAGCCTCCTCCACCTCCCTCTGAGCATGCACACACAACCAGAGACAGTGCCTACTACATTTTCTAAGCTGTCATTTTGAATTATACAAGCCCCAGGAAAAACACGCAACTCAATTCAGACATGGGAGCATTTTGCAGGGCAGCCAATACACTAGTGAACGCTCCTTCTTTGGGCTTTAGTCCTGGGCCTCCAACAGTTCCAGCCTTTTGGCCAAGCAGCACCTATCACAATGTGCATTACACATGCTCTGACAAGTTTTGTTTGCATTTGAGATCCAGGTGTCTGCAGTTCTTTTCTCCTGACCCATGCCTCATGCCCTCCCCAAGGTAGGTGGCTTGGTGCGGGTGGATGCACACAGTTGTCCATGTACCTAGAAAGTACCAGTACCTAGAAAGGAGGCAGATGAGAAACCCATGCTGCTCTGGCAGGCTCTGCTGCCAAGGCTGAATCCGTGGAAAATGGTTAGCAGGTATTTACCATGCTGATGTTCAGTGTCTCCTAATGCAACCAAGTGTAGGCAGTCAGATCTGACAAGTTATTTCACAGTGTCTGACTTGTGGGAAGCACTTCCCAACAGAGACAGGACAAAGTTCACAAGAGGCACTTCAAAATTGCAATGTCTAAACAGGGACATCTCATGGAGATGGCACAGGGCTCAGCCCAGAGCGACAACAACCCGGGTGTTGGGAAGGTGCCAGGCAAGGCAACAGCCACTGCCTGGGCTGTGTCCAGCGAAGCCATAAAGGGCATTGTACCGCTGGACAGCCCCCACTGATGCTGCCTTATGGAGAGATGTGCCCAGTCCACTGCCCTCCCAGTCTCCATCCAGAAGAAAGGCTGAACTTCTGCTGCCTTACCAGAATCTGGTTTACCTGCTAAATTTGGCATAACACTCGCAACAGCGAGGGGTAGGGTGTAACTGTGATGCCTGAACACAAGAAGCTGTACCCGCACGTTCAGCAGCATCAGCTCTTTTGTTTGCCCAAGGAGAGCACAAGGAGAGAGGACTTCTGATGGACGCATTGATGTGGGTACCACCTGGCTGTAAGCAACTCACAACAGCCACTTTCAGGACATGGGATGCAAGCAATAGGCTTACAGTTTTCAGCACAAGTACGTCAATGTTAAACCCTTCTTAGGACCTTAGTCCCAAAAATCCAGACATATCAAAATGTCACAACTTTCGCAGTCCCAGCTGCATGCCATGAGCTCAGCTCCTGTGGCATACAGACAAAAGGCAGGAGAGTTGGTGAATAATAAAAATGTTAAAATGTGCAGTTTCATGGGGACATGGAGCAGATGACAATAAGCAAGCTACCTGCACAGTCCCAGGAAGGGTCCTGAAGTCCTGGTAAAGAAATCTTCCCTGGTCAAGTTATGTACCAGGGAAATGCAACACCTGGGGAAGCTGAGCACACAGGTACTGCTCCTGATCCTCACATCACCAGGACTGCACCCAGCCTGGTTGTGGAGCTTGTATGAGCTTAGAAGTAGCTACAGGGATTACCTCAGGCCATATTCAGGCCAACAGAGCAGCTGCTCTCTCCACTCATAGTTCTCCATCCACCTCCTCTTACTGGAGGGGAGTACAGAGTACCCATGCTCACTCCTGCTGTGTCTCTCCTGAAGTGAGCCCTGCACTTCCATGGGATGGTGAGGTGGTCACGCTGCAGAACACCCTGCCAAGCCAGGGAAGGGGCAGTGCCACTGAGGACACGTCTGCCTGTTTGCAGGCAAGTCTGATGCTGCACTTGGCAGGACCAACTGCCTTCAGCCAGGACACCTTTTTGGAGAGACCAGCCAAGGACTGAGGATCCCAACACCCCCTCTGGGTGAGCCAAACACTCTGGGAGAGCCAGAGAGGGTTACACACCACAAGGCCAGGCATAGACAGCACACAGCAGTCCTGCAGCCAGCTGTGCTCCAGGCCACACACAACGTCACAGTTACAGGATAGTGTGGTGATGGGAAGCTTGAAGGCAAGGAGACACCTCACCACAGACACAAGAAAACAAAAGTACCCAGGCTCAAAAAAGGCCAGGGACTTTTGGACACCATCTACTTCCCAAAAGGAGTAGAAACGGAAAAAGAGGAAAGGGCAGAGAGTCCTGAGGGACCTCTGATAAAGTAATGGCAGGCACAAGATACTGGAGATGTCGTGACACTGACTCATACAAATGCTGACTCACTGAAGTCCTGAAAACAACCCTGGCAGATCAGATTTCATTGGCACTTTGCACCAGACAGCTGAGGGCCCATCCTTATTGCTGAGATTTTGCCAGATCCTGGCCAGAGTCTCAGCTTAGGCACCTGCTTTTGAGAGAGCAGGTCTGAGAGTCCCCTGGAGAAATGCCCTGGTGTCTCCCACCCACTCTCACCAAGTAGCACTGCCACCAGGTCAGTCTCTGCAGGTGTCCCACAGCTACATCCTGGTGTCCCCTTCACTCAGCTGCTCACGCTGCCAGGCATTTGTGGCCCACAGCTGGGCAGGGCTGCTCCCAGTTTGGACTCAGCAATCACAACACATGTGCCCTGGGAGAGGACACTGTTGGACAACTGTGTGAGGCCAAGGTCCTCTGTAGCTCGAGAGACCAGGACTGCAGAGCTGTTCTCCCAAAAGAATCCCAAGCTCCAGGCAACATGAGAGCCACAGATGTGATAAAATAAGGGCAATCAGGGGTAAAATAAGTCCTGGCCTCATGATGCAGTGAGCACAGAAGACTTATCGAGGTCCTGCCAAGTTACTGCTGCCCTCACCTATGCCATTGCTGCCTGTAGTCCTTGCAAGCTATTCCTTACACCAGCACATCCCAGGGAAGAGTCAGCAGTTTCACCATTAGGACACACCAGACAGGAGGAAGACCAACAAAAAAACTGATATGGCAGCATCTGATATGGCTCTTAGAGTGAATAACATTTGGAAAAGACTAGGAAGCAAGCAAGCCCTACCCCATCACCCCAGCAAGGCTCTCCTTCTTTCCTGGGCAGCTCATCCACAGGACTACAACACTGGAACTTTCTGGTCACTTCTCCCAGAGCTTCTGCTGAGACCTTCTCTCTTACTTGGCTCTTTGCCTCTGAAGACAGCTGATTTCCTGTGCCTTGATTGCCTTCCTCTGGAGCACCCTCCTCCTGGACCTGCTACCAGCTGCAGCAAGTTAAACACCTGAGCCACTAGGAACCTTTGTGGTCCCTGCTGTCAGGCAGAGGAGAGTGGCTTAGGGACACCAGAAACCACTTCATGCTCCTCCACACCTGGGATGTCACCACTTCACCATCTGTGCTGTCACTGTGCCTTGTGGGGCTGTTTTAACCATTCATCCTGAAATGGGAAGAAATTGTACTTGGAGCTTTGTGGGCACCTACCTGGAGTTAGAGAGGCAGCTCTGAGCTCAGGACAGCCTCAATGAAGCAGGGCCGGAGTGGTGGCAGTAGCAGTCTGGGGCAGCACCTTCGAGGAGTCTTTAAAGTTTGTCAACCTTAAAGATACTTGTGTTGTCCGAAAGCTCAGCTGATGCTCTGGCAGTGTCCTTGGGAAAAAGAAGCCTGTATGACCTCCTATCCTCCTGTTTATCCTGAAAACAGAATAAAATCCACATTATGGCTGTGGAGCTCTCCCTAATTTTGCCTAAGCTGCCCTACGTTTTCCAGTAGTAATGATGGATCTTTTGGAGCTCAAATGGGTTTGTGCTGAAGCAGATTGGAAAGCAATGGTTTGTTCCCTCTCTATTATTTGCAGAGCACATGTTAAGCAAAATCATACCCAGCTGCTCCCTCAGCAAACCCTGCTGTTCATCCCGCTGCAGGATGTGGCTAGCTGAATGCCAGTGCTGCCAGCCAGGCTGGGCTGGGGCTGGCCGGGGCCTCAGCCACTCCAGGGGAGCCGTCCACACTCCCAGCCTGAAGGCACTGTGTAAGTGCAGGCTTGGATCTAGATGTTCCAAAACACACCTGTACTTGAGGCTCTCTATTGCCCTTCTGGCATGGGCCCCTTGAGCACTCCTATTGCCAAATTTTCCCTTCAGCCAGGTATGCTGGGAAACATTCCTTGTTTTCCTTCTTACAAGCTGTAAGCCTTATGCAAAAGCAGGATTCAGGGAGCTGGGTTTCCAAAGAAAACCTAGAGCACTGCAACACCTGCACACACATGGGGACAAATTCGGCAATATTAACACTGTCCCCTGCCCTCAGGTGCCTCACCAGCCTTAATGCACCCAGTCTGGTGACCTGCCTGTCCTTCCTGACCACCCCAAGAACAGGAGCTTCCAAAAATGCATCACATAACCCATTAACATTTTAACACAGGAATTATGGGAGCCCTCTCTTCATGTCTGGCTAAAAAGACCACAGGCAGAAAGTTTGCTTTAGCCACAGAAAGACCACATGGGCAGAAAACCCTCCCTGACAGACAAAGTGGTGCACTGTGTGTGCCAGAGGAGAGCAGTGGGACACTGCTGGTGTCACTGGTCCTGCAAACACAGAGGGTTTAAGGATCCACCTCAGGGGACGATACAGATAAAATCCAGGCTGGCTTTCTGTGCCTCCTCCATACACCTGGAGAGCCATTTAACCCTAGCAATAGGAGTGCAGCTCATAAGTCAGACAGAAAAGATTTCAATACCACTGCCAGGAACAACAATAAACTGCATCACAGACCTTATTTCCAGCAGTGGGTACCTCAGAACAGGGCAAAAAGCCTCCTCCCTCTCATCCCAGGAATTTATGCATGGAGGAGAGAAAAATACCTGGCTTCCTGCAGTGCAAGTTTTTGCTCAGGAATCTCCTTCCCAATAGCCAGAGGTCTTTTGAAGGCAATGGAGTTTGAGAGGGTGCTTGAGGGGAGGGTAACCCCAAAGCCTGCACCCAGCAGAAGAGCAGGGAGGGGCTGCCTTGATGCAGCTCTTCCAGTCTGAAAGCCCTTGATTTGACAGAGACCCATAGTCAAGGCTTTCTTTTTTACAAGGGTGGAGAACATGGATGTGGGAATTGGTCTCCAATGCCACGATTGCCAAACAGCTCAGGCTGTTTGTCATCTGGTTATAGCAAAGGGGCTGAGTGCTTTCTGTGGCTAATGCAAAATAATTTTTCCTACACTGAATGCTCTGCTGTTACTAAAATGTTATTTTCCACGTGGTGGCTTGAGACTTTAGGCTGCTAGCATATGCCATATCCAATTATCTTATTGCATACTGAGAACAGCATCGATTGGAGAAAGAAAAACAAAGATTTGTATAAGTGTATTTATGAGATTTAAAATAAAAATGTGATGTTTATATTTCCAGGAATAAAAACAAAGCAGAACTTTAAAATACCATAGCTATGCTCTTTAATAGCCCGTACTCAGCTGCCCCTGCAGTCTGCCAGAAAGGATAAATATGATTTTTGATCATTACATCTCTGCAGTAGAACAACAGACTTCCCATGCAAGGCTAAATATGATTTTTGATCATTACATCTCTGCAGTAGAACAACAGACTTCCCATGCAAGGCTTGCTATCTGGATCTTATTCTAGCAACTACAATCTCCCCCTTGCAGAGACAAACTCAGGGTGCAGAAGGACAGATACAGCCAGTACCTGGTTGACTGGCAGCATGAAAATGCAGCATGGCCATGGGCTGGAGTGTGTCCCCAAAAAATGGGCTTCGGGGCCAGCAAAGGAAGGATGGGAACTACTTTGAGTTGGATTTACTTTATAAAATGCTGTTTAGATGAGAGAAGTGAAACAAAATCCTTCCTCCATCATCTCATTGCTTCCTCCAGCCCATCCCTGCTGACCAAAGGCATTCTTGCTGACACCAGACTCACCCTCTCCTGTGCTCCCCTCCTGCTGAAGCCCCACACCAGTCAGGGCTACCACAGAGCGGGCCATGCCAGGAGGACGTTGTGCAAGAGGTACCCCATACCTGTGCACTGTCTCGCCAAGCTGTGGGCTCAGCTGTGCCAGCTGCCCCTGCTCCAACTGGGCTGAAGGCAAGGGCAGAAGAGCCCAGCTGTGAACAGACAGCAGCCCAAGGCTAATATTCAGCTACCCAAGGGAGTCATGGAGGTGGAGTTGGATGGTGGGCAAGTGATTGCAACGGCACTCAGATGTCATTAAAAATTCAGTATGGAATTAAAAATTCAGTACATCTGATTTCCTGGGTGCACCTAGGGGAAATACCCAGTGGTGCTGCTCTGACACTGCAGAGGTTCTGCAGAAAGGAAGCTCGCCTCAACACGAGGCAGCTCAGCATGGAGAGAAAAGCCACTTGCCTGGGTGGTACTTGGGGCTCCCCTACACCCACTCTGTCTCCAGCCATGGCTTGTGTGTGACACTGAAGGCAACTACAGGCACAGAGCTGGCTCAGCACACACACACACAGAGCCGTGCTGTCCCAGCTATAGCATCTCAGGGTACAGCTGTCCGGGCCCCTGGGACTTCTCATCCCACTGAAAGGCTCTGCCTTTCTTAAACCACCTTGTCAGAGGGGGGAAGGTTCTGAACTTATATCAGCGTTTCATGGCTAAATCATCCCCTGCCAAGGATGACCAGAGGCTAAGGGGCATCAGCTTTCTGCCCAGTGCAGTTTGGGTACACATCCCTCCTTGCAGGAACTGGACCCCCGAGACCTGGCACCACTCCATACGCTTTTTGTGTGGGATTCAGTGAAGACCCGACGACCACCGATGGCTTTGGGCTCTGCTCACTCAAGTACCGATCACCCCGGGCTGCCCCGTCCCAGGGGCGACGGTCAGTCTGGACCCCGCCGGGTGCTGANCCGGCCCGGCCGCCGCACCCCCGGCCCGGCGGCACCCGGGCTGCGCCCTCGGTGCCCCATCGCATCCCGCTGCCGCCACGGGCCGGGGAGAACCGCCGGGGGACACGCTGCGTCCCTTCCTCCTCCCCACGCCCCAACTGGTGGGTGTCCAGGAGAGGCATGAAGGCAGAAGCCAGGCCTTGGGCACCACGAGCCCGGGAAGACACTCCAGGAAGGGGGAGTCGTCATAGCAGGTGCTCCGAGGCAGAGGCAGAGGAGACGAGGGCAAGTAAGGATGACGGACCAGAGCTGCTACGAGAAGCCTGGGCAAAGTAACCAGGAGACACCCGACCCATACAGAGGAACCACCTTGCTGGTGGGCAAGGAGCCACAGCTTTCCACTGAGAGGCTTTAGGACCACTGTTCAGGCTCTTAAAACACTATATCAGCCTTCAGCGTCTCAGACTTTGCTGCCAAGAAATCCATTGAAGAACTGCTCTCACTTCACCCAAAATACCTGGGTTGGTTTACCCATCAGCTTTAGCAAACCCTTCAGGCCTTCCTTCCATGCAGCTCCCAGACCTGGCACACCTCAAAGCAGATCCAGTGTAATAACCACATTGTCCCCATCTCACACCACAGCACTTGACTGAACCCACACAGGATGGATTTGCTGGTACCATGAGAAGCCCCGTCTGGAGACAGACTCATTCTATATGTTCTGGTCAGCAGCAGTCCACCCTAGAGGGCAAGAAAGTGCTGTTACTTGCCAAGCAAAGAAACAGAGAGAAGTGACAAAGCCCTTCAAATATGGGTAAATTAATATTGATCTGTTATTTAGTTTTACCTTCATATAAAGCTCCATGTGTAATTAAACCACCCTCTTCCAGCATCCCGAAACCAAAGTTTGATGAGTTTCTGAAGTCCTTGAAAATTTATATACTGGAAACATAGCAGGTACTGGACAAAAATATGAAGTACAAGAAAGGAAATCGTAAGAACAGGGGCAACACTACAATATCAAAGTATCTAAAAAGTAAATTTCTTCCAGAGAAAAGGAAAAAAAACATTTACAAGAGACTCCCAGTGAGCAAGCTTCTTCAAGAAGAGATCCAAATAATCATACTGTGGCACCCCTTCATAGATTTATGACCCAAGAAAAGAAAACTCCTTTATCCATGCCAGACTCCAGGCCAGCAGGTTAGGTGACTTTGTCGGAGCGCTCTTCAGCAGCAGTTTGCATCACGTGGGCTGGCAGCTGTCCTTGGATGCAGCCCCTGGGAGGATGCTGACAGGATCTCTCTACACCCTTGGGAGTTCACATGCTTGGTTTTCTTGACTAACCCCCACGAGCAGCTTAACTTGTCTCTTCAGTCAGATTCAGCCCCCTTTAGTGTCCCGCTGACTCCAACCTGCTCAGCTGTGTTCTCAATACCTAACAAAGGCCTCTTTGGCATTGTGCTACTGAGAACAGCAAGGAGGAACAGGAGTTGTACCAGTGACTACAGTGCCTCTGGGTTTGTCGTCACAAGCTGAGCTCACATGGATTACAGTCAGGCAGCAAATTAATTTCTACAACCCATCTCAAATGGAAGACAGCACTGGGCACAGTCCTCCTTGGATACAAAAAAAAAAGGCTACACAATTACCTTTTTCTATCCATACTTTATTGCAGGTGTACATATAATTATTTATATTTTATTTTAAACAAGAAATTCCTTTCATGGAAAGGAGAAACTTTTACCATTAAAATAGAGTGATTATAACACGAGTATTTTACAAATATGTACAAATATTGGCAGCTAGTTTCTAACATCAGCTGATAAATGCTTACACACTAATGCCTACCAAACTATCAAACGAAAAAATAAGAGACCTAAATCCAAACAAAAAATAAATCTATTACTAGCAGAAACAGGTGTTTTGTTGTTTTTCTTTTTTTTAATATGAATAAAAAAGTTGCATAATAGATATTCACAGTGCTCGTAAGATACTGATTCATTCTCAGTCTATACACAAAAGTGTCTGGTCTCCCCTTCATATGCATATGTCACTTACAGTACTGGAGGGAGCTACACAGACCACTGAGAGAAGATGGTCAGACCTGTAGAGTTTGCCTTCCCTACCAGCCACGAATAAATACAAGAATCCCCCAGGTATGTACAAGGCAGTGGATGCTCATGCAAGAGTCAGTTACTCTGTTTTCAAGCATTGGTGTATTTTGTAACCAGCAGGAGCAGCACTACAGCGCTTTGCCAAATCCTTTGGACACCTGGTAACTGCAAAACCAGAAGAGTGAGCTGCCTGCTGGCAATAAATGCTTCCGTGATGTGGTTAGGCTGAAGCAGATGTGGATGTGATTGTCTTTGAGAGAAGTGTGCACATGGTGCACACGCATTTTATGACACTTTTCCAAACAACCATACTCACTGAATTTTGACCTTTTTTCCTGTTAACAACCATTCCCAGAACCACAAGTAACTACATCCACTTGGGTGGGAGAGCAACAAGGTAGCAGGGCCCTCACTCCAGACCTCCCTCCCCTCACCTTTTTAATGGACAGGGATTGCTGCAGTAAGAGCCATCCCTCCAGCTCCGTGGTGGCTGCAAGAGCAAGGCTCCTGCATTGCTGCAAGGCTGCTCCCTGCAGTACAGCCACTGGCCTCCTGGATCCTGGCCATCCCCATCTCCCGTGGCTTACGGCCAAACAGGACCCAGGTAACAGGGAGTGACTGATAGTGGGAGGCTTGACTGGACTGTTCAAGAATAACCAGCCAGATTTCCTTTCTCCATTTACATCCATTTAGGAGAATTCATTTTGGATGCAGTAAACATACCCCAAGTACTTTGCAAAGGCATTTTGGCTTTGTTTGGAAGAAAGGAAAAGATGCTACAGTGAACACGCAGCTCCTAATTGTTCATTACAAAAAGAAAGAACAGTGTGATCAAAGAGGGCACAGTCAATTAAGTCGTGGCTACAGTGAGCCTGCACCCATCATTCATTCCTCAAACACACAGCTTGGGTTTGGTGCTGGATTCATTTCAGAGAATGTAGAGCTGCTGGTCCCACTTCAGTAAATGTAGATGCACCTGCATGGCCTGTCTCTACATCACACTCGCACAGAAGTAGCAAGACGACGGACTTCATGGATTTGCTACTTTAATGACTTATGGGAATGCAATTTACCAGACAACTACTGAGCTTGCAAGCCCACCATCAAAACAGCAGCTCAAACCTTCCTTGTCATGGTCTGGCTCCCTTCCGTTCCTGAATTAGGCTATCTTCAGCTTTTGATGACCAACACTACACAACACACACTTCCTCAGCCAGCAGAATAGTATTCCTCTGCTTCTAGAATTTGCCAAAACACACCTAGAAGGCTGTCAAAAGCTAGGCACAAAGCTGGACCTTCAAGTACAAGCTTCCCAGTTCTGGGAATTGATGAGGGGAGGAAATCAAACATGTATTTATTTGCATGTAACAAGGTAGCAGGATGTTTTCCACCCCAAATGCTTGAATCAAACAGCATAATTATGATTATTTCCCTAGTGAGAGCCAGCACAGCCAGCTCCACCACTCTCAAGATCACCAAACAAGCACCCTTGGTCTGGCACACAAACACTGTACATCAGCCCTGCAGCAGCACACACACGTATTTGCATGACATATCCATGACTAAGTAGGACACAGTCACTCTGTCTGTCTTTACAAAGTGACTTTCTCCAGTCCTTACTTGCCTTCTAAGCAGAGGGAAAAAAATCTAAGGAACAGATTTATAAAAACAAAATAAAGAACAACATTAAAGTATGAATCAAAGTAAGGGGTGATCATGCCTGGACAAATTCTCCAGTCACACTCCTCTCTTCAAAAGCCAGTCAATTAATGCTCTTGCCCTCTGTACTCTCAGAAGCAGCCAAGTCATTTGCTTTATCTCCTCCCTATCTCCCTAAGGATATAATGCTAATCTGCATCACAGCAGTCGTAGACACCTGACGGTCAGTTCCATTTGTTGCAATAATGAAAAAAAAAAAAGACCACACATTGTATTTGGCTGGATGCTTACAACAAAATAACAACAACAAAAGAAGAAACTCCTGGCAGAGCAGGTCTTGCTCCCAGTGCAGCAACTACACAACTTGTGTTCATTACAACTGAAACAGGCCAGACACTTCCATGCACAGCCCTCCAAATGTGCTAAGAATATATCCTGGCCTGACAGCTCTTAGCAATGCTGCAGCAGCACAAACTGAAGACAACTAGACTATCTGTACACTAGCAGTAAGAGACATGAACCACAAGAGAAAAGCAGGAACATGACATAGACTTTAAATTTCTTTCTGATTAATCCATTTAGACACAGTTTGCTTTACTAGCTCAGGGTCAGTTTTGGTCCACTGTTTTTTTGGTTTTTATGTCGGTTGTGTCACTGCCAAGGGTACAGGCCACTTCCATTTTCTGCTGAGACAGACACTTCCAATGCCAGTGTTAAGTGCTACACTCCAGTTGATTTGCCCTGTAGCCAGGTCTGCAGAAGTGATGCCACTTACTGATACGGAGCATAGTAACAAAGCCACTCACCACCTCCTGCAAGAACCAGAGTGACATCACATGTGTTAATGAGGTATATATTTCCATGATGAGCTGTTTCCTGGTATGGAAGAGCTCCAATCTCATTACACCACAAACTCCTCTGGAACCTGGTCCTCTCCCAGAAGATCCAAGGAGAGGCAGTTCATGGATCGCTTCCCATAAAGGGCAGACTTAGTTTTGCAGTCCGCTGTGGAATACACGCAGCCATAGATAGACAGCTTATCCTCAAGGCTGCAGCCGAAGGTGTAGCTGTGGGATGTGTCTGAAGACAGCGTGGCACTTAGTGACGGGTGCCGGCGCTTGTACAGGCGGATGTCATCCAAACTCTGGCTGTGCTGGTCCGTGCAGCTCCTGCTTTTGGGCGATCTGACCTGCCAGTTCAGCAAGACACACATGAATAAAAACAATGAGCTCAGCTACAGCCTAAGGATGCTGGCTATGCCATGCTAAAAGTTCCCCAAAATTGTTCTTCCGTCCTTTCAAAATAGCCCCACCAGCCTTCTGAAGGATGTTGGCTTAAAGAAGGAGCTGTGAACAATTCAGGAATTACAAGTGCATTAAGCTGTCCTGCCACGTTGAGCCAGATCCTGATCTGTCTGTCCTGTGTCCTCAGTGTCCAGTACAATGGATGAAGCACTTGACAAATACTGACACCTGAATGACCTCACACTGCTTGGCAGATCCATGCAGTTGTCCTCAAATGGACAGAGTGCACTTAACAAAAAACTACCCCAAGTGCTTGAACACACTGAGTTAGGTCTAATGAGCTGAAAGGAAGGTTCAGAAGGCAACCATGCAAACTAATGGGTTACAGTGTCCAGTAATTGCAACAAACAGTTTCATCTACATAACACTGTTCCACAAAGAGCAGCAACAAATCAGCAGTAATTTCCAGAGGCACCATCTTGCTACACAAGCCTCTGTGAAGGAATTGTTGACCATTTGAGAGTATTTCCAGCTTCACCACTTGTATTTTTTTCTTTCTCTGCCTCTTTAAAAATCACCTCTTAAATGCTAATATTAAGACTAATTTCAGGAATATAATTTTGAAACCAAGACACTTCTGTTGGCACCACAGAAAACTTCCTCCCAGCATCACTTCTCTCACTGCCATGGGAGGGGAATTAAAAAACTACCCTGAGGTAGCATGTGCTGGCTCAGCTGTACTCCCAGAAATAAGAATATGTTGCGCTGTCTCATCAACACTAAGGAAAACCTGCAGCATTTAGTTACACGGCCTTGTAAGGAAGGTTTTATTAGTTTTCTAAGGGGCACCAAGTATGTGATGCACTGAAGTGACAGCCAGGTCTTTGCAATCATATAGACAGTCCTGTGTTGAGCAGAACCATTTTTATAAAACAGATGCCTCATGATCATTTAACAGCACAAGCATGATAACAGCAGTAACTTTAAAACATTACAGCTTTAAGCAAGATGCCCACTTCCAGTCATAAGCTCTTAAGTCTTCCACTCAAATAGAGGAATAAATTCATTATGATTTGTACTGCATGGTCTTTAGCTTTGGAAAAAATAACCAAGATTTTATTCAAATCTCCTACAGCACTTCATGGACTATTTTGCTGAATAAATGAAAATTTCTTATGATTTTTGACTGGGTCCAGAAAAAACCATGAAAAATTAAAAAAAAAAGTCCTAAGAAGTGATTGAAATCCTTGTTAACAGTTTTAGAATTCTCTCAGCAGATAAGGCCAATTTGGATTAAGAGAAGGAAGGAAGGGTAGAGGTGCCTTTTTTGTGGTTTTTGTTTTGTTTGGTTGGGTTTTTTTCAAAAAACCCACAACATTTCTACCCCAGTGGGTACAGCTATACTTTGAAAAGAGGTCTTAAAAAAGACATTTTAATAAGCTTCTTCCAAATATAACTTCTTCTATGACGTACTTTACCATATATAGTTTCCCTTTCTCAAGTGTTTGATGAAAAGGAAACCTTGACAACAAAGACTCCAGTACACAGAGTATAATCACACAAATGATATAACTAGAGCTTGAGCATCTGGTTTTGCTCTGATGTAAGCTACTTCTGGCTTCAGGAGCAAGAAGACGATCAAATTTGCAACTCACATCCAAACTACATAGATGGTCTTTGCTCTGTATTGCACTGAAAATCTGGAAGTGGCTGATTTTCCATGTCCCATCCAGAAGACTAAGGCAGACAGTAACTGGCTTGCAAGATCTCCCTGCTGATTGCTCCAAATATTTCTATACTATTCTAAACCCAAATGCTGCTCTTATCCTGTTCCTGAGAGCAGTAGCTGGCCAGCAGCTGGTTTGATTACACCATGTAAAAATCAGTCAAATCCAAACTAATCCAGGTGTCCTGAGTTACAGCTGTCTCCATTATACTAGACCTTGGTTCAATGCCCACACAGACCCTCCTGCTGAGCAACCTCTCCCTTACCTGGTGAAGGGATTCCACGCTTTGGCCTCTCATTTTGATTAGTGTGACTTGCACCACAGACAGAGATTCCTGATTTATAGCTGCAAAGGAAGCAGGAAGTGAAAAGCATTGCAAGTTTGAGGTTTTGTGGGCTGTGGAAAAGGGAAGTTGTTCTCACAGGCCACATTCAAACAGTGCTATCCCTCTAAAGATAAATATACATCATTAAGCACCCTCAGTGCTCCAGGAGTTTTGCTCACGAGTACTCATTTTTGGCCCTAAAGATCAATGTTTGAAAATTTTCAAGAAAATAGTTTCCTGCCAACTTGTCCCATTTTCACTCTTCTTGCTTTGCTATAAAGGCTGTATGTATTAAGGCCATACCCTTAATACATGCATAACCCTGTTGCCTACCATTCCCTGTATCAAAAGCCACAAAACTTTACCTAAGAGTTCCTGTGACCATCCCATTATTCTGTGGTTGAACCCCTTGGCTGTTTTGTGGCATACAAGCTTTTAAAGCATATTCCTTCCCTACAAAAGGTTTACCTCAATTATCTTTTTGTCATTAACTGAATATAAGCTTGGCACATTTAGAGAAGGGAGACTTTGAGGAGCACAGAGGAGAGCAGCACTGTACAATACAGAATGCTGACCTTTAAACTCTAGATCAGCTGCCTGCAAATCTTGTTGCAGTAGGGCAGTAAATAGCTCTGGCAGCTGTTTGGAAGGAGGTAACAGTTTTCTTAGATCCCTCAGATAATGCCTGTTGCTAGAGCCTTAAAGAACAGCATTGAGCAGCAGCAGAAAGCCATCTCACCTTGGCAGCTAGCAGCATCTAGAGGCAGGGATTCAACAGATTCTCCCACAGTGGCCTCCTCTAACTGGTCTCCCGCTAAAGGCTCATCTACAGGCACCTCCTCTGGCTCATCTACTGCCAGCTCAAGCTCTAGGAGGAAGAGAGCAGCAGGAGAATGGTTAGCATTACATTTGTGCTCCAAGCTGCTGTACAGTCTCTTACTCCCTGTTCTCCTGCAGGAGAAGACAAAAGTGGGCTTAGAAGTTGCACCACCTGTCCAAATTCTTTACCATCGTCCTGAGTGTCATCTTCAGCCCGCCCTTTGCTGCCACTGTCAATGCCAGAGCTACCGTAGCTGATAGTTGAGCTGCAGGATTTCTCTTTCCTATGCACCCGGTCAATGCTGAAGGGCTCATCCACGGACATTTCCACGGACACGCGATGCCTGGAGTCAGCCTCGATGCCCGAGGTGTGGGAGCTGCCGTGACTCCCCGTGGACTGGCGCGAGAGGCGGTTATCCCTGCGGCTGCCGCCACTGCTCCCGCTGCCACGGGAGTTCTTGTCGCACGGGTCCAGGTCCATGTCTAGAGTGTCACTGATATAGGACTCCCGGTAGCGCTTCTTCTCTGAGGAGGAAAGAAGGGAGAAACCGGTGAGAACTTTAAGGAGGGGAAGCAAATATATTCAGGAAGTTCTGCTGGCACAAGCCAATAACTAAGAAACAACTGCTGCAGCTACCGAACAAATACAGGGACAGCTTTGTATTTTGTTTGCTCAACAGATGGATGCTCAGGTGGTTGTAAAAGAATTAGTCATACTCACCGTAAACTCAGCATCTCCTAAATTAGAACAGGCAGGTAGAGGCAGTTATGATACAGAAACCAGCAGGTTTCAGAGTGAAGGTCAATAACAACAAAGCAAAACAAAAGCAAACAAAAAAAGGGAATTACTTAGTTAACTTCAGTGCTCTATCTTTAAAACCTGATGCAGTGATTGGTTCTTGAAATACCCACCACTGTGTGAAGTCAGCTAAGAACAAGATTTCTGTGGCTGGTATTTATTAATGATTTATTATTTCTCCCATGGCTTGTATGTGCTGAGGGTGGTCGAGAAATCCATGAGACACTAATGGGCACAAAACAACCCAGGCCTTTAGCCCACAGGCACTTGATCAGTGAGCCTTTCTACAGGGGACTGGCACGTGCCACTGGTTGCAGCCACACAGCTCAAGTCCACTGCTGTAACCCCACTGAAGGGAAAGACAGAAACCACTTAAAAGGAGATATTACCCCTTTACTGCTCTCACACAAATACACTTCCAGATCACAGTCTACAACGCAGGAACCATAAACACTTCTTAGGAATGGACTTGAAACGTACCTAGCACCTCCTTTTCTATTACTGGCTCCCTGATAAGGCAGAAATACCATTAATTAGATGAGAGCATGCACCATGAAACAACAGGAAAGATTGACACACTGTACTCTTCCCCTTACCAAACTCACTTGGGTGTTCTCTGACATACCTTCAGCCTCCTCCAGTTTTTGGATCTGCTTCAAAACTGGCTGAATATTCAGAAAGAGCCGGTGGCTGTTGCTGAGTAGCTGCAGCAAATGCCGTGACCTGAAGGGGCAACCCGTGTAGTAAACCAGTTTCCGTGCAGAGGGCAAACCATCTGGCTGGATTTCAAATTTCTTCCCCTGCACAAAGAGGAGAGATGCCAAAGAAATGAGCAAGAGCTGTTTTTTTCAGCCACACAGCTACCAGAGACAGCCGTGGTCTTATGTTTTTGTGTGACAGGACCTGACACAGCAGCCCGGGCAGGCCGGCAGCTTTGCCATGTCCCAGGTTGACAGTCACTGGCAGATGGCCTCCATTCCATCATACTCACCAGAAAGGCCAGCTTCCCGATGTGCGACCAGGGAAAGTCGTAGAGGAGCTGGCGAACGTGATTCACCTCCTGCAACACATCAAACTCAGAGTGACACAGGGACTGGCAGGTACAGGGTGGAGTCAGCGATGTGCAAAGAATTTGCAAAAAACCAAGAATTTGAGATATGTGGAGCCTGGTGTTCTGCAGGGGAGGCAGAGGAGCTGCGGTGAGGGGGGAGGACAGGGGAACTGGGCAGAGTTAATGCTACACCAGAAGGCTTTCACAGCAGTCTGCTACCTGATAGATGTGCATTCCTCTCAGGGTCAGGCCCAGGATAACTGTCGGTCGATCCTCCTTCTTATCCTAAAAGAACAGAAGAGTCAAAGGTTAATCTACAAAGACCATGCTCTTGTTCTGGCACCTACTGCAGGAGAGGTAGCAGGACTCCTCATTGTGCAGATGCCATCAGCTCATTTGGTTTTTATTATGTTTGTAAAGTTCACCTTGCCTTGTTGACCCCTGAAATATCTACACCTAAAATCCTCTCATGCTGGGAGGCTCAGGCGTTTCACCAGCATATGTCCTAGCTGCCCTGGAAAGGGAATCCTGTAGCTTTAGTGATTTGAGAGTATGGACAATTACTGCTCTCAGAAGTACCTTGTAACCTCTCTTGCAACCATGTGCTGTCTCTTCTGTCCCCATGAACATGCAACACTTTTGTTCTCCAGGTGAGAAAGAGCCCAAAACAGAAGTGAAACCCATCCCTCTCTCCTTGCCACAGCACTGCTGTTCCCATCCAGGGATTTGCTAGATCTTAGGTGTCCCTTGGCTGGGGGGAGCTAATCAATGCCCAGTTACAGGGACTTTCATTCTAACATTTGATCTTGGTGTTAGGAGCAGGTGGTTTTACATGTTTATTACCTGGGTTGAAATACTGTCTGGCTTTTAACTCATGCTGCATCTGTATGACATACTTGGTCTCTAATCAGATTCTTTTGCTTGAAGACCAAAAAATATCATGAACTAATTCTTTCAGCCTCTCCTAACACAGCAGAGTTAGGGAGGTGAACACATACTTTATTTGCTAGGAGGAAAAGTAGGAAGAAAATTTTGGAGTAATAATGGATGGGCTCACAGAGCTCAAACTTCACATCATAACTTTCTCTCCTCATCTGGCTTGCAAGATACAAGCCTTGTGCCATCACAGTACCTCACCCTTTGCCCTGGTGCCATCCATGTCTTCAGTTCAAAGTCACTAAGAAATATTTTCTGCCTCCTAAGGGCAAAGATCGTAAATCAGTATTGGTCTGAATGAGAGATATGGAGTGTGTTGTGTTTTCCTTTGCAGTTCCCAACCTCAGTAGAAGCCATGAGCAGGGTGTTAAGACAAAAGTGACTGCTTTTGAATTCTCAGGGCAGCCAGCACATCAACACCTTCACCTGGCAGCCCTCTGCATTTGATCAGGCAATTTGTGACCCAAATGTCACCTAGAAGGAGGATCTCTCACCACAAAATGCGGTAACTGTGTCACGCGGCAGGAATAAGAGCATATTATGGATCAAACAACACATGGATGAGTACACGATGCCTAAGTTCAAGTCAGACAGGAATTTAGATATTAAGAGCAACCAATTTCCCACTCTTGGTGTTTTCAGATATAACATGTATCATGTCCTGCCAGCTGGATTTCTTATGGCATTCAAGTGTAACTAACTCTCTTGTGACTGCATCAGTAACAGCATTAAGAATCAAAACAGAGGACAGAAGAGAGGTAGGTGAGCATCTATGGTTTGCAAGCAACTAAGCCTGGACTACAGAACAAAACTTATTTTGTCAAGAAAATGCATGTTTCTTCAGTAACTACAGCTGTAAGATATGTTCAAAGGACATGGATACTTCCCAGACATAATTCCCACTGAGCACAAAAACCCAAAAAGTTTAATTATGAGTCTGACAGAGTAGAATATCTCCATTTGGAAAAAAGGCCCAAGCCATTCCTAATTGCATAGGCAGGTTTCACTCACCTAAGTGGAACATAAAAGTTCTCATTAGTCCTGTTTCTAGATCTAAACACTCAGTGTGTGAAAATGAAGCACCTTCTGTTTAAGCAGACTTGGGTAAGGAGTCTAACAAGCAACAATGTAGGAATCCAAAACTGCCAAAAAAAGCACACAGCTGAAAAAATGCCGACCACTCTGGCAGGGCTGGAGAAGGAAGGGGATACGAAAGTTGGAAGGACTCAGTGTCACCTGCAGTTATTATGTGACATTTGTGTGAAAGCTGGCCATCCTCTTGTCATTATTTCAATGAACTACGACAAGAAAAAAAAGAGGCTTCACTGATTTCCCTGGTGCAATTCTACTGACAGTCAGGGACAAATATGAAGTTCTGCCATTCCTGTGGCCAGTTTCTTGGCCGAGGAACAAAACTAAATTCCAGCTATATCTGTATATTGGCAACGGATTTGTTTCTGGGGACAGGCCTCACTGGCTGAGCATTTTAGATTTGTTTGGCCTCTCTGAATCAGAGGCAACCGGCCCTCAAACAAACAGAAGGAGAAAAATGCAATGCTGCACTCCATTAATGATGGGAGAGAAGTTCAAAATAAGCAGCTCTTTGTTTAACCTTCTGCAGCCTGTAGAAGTGGACAGGCACATCTTCCAGCAGGCAGGACTCCTTAATGAACTTCAGCACTGCTTCCTTAGTGCTCAGCCCTTGCTGTTCTCGGTGCATCTCTGGGGCATGTTTCAAGATGTAGTCGCTCCCCCTCTTCGCAATTATCTAAACCGCAAAGAAAACAAACAGGTCAGCAACTCTTCAGCAATCCCCACAAGAGGCAGCTGTGATCAACAGCAAAGCAGTGGCTGGAGGTGGAGGAGGTTCATATATTCCCTCAAGATGTCAGTCCACATTCACCTCTACCTCCCTGGAGGATAAGCATTTAAAGCAGCCCAGATGACACTGATGTCTCCAAACAGATCATAGTGGCAAAAATGTAACAGACCAAGACTATAGAGGTCGTGTCAGCTCTTTTCACTTTTAAGTATTGGAATTAGTTTTCCTAACTCCTGGTATCCATAAATGTTTAAGGGCAGATAACAAATACTGCTCTGCATGCCAACACAATCAACAGCAGCATCTCCAAACAGACAGAAATGCTAGGTTTTCCTTTTAAGACCAGAAACTACACATTAGGCTTATTTAGAATTTCCATTCTCAAAGGGGTGGATAACACTATCTCAAGGTATTTTGTTTTATCTGTTGGGAGTAGTTGGCAGGCACATGGCTTCACTAAGCAGTAGAAAAACCTGCACTGGGCCTTTTGCTCCTGCCCTGCAAGTGCCCAGTTCCCATGTTTGCCCACATGCCCTCTCCGTACAAGGCTATTGGGCAGCTCAGCCCCCTCCCATGCCCAGCTGGTTCCTTTCAGGCTGTGAGTGGCAGTGACAGGTAAGAGGGATGATCGGCTGAATTCACGTCACAACATCCCCCACCACCAGGGGCATTTGAAACCAGATTGCACCAGGTGCCTGAGAACATCCTGCCAGAAACAACCTGTCCTGGCTCAAACCAACCAGACCTCATCACCACCCAGTTCCCACTTACATTTTATATTAAACCCCTTGTTTACTCTGTTTGCTAACACCTCTGCATGCCTTGCCAGATTAGTTGCCCTCCCACAAGGAAGGCTGGCCTTGGTGGAGGACAACATCGATGCCATCAGCTGTGCAATGTCAGCAGAAAGAGATGTGCCAGCTCCACAGTTCAAAGCTGGGTGTGTCAGCCCAGGGCAGCACTGCCTTTCCTCACTGGCACGAGACTTGGGGCAGCCCTTGGCCAAATGATAAGAAGCACATGTTGAAGGAAGTGATTGTGTTGGAGGAGGAGATTGCTCACTATCTCCCCATGGGAGCCCAGGGGCAGAGAGAGAAGCGTCCCCATGCCTGCCAGATTTTGCTGTTTATAATGATGTAATAAATCACCCACATACTTGCTTGGGGTTGTGGCTCAGCGCAGGTGAGCAACACTCTGTGATAAGACCTTTAACTGCCTCTGAAACAGCACACAAGACCCACCTTTTCCAGCCCTTTGTTAGCTACCTCCTGACAGGCACCCCATAACAATGAAGGGCATGGGATGAGGGCCTGTTGTCTGGGAGAAAGGCACACTGCTGCACAGCACAGCAGGCACGCTAGGATCTGTGCATAAAACAGACTATCAGTCTTCAAGACAAGTCCTGTCACTATTCTGAACCTTCTCCCCAAAGCAGGGGACAGTGCCATCTTACTGCACATCTTAGTCTTAGCTAATTTGCCTTCATTTGACAACTGAATCAATTCTTGGTTGTAAGTCTTGAAGGGCACAAGTCACGTGCACATGCTTATAAACAAACATGCAAACCCTTTCTCTTTCCTATTACTGCACTTGAGCCAGGGATTAATGACAAAGCAAGCACCAGAGGCACTGCACAGCAGTACTACCCTGTAGGGTTTGGGTCTATCCATCCCTGAGGGAAGCATTACAGAGATGGGAACAATGGGCAATGGACTTGGCTTCGCAGCCCTGAGGTTTTCTGGAGAGCTTGGGTTGTGCAGATCTTGTTGATGTACCACTGGAAGCACAAAACCCTTTAAGACATAGAAGAATTAAACAAAGACAGCTGCACTGTCAGAGTTATTCATGTGCCACAAACACATTCTGTCACCAAAGAAGGATGCACCACCCACCTCACTGATGAGTGAGCTCAGGAACATGCACCTACATCCAGCGAAAAGACAAGAGATATCTCCTGAGGTAACTTCAGGGTGACACTCTACCTGTCTGCCTGATCATTGCAGTGGGAGATGGGGAAGTCACATGGCTGCAGTCAGGTACCACCTTGGCATAGCTCCTGCTGTGTGCATAATCTGTTGACAGAGATTTTCCCCCAAACTTACCCATTGTGGGAAATAAGCCTGAGGTTCAAAATATTTGCCAGCATGGACCTTCTCTCTGTAGTTGCCCAAGTCTGCCTGTAAGCTGTAGGCAGCCAGCAAGAAGTAGATTTCTTCTTTGTGGTTGCAATGAGACATAAGTACTTGCTCTTTGAGATGGCAGTAGTAGAGCTGCCGTGCCACCTTATCGCTGCAAGACAAAGGCAAATTTACTTCAAGAACAAAGTTCAGATAAGGCCCCTCAAAAACATCATCCTGCTGAGAAGAGGGATTAAACTTTGACATGTCTGATGTGTGCCAATGCCACCCTGATACAGTGGTGTGTATAAGGAGCACCAAACCAAGATCAAGGTCTTCTCCCACTAAGTGTTGTACAAACAAGAGAAATGGTAGCTTCTACCTTGAGGAGCATGAGATCTAAGAAGTTAGGGCAGAAGGTAGATGAAAGAAAAATCACATCACACCTGTTTTGGAGACTGACTACAATCAAGCACTTTTGTTTCCCTGGAAAGCCTGTAGCAGCCAGGAGAGTCCTTGGACTCCCAGTCTTGTTTCTTGCACACCTGTCCTCCTTTCCCCTCTAAACTTGGCACTGCTTTTTTGTTTCGCCTTGCCTTAGGCTCACGATACTTTTCAACAGCTAATTCCCTGCAAGGTAGATCAAAAGACATGGGAGCCCTGGGCTTGTTTTTGTCTTCTTCCTCAAGCTGCTAAACAGGGATTGTCTGATAAGGCATAACTATGACGAAGCCGTGATAACCCACACACCCCTTGCCCTCAGAGATCATGGGAAGTAGGCTGCTGACATGTATGTGTAGATGAGGTGCTGGACACTACAGTCTGCTTGTAAAAATGTGCATGTAAAGTTTGAAGGGGCAAGATAACTATCTCTGCATGACTCCACAAACCTCTCCAATTAAACTACTAGTGCAAGAGAAATATGCCTGTGATGGTGAAGGATATGTACCTCGGGAGCAGCAGAATGATATGTAATCTCCCTTTGTACAAAAAATGCAAAATGAAATAAAAAACACTTATCAGCCAAACAGACTCCATAAGAAAGAGTCCCCTGTATCCAAAAATGAAAGACTATGGAGAGAGAAAACAGCAAACCACAAGCTTTGTTCAAGACAAGAACAAATGCCAAAAATTTGGTAAAGATTTTAATCCACCTAAATGATCCCAGCTCCTGGCTTGCCCTGGGGATAGAGTCACACCAGAAGCACTGATGTAAATTAGCTCTGTCAGTTGTTCATTTTTAACTACCTCATCCTTTGTTCTGTACCACGGGTGAGGGTGGTGCTGTTTTGAGTGCAGCCCATATTCCATGTGAATGGACTACAAATGCAAAACTCTCTAACTTATGAAGTAATTTCTTTTGTCCATGTAGGAAAGTCCATTTCCAGGAGTAGACCGCCCAGAGCACTGCTCAAATTCAAAAAACAGATCCAAAGTACGTGCTTTGGAGTATAAATAACTATTTTTGGTATATTCATGGTGCTTTTCATACAACCAAAAGACACAAGCAAAAGCGTGCTAATCATGTTTTGATAATGTCGTCATTCAACCTGCTCTTTCAACACAAATGGAAAAGCAGTCACAATTTTCCTAGGGATATGGAGTATGATTCAGGCAGAAAACATTCATAGCTGAGTGAGGAAGTCTGTGAAGGTCTTCAAAAAAGAAAAAAAATCCAAGCAGATTTTTTAAGCTTATTTCAATGAGCTCACAGAGATGAGCTTAACAAAGAAACATTTTTTTTCCTTCATTTTAAGAACACACTGAATAATTCAAAACACAGTAATTACCACAGAAGGGAACTTACCCTATTACTCTTCCATTTTCTACGTAGTATTGTACTCTAAAGAATGCAACAAATGGAGGGCTGAATTTCTCTGTCCCCTAGAGCAAAGACAGAAGACAAGTTAAATTATGATCAGCATCCAAAATTCCTGTTACCCTATCTGGTAATGTTCTCTTCTCTGAAGTTTACTCCCCATACTGCTTTTCATTTTCTACTCTTAGCTCTTGGCAAGTTTTACAGGGGAGTCTGACTGTCTTGGAGGATCATGACAATGAGGCATCACAAAACATCAGACAGATTGAAAGACAAAATATCCTAGGAAGAGCAGAAGATTTTTGGATAGGAGGGATGAGCTGGTGTAAGAGTCCCAGTGTAGCCTGGGGACACCCAGCCCGGCCCAGAGTTACCTAGCTCAGCACCTGGCAGCACCACAAACATATTTGTGCTGAACGCAGCAAGTTTAACCCAGCCTCCCTCAAAGCGCCAGGCAAGGCGGCAGGGCAGCGTGCCATGCTGGCACGGCCCTGGCGTTTCCAGGGCACTCCTAGGAGCAACCATCCATCCCCGCACCACACCACATCACTCAGCAGGGACACACGCGTTGTCACATTCAGCAGTCGCTGCCTGGGGCTGAGGCGCACCAGCCTGGTATCAGCTCCGTGCCTGTTGTTTGGCAGGGCTCGTGGTTAGCTATTCACACGTTCCTGCAGCCACACACCAAAAGGCAATGCTGGTGTCTGCTTCACACTGAGGAGTGCTGCTAGAAGAAAGCCAGCATGAGTCCTGTTGTTTTAACTACAGCCTACCTTTCTGACTTATAAGCTTGTTTAAACAGGATAAAAAAAAAAAGAAAAAAAGGGGAAAAAGAAGAAAGGAACATTTTACTAGCTAAATCTCTCATCTTTCCTACTTTGCCACTTTAATGTTCACACAAATAACTTTGCTCCCACAGGCGGTTCCAAGGCTTTGCTGGTCAGACCCATTTCAACGGGACAAAGTACATGGCACATCCTCTACATCTGCTGCAGACAGCTTCTTGATCATGTAAATATCTCCATTTTATTTCTGGAACTTGTTCACAGTCACCCTATTTTATCAGCTGGACTGGGCTTTTCACCTGAAACGTCTTAATAGGAATTAAATTCTTGTCAATTAACCCAGTCCAATAGGCTAACTTATCTCAGACTGTAGTACTGCCAATGGCAACTCATTCAGGCTTTTATGATTCACATCACACCAGAGGTTCAACACTTACCCTAACCAGAAAAGTGTTGCAAGAATCCAATCACAAAGCAACCTCAAAGCATACCCCATCCTGAGGCGACCAGAAACATCTGCTTTGAGAAGATCTCACTGGCTGGACAGATAGCCCTCTGAATGACTCTGGCTGTCTTTGAAGTAACTCTCACTCGTTTGGGAAAAACAGAGCATATGCTTGGGCATAAGAGAGATCCCCAAACCTCACTAGTCATCTACAAACTTCTCTAAGCAGCAGAAATGGCAAGTGTGCCTACTCTGCATAAGAAAACCCTTAAGCAAGGTGGAAAAAGCCATAACGACCCAATTAAGATATCTGAAAGCAATTGCATGCTATACTTTGTTCTAGACTATGGCTTCTCTGTTAATGACACACACAAACAGGCATTATCATGTCTGAATGAACAGCATTAAACAATTACATAGGCTTGTCTTTATTTCATGTAGCTTTTCACTCCCTTGTCAGGGCTAGCTAGCCCCAAAGAACTAGGACTCTTCTCAAAAAAAATATCCTTCCTCTCCCTCCACCTTCCTTTAGCACTTACTCTGGGAAGAGTCACAGCTCCAGTTATTTCCCTCATATCAGATTCAAGTGACAGAAGGTTATTTTAGGCTGTCTTGCTTAAGGATAAAAATGAGGTCTCCAGACTAAGATCCAGACTAAGTTCAAATGGAAAACTGACCAACTGACCTTCTCCACTTACGTAGCAGCCCCAAGCAGCAACCATGTGGTTACTACTGCTCAGGTAAAGTTGTGTAAGGGGCTGTTTTAGCTCTTTTAATTAATTTTACAGCTGTGCACAAGTCACTGCATCTTTCTACTGAAAAGCATTCTGCACATCATCCTCAAGAAATGCTTTATGGACCTTATTTTAAGAGTTTGCATTTCACTGTGTAGTCCAATAAGAAAGCAGCAGCCTCTAAAATTAAACACCTCTCTTACTTTGGTGGTCTCTTTCTTCCATTCCTTTGAAAAGTATTTGCTAAGCTTCTGCTCCAGGTCTATAAAAACATATTCATTATCTGAAAGATAAAAAAAAAGGAATTTAATGTTAAATAATTAGAATTTTTTAGTCATAAAACATTTAGATGACTCTACAAGTTATTTCCAAGCAATACATTTTAAAACAAAGCTGACCAGAGAATAGACAGGGCAGGGGAAAAAAAAAAAGTGCTCTTAAGTACATGTGCTACTCCAGACAGTATGGAAGGAAGGTCAGTCATGCCTTCAAGAGATCCTGAGCTAAAGGTTCCCAAACACCTTAGCCAGAAATGCGGAATTCCTGCTTTATAATCAAGAGGCCATTTACAAAAGGAAAACATCATCTTACTGAGCTAATTGTACTGTCAGCTTACTGGACTCAGTTTTTTATTGTTATTAAACAAGCAAGCCCTGCCCAAGCTTGTATTCTGCCATCATGTAGCACTGTGGTCCAACATGGCACAAGCAAATAAACAGAGCTGGGTATTTGACAGGTTTCATCCTCTGCATGTGAAGGGGATCCTGTGAAAGGGTGAGAAACAAGAGGACCAAACACAAACGCCTTCCTCAGAAGGTCTGGTGTCTCCTGCTCACACCCAACTTCTTTCATATAGGAAAAAGATGAATGAAAGGAAGGGAAACTTGGCCTGCCTCAAAAGACTAAAGGACCAGGACTTGCTCTCCACCCTAGTGAGAGTGAACAAGACACAGCCTGAATGGCACATCATCTTGAAAGAGCTTTGTGCTGCTTTCAAAGCTGATGTTTCATAACACTGCTTACCAATTATCAAATACAAACACCTCAGCCAGTGAAAGATTTTTTTTCCTGAGTCTTCAAGTCTCTTAAGGAAAAAAAAAAGACAAGACCTGACAGGTGTTTCAGGCTGCAGCAGCAATGCCAGCTGAGCACATTCACCTGACCAGTCCCTCTACTCTTTGATCTTGCTTAGGACAGTATTTTGACAGGTGACACAAGTGCCAAGATGAAGAGCTTGCTCCTTAGACATGAAAGGAGCAGGGGAAAAAAAAGAACCCTTCACAAAACAAACTTCTGCTCCTTAAGACCAGCCCAGACTTCCAAATGAGAGCCTGCACTTGTGTCTGTATGACAGATACAGACCTGGCACGGTCAGTGTTATAGCAGGTGTTGAAGGGGCTCTGAGCTACCTCGCTGTCACCCTTCCAAAGCATTCCAGATCCTTACAGGGACAAATACTGCAAATATTTTCTTTGCTAGCTTTCAAAAAACAAGCAAGCAAAACAACCCTCTATCACCACCTCCTTCACCTCCCACCTCAAGTTAAAGAAACCGCACCTGGTGCTATCCAGAACTGGTCCACACATCACCCTACTAAGAAACCTTCTGTAAAATATCAGTAACACTGGACACAAAAAGGACAATGTCCAAGAAAGTCTTGTTTCTGTCTCCATGCTCTTTCCTGCATTGTGCTGATTGCAGCTGGACTTTTAATATACTTACACTTCTGTTCATCACATTACTTGACATATCACATACAAAAACAAAACAGTATTTAACAGCACCATCAAAATGGCTGTACTGGAATTACTGAAAGTGTCGGTGGTGGGAATTTAAGTGCTGTAATGCACAAGATGATATAGAAGTTATTTTTGCTGTTTTGACAAGAAGAGGAAGAGTTTTTTATCATCACAGAGACTTCATCTTGTACCTGCCTCTTCACTTCTGCCTGTAAGATAGGGCAGCTGGGGGGCTACACTGGCCCCAACCCTTCCTTCTCTATGTCCATTAAGATCAGATAACACTGCCTTGAAGAGGCTGATGGAAGTCCTAGTCAGTGAGAGAGAGAGGGGTTTGTTCATGTTAGACTTGTCTCTGTTCCTTGTCAGCTGCCAAGCTAGTAAGCATCACTTTGTAGAGCTTTTACTAAAAAGTAAGTAAAAGCTCATTTAAGAACCAGTTGCACAGCAAGCGACAGGAGTGGGATAACATGAGCTCAGCACCCAGTCCCTCCCTGGGCTTTGGTAGCCCCGACGCAGGGCAAGCACTCCACTACTGGCTCCCCACACGGCACGGGGCTGGTCCTGATGGCACAGCAGTACTGGATAAAGCCTGTATTGGCTCTGCCAGCACTGTGGTCTTTAGCTGACACCTTGTTAAGAGGCTATAACAAGTTGAAGGGTCAGTTTTCCTTTCTAGCTCAAGAATGATCCCATGCCCAGAGGCAATTAATGTGTTTCTCTAAATATTCCTCAATCAGGAGGGAAAAACTGCAACAGCAAGCACAGTGACATACCCTGAACCATCCCATCACACCTGAATATTAAATCAGAAAGGGAAAAACTGTGACAGAACAGTTACGCTATAGTAAAGCCATTTGTTACCCACATCCCACAGCCCCTATTCATCTGTCATGTTAATTAGGTTAGAGATGATTTTGTGAGGGCCCAGATGCCATACCTGAGGACTCCAGGTTATTATCAGGCCTACTGAGAGGTGCACATAAACCACAAGAATAAGCCAGGCTACAGGAGGACACCCCAATGTATCATCTCTCCCTGGGGGTCCCACTCCTCCCCAGTCCAGTTCAGCATCCTCCCTCCCGTGCAAGAATGCAGCACTACATTCCTGCCTTAATGAAGTTAATATTGCTGGAATGTCAACCTGCAGTGTAAGCCTCCATCTACAAAAACATGGAAGTTTTTCCCTCTGCAGCTCTACTGGTTTGTAGATGGCTTTGGGTTCTTTTTTTTTCCTTATACTGGATTAGTGATGAAACCTAAGAGATCTTTTGCCAGATGCTAAAACTGTCTGCTTTGAAAATAAGCATCTCTAACACATATGAGGGCACCAAACTGCAGCATCCCTGAGCAGCACTGTAAAGGACAATATAGAAATGCACAGATGGCCCCCTTTCCAGGGAAGAATAAATTTGATCTATGGATCCAAACGGGGCTGGATACTCAGCAGGTACAAACTGTCATTACTTCACTGGCTTCAGCTGAAGGACAAGTGAAAGGTACTAAGAAGCTGACTGAGAAGTATGCACACATAAAAATACACTCTCATCCACCTGCAGCTACTGACACTGAGTTAATGAATCTCATCTCAGCACTGTAGGTGATCTTACAAATACATCAGCTTCTCTTGAAAGGTTCCCCCATGTATGTGTGTACAAATACTAGACCAGGAACAGCTCACCAGTGCACTGCACTGCAATCCCAAGAAATGCATCTGGACAGCCCCTTGCAGTAAGGCAATTTACACCTTTCTCCCAATTTCACCTTTAAGAATTCTCAAATGAGATTAAAGGTTTATGCTGTAAAAATCACATTTCAAAATAAGCAGTTACCAGAAATGAAAAACACTTCCATTTTGCAATATTAGCTTAGCACACTTCATGTATCTAAAAAAAATAGAGGACACAAATTGTTGCAAAAAAATAATGGGCCAGGTCCCCAGTTAGAAAAAAGTGACACAGTTCCAGTGAGAGATGCAGACTTACAACAGGCATTATTCACACTGCAGGAAAAATGGAAATAGAAAATTATGCCTGTAATACAGGGTCAAATCAGTTCTGAGTAATTGTTAACCTAAAGGCCATTATTTTGCATTAACCAGTTCCTCCTCAACTCATTTTTTATGAAAAGTGAGTTCTCTGCATAAAAGCTAAGTAATTATGAATACCAAAAACCTGTTCTCCTCCTATGCCCATTTTGGTCTAAGAGCACCAAGAAATTCCACAAAGGTGTCCTACCAAAAGTCAGAGCTTGGGCCCCATAGGCAGCCAGGAAGATCCCATTAACAAATTTGGCTGAGTCAAGTATATTTTAGTAATGCAACTAGACAGACCAGAAGAATAGGATTCAAATAAAATATGAATTAGTGCAAAGCCAAATTTCCACATAGCAAGCATTTTCCGCCTAAAAGAGAAGGGAAAAAATTTTCCATGGCTATTGCGCTTAACTTTTCCCAGATGCTCCAAGAAGCTTCATGGCAACACCACTATGTCCCTTGAAGTGCAACAGGAAAGCGAGCGAGAGCAGGACAGAGGGATGCTAGGGTTAGGGGAAAGCTGAAGCTTAAAAAACCCAAAAACCAACAAAACCCCCACACTAAAAAATACCTCATAACACATGCTGTAGACCTCACATAACCTGAGCACCAGCATGGATTTTTTTGTTTGTTTATTGAAGAAATGCTGACTACACACTCCTTTTGCATGTGGAGCTCCCCAAGTTTCCAAGCCTTACTGATTTGGGAAAATCACTATCCACATGGCATCTGCTCCTACCACCTCTACATAAATTCTTGATGTTCCTGGTGTTACTTTTCAAGCCAACAGAAAGAAATGTTGTCCACTTTCTGATACCTGGTTGATTAGTTTACTAAAGGGTCTAAAAGAACTTGGTTCAGGATAACCTTGAGTTTTCAGCTTTAGCTGGAAAATACATATATCCCAAGTGAAGGGGAGAATCACAACAGAGGCTGGGAGTAAAGCAAGGGAGGTCGTGGCTGAGGTCACTTTAGCTGGGATGGACACGAGGCATATGGAGGGTAGCATGAAAGGAGACAATATCAAGAATATGAGATCATGTGACTGTTAGGAACTGTTGAGGTCTGAACACTGAGCCAAACGCTCACTCATTCCTGGTAATAGATAGGTACTGCAAGAATTTTATGTTGGCATCTTACATTTAGCAACAAGGCATGCCCGGGCAAAGATCTCCAGACTTTGGCAGTGTCACGGGGGAACAAGAAGAAGCACAAGAAGAGCTGCAGAACCATTTCCAGCACTGCTTATCCAGGGGCAAACAAACCCCTTGCAATTCTCGGGCAGGAGAGAACTTGGCTGGATGTTGTACTGATACCACAGGAGAAACCATTGACAGCAGGTACAGGCAAAAAATGGCCTTCAAAAGAGGAGACCATGTAAGTCCTTTCAAGAAATACTTTATACTCTCTCGACATCCAAACCCTGCAATTCCCTCTAGGTGGTACATTTCTGCACGTGTTTTTCTTATATTGCATTTAACTCATTTGAGGTACCAAAGTCACTGTAATAGAGTTGTACCTTAGGTTAGAATACAGGAGAAATTCATAAAGGAGATTCAACTATGCAAGCAGATTTAAGAGAGGACAGGCAAGAAGCAGGGATAGTGAAGAAGGACTGGTGTGTAGAAATCATCATAAGGTATTTCAGAGAACTTTTGTTATTTGTCTCCTAAGAGACCCTTTGTTGTAAGAGATACCCACGTAATATAAAGATAACACGGTAGCATATTCTGTCCACGAACTCCAGTACTGGGGGATATACAGATGCAGAAGAGTTAACTGGAAGCAGAGTGGTTTTAGCAGAGTTAATCACTGAGCTCCTTGCTAAGCATGTGCTGGGAAGCATGGGCCTGGCAAGGTGAACAGCCATAGCTGTAAAAACCAAAGCATCATCCTTGAGGCAGGGGAGCTGAAGCAAAGGGATTTGTCTTCGTAAGAAAGCCAACCTGACAAATTCGTAAGAGGACATAGAGACAGTCACAGAGTATAGGAGCTGCAGTCTTGATCCTTCCCAACTGAACGCTTCCATCTGCTTAGGTCAAGCAAGGTTTGCTCCTAGAAAGGCATCGCCCAAAATGAAGGATCGAAGGGATCTGGGTTATAACAGCAAAGGAAGCCTGGCTGTTCTTTGTCTGCTGACAATCA
Source organism: Gymnorhina tibicen (assembly GCA_013399875.1). Lineage (NCBI taxonomy): Eukaryota > Metazoa > Chordata > Aves > Passeriformes > Artamidae > Gymnorhina > Gymnorhina tibicen. The sequence continues at coordinate 223,622 of VXAZ01002002.1, read as the reverse complement.
GTTTTGTTTCAGGAGACTGAATGGGTCTCTGCACACACTTTCTGATAACAAGAGGGAAACCTCCTGCAGGGCACTAGATAAGGCTGACCCTGCAGGAGGATTTGCCATATAAGACTCAGCTGCTGAAGCCTATGGAACCAGATTGAACCTGGCAGGGTCGCAGGATCTTTCACTGAGCAAACTGCAAGGAAAAAAAAAAGGCACTTCAGCAGCAGGAGCGCACAAGGTATAGCCTGCCTGATGATCCATGACAAAACTAGAAGAGCAACACGTCCCAAGGTTTGTGGGACCTCCCATTAATCACATTCCTGAACTTGATTTTCAAAGTGATCAACTTCTTACAGAAACAACTTTTTTTTCTCCCCAGATATATTTGGTTGAAGTGGTTTTCCTCTTGAGAATAATAAAACAGTTCAAGAGCAGAAAGGATGAAAAATTCTGTCCTGACACTGTTACTGTTACCTTTAATCCTGAAGCTTGCCCTTAGCATCTGCAACAGCCAGAAGAGAAGGCGACATATTCAGGCATCAAATGCTGGGAAACAGGCTCCAAGACCTACAGCTTAGGTCTTACAGCATTCATGGTTTGCAGTTTGCATGGTGCTTTGCAGTGCTATTTTCCTTTTTGCCACACTTAGGGGTTAAAGTTCTGTTTATGATTAAGGACCCCAACCTCTCCCCCTCACACACATACTTACTATGAGACCAACTGAGCATTAGTGTATCTGTACAACGTCTGCAGGTCAAATGGGCTCCTAATCCAGATAATCCATGCAGTGTGATTGGCTACAGTTCTGTAGAAATCCTTTAATTTTCATTCTCTTGCTACTGCTGACAGTCAGGGTTTTGTTGACAAATTAGCAGCAAAGTAATGGATGCAGGTGGATTAGAATACCTTGTTTTGCATGTGGCAGTATCAGACCGCCAAAAATAAACACACATTACGAAACCAGGAAAAATACCATTATTAAAACAGGACAGCTATTATTTTTTAAAAAATGTCTTCTTGGAGCTGCAGCAAAGAGGTGAAAGCGCAGTGCAGGAGAGGATTACCTTGTTCAAAAACGTAGATGCTTCCTCTCCATTTTTTGGATACCTGGCTCAGCCTTTCCTCACAGACCAGGCCCAGGCCCCCCCTTCACAGCCTCTGTGGGATGTACACTGACTTGCTGCTCAGCCAAGACAGTCGACTTAAGCACCCACAAGGCAACCCTAGGAATGCAAAACTTACCCAGGCCTCCCCCCACCCTGACCTGAGAGCTTCCCTTTCTTGAGGTGATAGCTTGTTGTGAAGTCAAAAATCCCTGAGAAGCAGGCAATGCCTTAAAGACTACTTCCAAACGCCGGACTCAGAGTGCTACATTTGCTATAGAAGCAAGACCTCAGCTACCACAGGCAGCAAAGGAGATCATCACCAGTCTGTTGGCCAAAACAAGGCAGAGAAGAAATCAAGTTGTGGAACAGAAAAAGTATTTCTTTTCAGGAAAGCAAGCAGCCAACCCCCGAAACAAACAAAAAAGAGATGTTAATTCAGGCTGCTGGACTCCTGTAACTCTGTTCCTTGACTTTTTAAGAGCTTTCTGGAAGAATTAGCTGCTCTAAAAAAGAAGAATACTTTTGTGAAGTGAGAAGACTGTTTCCACTTAAAGCTGTGGACAATATACTCTAAAGTCCAGTCAGAAAAGCTTTATTATGCTCTTTGGGATGCAGTGGTCACAGTGAATTTCCAACAGGTTGAAAGGCATCTGCCACAACAGGGTATTTTGGGACCAGAACTCCTGTGCTTGACAGGGTGAAGGAAATGGCTTCACAGAAAAGGTGTGTGAAGGAAGGAAAAAGCAGGGTGTGGAAAATATGAAACAAGAAACATGTGAAGGGGGGAAAAAGTGAAAGAAATATGGGAAGAAAAGAAGAATTCAAAGAAAATAGGAATGAAATTGCCCTGTCTTCCAGGAGAGGACAGGGGCTCCAATTTCAGCCAAGATGTCCTGCAAATGGAATAGGTAAAACCTGGTGTTAAAAAATGTCACAAAGGGGAGGACTTAGAAACATAGATGATTTGTGAAAAAAGTTAAGAGCATTCAGGTCTTCCGCACATTAAAAAAAACTGTGCTGGTTTAAAGCACAGGTATATTAGGTTTAAGGAATCTCTCTTATGGCGATAAAAAGCTTATATTCCTCTCAGTTTGAATGCTGCACTCAAAAAAAAGCAGTTCTTACAGAATAAGAGCATAAAGGAAGTGAGACAAATGTAGAAAAAACCCCTTATTTTATCCCACATATTTATAAAGAGGCAAAATAAACCTTCTTTAGGAGGACTTATAAAAGACTACTGCAATTTCAATGAAATATCTAGAATTGCAGTAGTAAATAACACACTTGAGAAAGCTTTTGGAGGAGAGAAAAGTCTTTCAGTGCTTTTGGAAATGTGGGGAGGCAAGATAAACAAGACAACAGATCCATTTCTAATTACTAGGAGCTGGGGTGTGGGAGGGAATGCCAATGCTCACACCATACCAGAAATGTGATCTCTCATATCAATTTGCTTCTTTAAGGCATCATCTTAACACCATTTCCTGGCCAATACTAAGCCATAGGACCAAGCAAACCAGACTTTAATTCATGGACTAAGAAGTTTTGCATTTCCCATGTGACATTTCAAAACCCAGTGTGTCCCACACATGCATTCAGTCCCTTACAATCATTTGAGTTTCCTCCCCCCTGCCACATTCTACATGTGTGACTTCAGAAGAGAAGTAACACTTTCAGCTCCAAAGACCTTTTAAAATCCTGTTCAATACCTGTAGTTTTGAATATAGTAACAAATATGTTGACTAGCAACTCCCACTACAGGAGAGAAAGCAAGCCCCACAAAGAGGTGGAACCTAAGAACAAAGGTGGAGAACAAAAGCCCCCCCTTTACTCAATTTGTCTGCCCACATACCAAAGATCAAAAGAGCTCTGGGAAGGCTCTGCATAATCTACATACTTTGTGACCTTATTACAATCAAATTCCCCCTGCAGGCACAGCCACTGTGTATATATGCACACACTGTAAATACACAAGCGGGTCTGTGGATGTTTGCCAAGTCACTTGCTCGTGCACTGAGTTTGCTTACTTTTAACAATGCTGAGGCCAAAGAAGTGAGGCTCTTTAATCTTCACTAAATCACAAACTTGTTGAAAGAGCTCCTGTCCAGTGGCTTTGACCTGAAAGACACAACCAATCCAGCATTACAGATGGCTCACACACCTGGATGGAGCAACTCTTTTTTATGCAGGCCAATACATTTTTGGGTACTAAAGCAAAATACCCAAACACAACCACACCAGAGAACGTGCTTTGTTTTCAGTATTATTGCTATTATCACAATATAATAATCATTACTAATTACAGAAATGAAAATACTGCCTTCTTGCAGATCTTTTTTGAGCGGTTAAGAGAAAAAAAAACACCAAACCCAAAAGTTTTCATTCAGGAGAACCAGGAACAAAAGTACCCAAACACGCAAGACTCTGAGTAGCTCATGGGTTAGAGATGTGGTTGCTCTGTACCCCACACAGAAGAGCTTCTGTTCTGTCTCCTGCTGACTTCTAGTCACACAGCCATTAACATCTTCATCTTTGGCAGCTGACACCAAGAGCCTGTAAGCCCTTGCCTGTTTCCCTGCACACTGAGACCTTCCAATACCCCTGCCTCCTGCAATGCACAGACTCCCCCCGAAGGAGCACGGTTCTGGTTAACTGCATGTGCAGACCTGGATGTGTACTGTGACTGGAAGATTCCCCTACTAAGTGTCCCCCCGCTATAGCCTCATTTTCCCCTGTTGCACTGCACCAGCCCAGGAGTCCTGACAGACAAAGCACAGGTACAAACAGAAGCCCCCCAGCCCACAGAGGCACAGGGGAAGGAGTTCAGAGAAAGAGCAGATGGGGAGAACAGAATGGCACTGACGCAGACAACCTCAGCTTAGGCCAGGGTGCAGCCAACTGCAGCTGCAAAATGGGCCAGGACCTTGGAATTTCATTACCCCACTGCTGGACGATGCAGATTAGCAGTGCCTGGAGGGGTACAGTGCAGTGCTACCTACCAAGCAACAAAGATGACAGGGCAGAATTCAACTGCTTAACTCTCCTACAAACCAATCACCATCCTAATTTTTCAAGCTCTTTTAGTGTAGGTATGCCACACACCCCAGAAACTGGCTTGCACTCCCCTCCCTGCCCCAGGATGTACCATGTCACTAGACATGGACAATGGGAAACAGGAGGTCATTTAAGCACTCATTTTCTTCTACTTGACAAGGCATCACTAGCCAGATACTCTGTACTGCTTCATCAGGAGCTTTGAAGCCTGCACTACACCAATGCAAACACGTGTAAGCTTTGAGCAGGGAGGAGGTAGTGCACAGTTCTGATAAGACCCAAACCCACATCTGGGCCATATTACACGCCTCCGTGTGAGACTGCACCTGTCTCACACCTAAATGCAGTGTTTGCTCAGACACCAAGAACGCACATTTGGAAGGTAAAGTTTGGCACAGAGCAGTCCCCTTTGCCAAAGACGCAAGCTCTGAGCATGTTCTCCTACCTGGGAAGAACTTGCTAGGAAAGATGTGACCTACCTCTAGCCATAATGGTTACGGGCATACAAGAGTCACTGGCAGCACAGGACTCTCTGTAAATGCTACACAATGAGATGAATTTTCTAAGTGGCAAGCTTTCATACCTAAGGGAAGAAAAACCTGCTTTAAGATACTTAATTCTAGGGAACTGAGCACTTCAAGTGACAGTTTTGTGGCACTCAGCTCTAAACAGTGATTTAAGCAGATTTCTTGCATAGCAGGTATGTGACTACCACCTTGTCCATTCTCCTCTTGGCACTTCTCTTCTGTATCAAGTTCTACTCCCAGCCTTAAAGGCTATGCAATACCAATTACATTTGCAATTGCTGTTCCCTCCTCCTACTTTCCCCTCTGCTCAAAGCAACCAATACTTTCCTTTGCATTTTTCATCTGGGTGCTTCTCTTTGGACTTTCCTCCCTATGCACGCAGTTCCTGTGCCAAGATTGATCCCAGAAATGCTATGACTCATTCCTTCCACTGATACTCAGCTTTGCCCCCACATCAGGTTCAGGGCTTCTTTACATGTGAAATTTTAGTCCAAAGTGAAAGCAAGTGCAAGTTTACAGAAGGCAACTGCTACTCCAAGGTCATTCTGTGTACAGATATTCACACGCCTTAGTTACCTATGTCTATTTTTCTTGGCAAATGTGCTTTGAAACATCAGCTCTCCTGTTCACAGAACAGCTGAAAGACTTCAGACCTATGCTTGCCATTCACCAACACACAGGACCTCACCAGACTTCCTCCACTGAAAATTTCTCCCACTTTGCCTTGCCCTCTTCAGGGCAGCTGGTGAGCTGGAACCCCCACTAGTTCCCCCCACTGCTCTGCTTCTCCTCATGTTCACAGCTGGTCCCAAGAAGGCAGTTTTACTCCTCACCATCCCCCCAAATTCACTGTACATTCAGAAAGGTAGACATCGAAGTTAATTAAGAGATACTTGATTGTGGGGGAAGAGAATTTAAAATGGCTCCTGCTCTTCTCTCTTCAACAGCACTATCTGTGAAGGGCGTAAGACAAATCCATTTTAAAGAGCAAGCTTCAAATCTATATGTGACCACATAAAACACATATAGGTAAACTCTTATCTGGAAGGGTGGAATTTATATGGGAGGGGGGAGGGAGGAATTACCTGCATAAACACTGTGCTTATCATGGGAAGGATCTATAATTTATTCTGCTGGAAAGATAACCATTCCTACCTACCTCACTGAGCTGCGAGCTTGTTTAGTATTTGCATTCCACACTGAAGAGGTTAAAAGGCTTTGGAAATCTTTAGTAGTGGCATTATTATCCTAATAAATGCACAAAGTATCATCTGTGGTTGTGCTAATTACATTTGGGTTCTACCAACATCACTAGAAATTGCCTTGATGTTTCTTTAAAAAAGAAAGATCTCTCCAGCTATGAAATCTTAATTTTTGTTGCTGTTTTGAATGAATGTTGTGGTAAAGTCAAAAGCCAAATGAAAAGCTGTTTCTGGTGACTTGCCCAGCTGTAACAGGTCATGTTTCACTCTCTATGCAATTAGGACACAACTGTGTGTTGAGGTCTCATGTTTTGGCCCAGGCAGCTATTCCCTTTCACACGCAGGCATCTCCAAGTACATACTTTCCCAATGTCCCAGACACGAAAGAAAGGGGCATCAGAAATGACAAGGGCGAATGTCTTTAAAGTGAATACAAAGGGGTGTTGTGGAGGATTCCTCTGCAGCACAGCGTGGTGATGCATAAGCACCCCAGCTTTTTGGAGGGGCAGCAGGCTGGGACAGGACAGGGGAACAGGAGGGGACACAGCACTTTTCCTCTGTCCCTGTCAGGGCTCAATGTAAAAGACCATTTCTTATGCTTATTAAATATTTTGGAGGTATTAAAAAAGACATGCAGATGTAGCATTTAGGAACCTGGTTTAGTGGTGGACTTGGCAGTGTCATGTTTATGGCTGGACTCAATCTTAAGGGTCTTTCTCACCCCAAATTTATTTTACGATAAACTGCAGGTTTTTGTGATCTACTGGAGCATGAACCATTGGTGAAGGAACAGCTGCATGCTCCGTTCAGGCACAGGCAGCGAGGCGCAGTGACAGTGTCAACCCTGCTGGCACACTGCCCTCCTGCACGCCAGCCTGCACCTTTCCCCGTGGCCGGCAGCTCCGCTATCTCCCATCTTTAGCCTCCCTGATAAGAGCTATAAGAAGGTGAGATTTAGGGTCAGCTGCAACAGACCATTACCCAGGCCTGTACACCTGCTGCCAAGAACTTAATTAAATCATCGTTTTCTGCCTTGCACAAAAGCCAGCAGATTGCAGAAGCCTTCTGGGGCAGCGGACGGGCTGGGTTTGAACCAGTAACCTAGAAGCAGAGTGTCCCAGATTTTGCTGTTAAAGCTTTATTCCATCCAGCCCTTGGGGCTGTTTCAGTTAAGGACACTACACTTACACACAGCAGGTAGGAAAATTCCGGCATGGATTTTGAAGATTAGCACGCATAGTTTCAAAAGCCACCATTTCAATCAAGTACTTAAAATAACAGTTCACCTCAACTGTCTTCTCCCCCTCCTCATCCCAAAGCGGGGGAAAAAACCTACCCAAAACAAAGTCAAATCTCCCCAGCCCACACGAGTGCACGCACACGCTCACAGGAGAGCACTTATCTTTGAGACTTGCTTGTCCTCTGAACGCCAAGTGCCTCTTGTCAGCTCAGTTTCTCACAAGTTCAAGGAGCAGCCGGCGTTGCACAAAGAGGCACCGTGCTGTGCAGACACCGTGCCACCCTGGGCTGCCAGCTGAGCCGGCCCTGCTGTCACTCGTGCACACTTCCAGACATTCGAGGCAGCAATCAAAGAAATGAAGCAACTTACCTCGATTTTTTGTGTGTACGAGTACTCAAGAGGAGGGAAAAAACCCCACCCTCAATGGCTGTTTTCCTTAGACTCTTTGAAGGGATCTGCAGGCTATCAAAACCAGGGATAGCTGGACTCTTTACAAGAGTAAACAGTCATGTGTTGGGTACACTTGCTAAGTAATCAAGGTATTTCAGGTTCAATTTTTTAAAAATTGCTGGGTTATTACGAGCAGCAAAACCACTCAGAGTTAATAAAAAGTAAATAACAACAGAAAAAGAGCAGAGGAGACCCCCATCCTACAACACAGCCATGACTTTTAATGAACTTTGCGAATGAGTTGAAGCTGCCCAATTAGAAAATGGAGCACCAATTACCCTAAGCTGGCTAATAGCCTTTCGGTCAGCAGACCAGCACCAGGCTTTTGGGAGAACAATGGGAACTAACAAAACTGAACTGTGGCCGCGATGCAGTGACCTCCCAGCCTCCCTCCCGGCCACTCACCCCGACAGCCAGGCTGAGCTGCTCGCGGGTGGGCAGGAAGACGCAGACGCTCCGGATCTCTGGCTGCATCCTGCCTGCCAGCAGTGCCCTGCTCATGATGGGCAGCTCCACAGGGGCTGGGGTCTCTTCTCCAGGCGGGTGTCAGGCTCCCTTCATCCCATGTACCTGTTGAAAACGTGAGAGCATCAGTGCCGTGCTTCTGTTGGCACTGGGAGCAGCTCACAGCACGCATGTGATGAGATGTTTAAAGACAAAAACACTCCCAACAGTCATCCATTTTCCAGGGACAGTCGGTGTTTCCACCAGCACCAAAGCACAAACCAGGCAGTGTCAGCCTTTTAAACAACTTGAAAGTCCCAGGAGAGTGTCATAAAGCAATGAAGTTTCCCTGGAATAACAAACCAGACTCAAGGTTTCCAGACTCATATAAGTGATAAGGCAGGTGGCACCTTGGGCCACTGCCTATAAACACCCATGACATGGGGGAGTGCCCCATCCTTCAGCCAGGGACCTTGCTCTCTCCCAAAGCAGAGATTTCAATGGGCTGTCAGCGGGCACACGTCAGTGCAGAGGACTTCATCTATGCTGTCCTCCCCCTCACTCCATCCCTACTCCCTGGGAAACCAGTGCCTGAAATCCTCTACACCTCAACTCAAAGGAGGAGGAGGAACACAAACCCACAAGGCTGAGCCGCTGTATAACACCTTTTGTGAGGTAAGCACTGCCAGCCTCCTCTTAAGGACTGAGCCCAGGCTGCACTAGCACCTTACAGGTGACGTTCAGATATAAACAGAAATAAGAGATGAATTTTCTCTGCAGACAAACACACAGTAGCCAACATCATCTTCACTTTACAACTAGGTTAGACAGTTTCCTCAGCGACTTGTTCCATTTTATGTACAGCCTTCTCCTCTCCAATGCTCTCAGCATTCCTCTCAAGGAAGTATCCTGTGGCACCTGATGAATCCTTCAGGAAGGGGAGAGGCTCCTCGAGGGTGGGTTAGGTGTCAATGCCTGCAGAGACCCGAACCAGCAAGATACCAGCCACGGGGTACACTCCACCCCCATACAAGATTTGATGCAAGCCAACCCCCAGCTGCCCTGAACAAAGGGGCTGACTCCCCTCCACCAGCAACACCTGGGCACTCACCACCAGCACAGCAACAGAAGTGCTGCTAGCTGATGCCTGCCCCCAAAGTCCCCACACACGCCAGGACAGGTGCAGACCCCAGCAAAGGCAGCTCTGTGCACTGGCTCTGGCAGTGCCACCCTCTCCCACCACCCGCAGCCCAGCCCACGCTCAGGGGACAGGCTGTGAAGGGAGCCATGGGCTTTTCCTTCACCCTCCAGAACGGATAAAAGATGAGGGATCATAAGCAGCAGGGAAGCAGGCCATGTTATGCTAACACACAATACACATAAATGTATCTGCATGTACATGTGTGCGTGTGATTACATAGAAGTTTAAGAAGCACTTTGCGTTTAAAGTCATGTTTGTCCTGGTTCAGAAAAAATTATGGCAGAATCAAATTCCTGTGTGGGAGATGGGAAAAGCAAACCATCATATAGAGTATACCAAATAAAACTCAGATTTATCCCTCTCCCTTCAACTCTGTACTCAAGTTATCATTATTTTTTTAACTATTTTTTAAAGCAAATACAAGATAGATCCAGGAGTGTCCTTTTGCAAATGTAGAAGCTGTTCCATGCACCTCCTTCCGTGAACCAGCATATACAATTCTTTGCATATTTGATTCAAATTATGTAGAACATTCCTTATAAGATAGAAGTGCACAAAAAAATGCAGACAAGGAGGTTATTAAAGTATTTTTTTCAGAACAAGTATTTAGTTTAACAAGACCTAGGAGTTTTAAAAAGATTGCTCTAAATTAAAAGCAAGTGAGAAAACCACATTTGACTTTCCAGGACAGGTGAAAGCTGCTATTAACTGAAATATTAAGAGGAAAATTCTGATTTATCTTCTCTTATTGATATAATTACACTGACATGCTCTCTTAGGCTCTGGACTACACACTTTTAACAGCTGTATATAAATTACAGATGTCTACAGAATGACTTGAGGGCAACAGGTCACCACTATTATTGCCAGCTGATGTAATTTATGCCATAAACTTTATCAACAGCATAAAGACCTCGGAGTATGAACTTTTCAACATAAGGAGGTTTATCTTAATTGTCAAATGGCTGAACTGGCCAGTACACGTTCCCTCTCACAAGGGGATACCACAGCCGGTGAAGACATTAAGGGGGCTCAAAATAGAACTGAAAACAGGACAAAAAAGTGACCATAAAAAAGACCCAAACACATGCACACAGATTCCTTTGGACAGCTGAAGAAACTGACTCCCACTTCCCCATAGCCTCTCTATTAAAAAGCTTCTGGAAAGTTTTTTCCCACACCTGCTTTTTCCATTGGAGTTTTTAAGAGAACAGCTGTGGACCCTCAGAACAGAGAAGTGAGAAAGGCAGGAGAGAAGGCGTTTTTCTTCTTATGATTCAAAACAAAGGAGCTTGTGGACCCTCCCATGACAGGTAAGGGGTTAAAGAAAAAACATCCTTAGTCTGAATGGGGAGGTCAAACACAAGCCTAGCTCAACCTTCTCTTCTTCAGAGGTATGTTAGGATGTGATAAAACACAGTGAATCATTAACTTGCTAGCAATGCATGTTTACACCTTTTTTTAAAAAAGTTGTGAGTCAAGAGTAACTGCCCAGTGAAAACAAGTGACCAGAAGGAATGCTCTTACTTAAACATACACAATTTCAGATGCCATTCTTTTGTTTACCACAGATTCCAACCTCTTAACCTCAATTAAACCATAAAAGCTTCAGCAAATGCACTGCAGATGAATTAATAAAAGCTGAAGTCAATCATCAGCCTCTGGGACACCCTAAAGGTTGTTTGTTTTTATTGTGTTGCTTTTTTTTAACTAACATCACTTCATGTTTTAGCTCCTGCAGAAGTGCATTTTGAGATGTAATTGCCTGGTCAAAGGCCCAGCAAGTCTATCAATTAAAACAGTCAAAGGCACTATTTATTTGTATTCTTCTGGTATCAGACAGAAGGCTTATTAGTGCCCAGAGTAGTGGCACAGCTTATTTAGCAGTGTTTATTTTACCTAAACACACATGCAGAGGGTCTTTGGAAAACATGCCTGTCATTAACTTCAAGCCTTCTCTCACTCAGCAGCTCAAACACAGTCATAAACAACTCAATTAAATCTTCCTCTCCTCTCTCTACAGACCCTCAAGATGCCTCCCAGCACTGGGCCAGAACCTCAGCACTTGCTGGGTCAAAGCAGGAATGGATGAGGTTTACCCAGCAAGGAGGACAAGAGCAGCAGAGCCGTCCATGGGTGGAAGAAGAGTTGAACGAGAAAGAAGGAGCCTGTTTGCTTCAGGTACCAGCAGGATGGCTCACTAAAACACCTCACACCCCCCATATACCCAACGACACAAGGATGTCCTGCCACCACTGAATTTGGGGCCACGCCACCGCCAGCCTGTCTGGAAGGTCTCATCCAGACAGCAGGTGGGTTCACATAACAAATGCCACTGTACTTTATACACTAGTTCATAGCACCACAGCAAACTGGGTCCTAATTCTGATTTCAGCCTCTAGGTACAGCCACAACCACATCTCAAGGGGAAAAAGGGAATAGATGAACGAGCCATAACTTACCAACTCAGAGTAGCAAAGCAGAACAAAGTTCTCATCTATCAAGAAAAAAGCACCGGTTATTCTGTGCTTCTCTCACAAACACCTGGAAACAGGCTTTTAAAGGTTTATTACAGTAAAACATCTGCTTTTGCTAGACCTGGTAGAGAATGAGCACTGAGCATCTTCCTGATGAAACCTTACCACAGTGGCCCTACGGCCTCTCAGCAAAAATTGTCCAGAAACGTTCAGACTCTTCTTAATATTTTCCAGACATCATCCAGAGATGTCTTGGGCTTCTAAGAACACTAGGCTCTTAGGCTGCAGTTTCACAAACAGCTTAAGCAGCTTTAATCAAGGCAGTACTCCAGCAAGACAGACAGACAACTGCCTGGAAACAAATCTGCCTCTGGCAGCAACCCACACGTGGGTTGCCTGGTACTCATGATGAAACACAGTTGTAAAAGTGAAAACCCCCCTCACCTTCCAGGTATTTTGTCCCCTCAGATGCACACTGTAGGGTACCAGTACTATCTGCAAAAGAGAGTAATAAAGAGCCTGAGCAAGTAAAAGATGTCATGATGGCATGTAAAAGCCTTTCTCAGCAATTTTAAAAAACTCCACCCACCTCCTTTGACTAACCCCTGCGATGATGAAATTTTCTCTGAGAAGATGCATCAACCAGGAAGGAGTGGAAACAAAGTTACTTGTCAGGGCACAAAACAAGACTGAAGCTAAATAGCTTTATGTCATGGCTGTATGATGATGTGGGAAGTGCCACCTGTGACCAGCAGTCAGGACAACTAGGTCACATCCTGAAGCAAATTCCCAGAAGCACACTAACTTTTCAAATGTGTCTACCTCAGCACCATTCCAGGACTAGCACAACACAACCAAGGGCAAAGATGTCACAAGGAGGTAAGGTACCAAATTTGGTATCCACAAATTTGCTTTTGGGGTAAAATACACACCTGTCTTCGAAAACTGAGCACTACTTAGTAGGAAACCCCTATTCAAAGCCATTGAACAAGGAATACCAAGACACCTCCTAGTCACCTGGGTGCTCTGAAGAACTGGATTCCAGAACCAGTGCAGCTTGGCTGTGGACAGGTGCAACACTGACAGCAGAGACAACTGGCTTCAGCCCACAGAAGTGTGAGATGCAACTGCAGCAGGCCTTCTGCACCTGGTCAGGTCTGACCACAGTCCTCTCACAGGGGAGGCATGTGGGCCTGGCCCCCACCTTTCCTTTAGGATTTTCAAGAGGTGCAATGCAAGATGCCTTCAAAAAGTCCAAGGCTGTGAACCCAAGCAGATGCGACAGATGGGGAAATCACTGAGCATCGGTCTTCAATACCAACATCCTTTTTTCTTTCCTTCTGTAGAAGCAGCACTCTTTGGTGACACTGAGCTTTAACAACAGAAAGGAAAATGCTTTCTCACTAGTCTTCACTGCAGGATTAGGCACAGCTCTTAGTGAGGCATGACTGCTCACACACCCCATCTTTGTGCTACAAAGTCTTCCTGCCCCACATCAAGCAGCACAAGTGAGCTCTAGAACACGAAACATTCTCTAGTGCTTGTAACTCTTCTGCTCTGCACCCCTCGCAACGTGGCTGCTGTGCTTAGGAAGAAGGGACCTCCCAAAATTCTGTGGACACCCATCCCTAACCTGGGACCATGCTGCTATGCTACTCTGTCTGTAGGCTGCCCTAGTCCTTAAACTCAATGATAGGACAGCTCTCTTAACCCAGGGATGGTGGATTCTCTTGCAGTCAATAAAAGTGACTCATGTTTTTGGGTGCACTAACTAGTCCTCAAGGAGAGGAAAAAATGCTTAACAAAGGACAGAGCAAAGGAGGTGCTCCTCCAGCGCATGGAAGCACAAGGACAGGGCAGTGGGTGCAGGACCATGCAGGGTAGCTGCCACGTTTCCATCCACCTCTCCCATGGGATGAAAAAAGCTCCTCAGCAGTTTTCTCCCTTTGAGGACAGCACAACATGAATCACTTTATAAACTTAATATTTACCTGACACCAAAACTGAGTCCAGGAGCTCTTTGAAAGAAATAGACAACGAGTATTAAAGGCTTCAGGCAAAAAGGGACGAATTAGTATCTCACAGGGATTACGTTTTTCCATCTCTTCCAAGTGATGGAAAGTGGCTTTGAAGTTTTGTACACAAAAACATGCAGCCTTTTAAAATACATTATTTTATCAGAAGCACACGAAAAACTTAGCAATGGACATGTTCTAAAGAGCACCCAAACAGTAAAGTCTGCATCTAGAGCATGCAATTCCTTTCCAGCACGCTTTTTTTCCTGGGAAAACAAACAATCTTGTTGTGGCAAGATCAGTGGATCAACTGATCCTTCCTTTTCACTGACTGATAAAAGTAATAGTATGGACCCTATTGCATCTGACTACCAACATGCAGTTTCTCATTGCAATGAATTTCTTTACTCCTGCATAATCTACTAATGGACTTGTTTATTCAATATAAATCACTTACAAGTCTTCCTCATACTTCATCAATCAAGCACATTAATTAAAGTTTAAGAGTAAGTGGCAATTTAAGGTATCAATTGGCCTAGGCAACTGAAGAAGCACAAGAAAGAACCAGCAAAATATGGGATTGGGCATGAGCCAGCCTCAGTATCCATTACACCTTACAAAGAGCAGCTGCAAAGGAAGCCTGCCCAGATATGCCAAGCTCCATTTTCTCAGCTGGATCCCCAACACACATCCCATGAGATCGTGCAAAAGTTAAGAGCAGTGAATTGCTGGAATAGCCATTCAGTAACAGCAACCCTGCCACCCCTCAAACACGCAGACATGTCTCTTTTGAGATGGGCCCTTAGGGAAATCTCATTATGGGCATACATACGCACAGGAGAGCAGTAAAGACAATGCCGGTCCAGGACCTTGGTGTGAAGAACAGCAACAGAGATACTTCAATTTAGCGCTCCAGTGCTTGGCAATTCTGCCATGTAGTGCAACCTTCAGTAAAGACCATTGGTCTTTTCTGTCTATGGGAAACAGGAGAGGCAAAGTACAGGCAGCAAGCTTTTTACAATAAGGGAAAGTGAGGCTTCCTTAACAGCCACTGCAACTGTCAGGAAACTTAGGAAGAGCACGGAGAGCAGCAGAAAGACCTGGCCTCTCTACTGGCAAAAGAGAAGCACCTTCCTACAACATACAAATTGCAAATGCACGACACCTCCTGACCCAAAAGCCTATCAGTTAATTCTCCAGATGGAAACATATTCCATTTTTAGTCTACCAAGGCTATAAACAGGATTTCTCCCAAGGGGATCTATTATACTCTTGCCTCAAGCACAACAGATGAGAGATACTCTTCTACAAGCCTGTCTTTGCACGAGTTGTTTTACAGGGATAGTATTTTTTTACTTGAGCTAGGCTGGACTGCCTTGGAATGTATCCCTAAGACTCCAGAAGTACTTTGCAGAGCTGTCCAAAAATGTCTTCATTTCTATTCTCACCAAGATCTTGTAACAGTTATAGAAGCAGAAGACTACAAAGTCTTTATTAAATAAATAAATAAAGAGCAAAGCATAATTATAATTTCACAAGCAATACCTTGAGTTGCAGGATAAATAAGGAAACATGCTTTTTAAAAACAATGTAACAAATTCTTCTGGGTAGGAATAGCCTTGCTACCAGTAATAACCAGGTAAAAAAAAAAATTGGCTTGCTTCCCCTGCGGAAGGGGAAAGTCCACTGCTGATCTCATTGCATCTGAATCACTATCTAAATATTCAGACCAACTAGGCAACTTCTGCATCAGTTTGCTTCTAACTTTTTCCCCCTCAAGTGTACAACTAGCTTTGAACATATTCAGAGCAGAGAGGAATGCTGATTTATGTGAAGTGGACAAAAAGAATAGATAAAACTCCACCTGGAACACAGCTTGCTTCTTTACAAGTGTGGAAATGCCAATCTGCCAATACCTTGATAAAATTAACACAAACAGCAGGGTCTTTACGCTTAGATGCAGTTTCAGAGACTGCACGCAGCACTGCCAGACATCAACTTCAGCAAAGCAATGGGGAAATGGGAAGACACGGACAAAAAAAGAAACAGAACAAAAAAACCCCCAGCCTTACAGAGTGCTGCATTTTTGAGGCGATGCAGAATTGTGCAAAAAGAGGCAATAGAGGGAAAAAAAGAAAAAGCAAACATAAGAAATGGTTAAAAAAGAAGCAAATTATCTTCTCCTGCGATTCTCCAGGGAGCAGCTCCTCCTTGTCAGAGGATTTTGTTTGGGCCAAGCCCACCGTTTGTCTGTGCTCAGTCACTAACCACACACTACGAATTAAGGTACCACTGCTTAACACCACTAAGAAAATCAAGCAGCAGCACAGTAACAGGGAACTTTCTGCAAGAAAAGAAGTGTAACCCTGGAGCACAGTAAGCATGCAAGTCATTTACATTGTCTCACGTTGGAGGAACAGTGGGGCAACGACTTTACTACAAAAGCCAACAGATAGAGAGCTAATCATTGGATTCATATGCTTTTTACCTGCAGTGCTGGGGACAGAAAAGTGCTGTAGCTTTAAAGTGCTATCAGCTTTGATTTTAAAAAAACACAACCCAAACTCTAACAAAAAGAAAACCCCAAAAACCACAAAAATTCACCCATAAAAAACCTAAATGATATAGCCCTCACTTGCTGTCTAAAAACTTCTATCAGAAAAAGACTTACGAGAGAAAACCACATGTATATCCAAATATTTTTGGTGTCACAGGTGTTTATCCCATTTTATCAAGTTTGTTTAAAAATCCGGCTAACAACAACAAAAATTCTAAGGGGAAAACAAACTGTTGAAAAAGCCCAGACAGTATTTTTTTGGTAAACCACTGCAAAGAATCACTACAACTCATATTCTTCAATAGCATTGTGTAGACTTATTTTTGTCTTACTCATTTTTTGTTTCCTCCCCTCTTTTCTTCCTTAAGGTGATCTCTATAAGGAACACAACCCCCGCCCACCTTTTGGATTCCATTTTTTTCTGATTTGGCAGTTCACATCTGAAGACAAAACGCAGGCTACTACACAGACTCCCATCATCACCAGTGCTGAAACCAGAACACCTTGATTAAGAGTGTTTAATTGTACAACAATTAAATGGGAGGAATAAACAACAGTGAGGCCAAGGCATTCTGTTGTCATTCCAAGTTTTCCAGGAACAAAATAAAAATTAAAAAAGCTAAACAAATTAATGGGTCACCAATGTCCAAACAGTTGTGGTTTGTTGGTTCGGGTTTTTCAAAACATTTTTGAAATATTTATTGTCAGGGCCTGGGCATCACAGCAGTACTCTGAAGAAGGGACAAGGTTCAGACAGCGTACTAGTTTTCTGGTGTGGTGGAAAAACACAGATGTGCATTTTAAATGCCACAGGGGAGTTAACCTGAGAGCCTGTCACTGCCGAACAGCAGGAGAAACATCTCTCGATGCAGGCGATGCAGACGATGATGACTTCTCAGCACAGGAAACCCAAAGCCTTTCTCTGTAAATCGTTACCAAAAAAGAATTCCAAGAGGTGGAGAAACAACGAGGTATGGAGACTTTTTCCCTTCTGACACCCACCCCTCCTCCGGCGTGCACACACCTGCTGGGACACTCTCCTCCTTCCCCGTCCCGCCCCGTGCGGGTGCATCAAAGTCCCTCACGGCTGCCAGACCACCCAGACCAGCCCCACGAGATGCCTCCAGCCCCTCGCCCCCGAGGCTGCCCCACGGAGGAGGCGGCCCAGGTGCTGCACCACAGCGGGGGGGACCCACGGGGCCGTGTCCCTGTCACTCTCCCTAGGCACCTGCGAGGCAGGTGGCAGCCAACCGAGCACCAGCTGGGACGCGTCCCACACTCGTGCCATCGTACGGCCCCACGGGAGCTCTCTGGGATACGGCCAGCCGCCTCGGGTGTCTCCCGTCGCGCAGCCGGTGTATTGCTGATCCCGCCCCAGCATCACCCCATCATCCAGCACCGGCGAGACCCACCGGCAGTGCCCGGTCCACGACACCGAGGGACGGATAAGTTACCACGACTCCAGGCTCCTCCAGAGCCCCGCTCCCTCCTGTCCCTAGCCTGTGCCTGCCCGCTCCCGCTGCCTCCGTCCGGGAGCAGCAGCCACGGGCGCGCAGGGACACCCACGGCGGCGGCTCTGACGGGAAAACCCCCCTGATAACGTGACACAGACGGAGATCGCTCCGGCCGAGGCTCGCACCGCCCATCCAGCCACAAAGTTGTAAATACACTTTCGCGGCGGCTGCCGCGGGGACCGACCGCCGCAGCAGGGAGCCTCTCCCGGCTCCGCGGGCAGCGCCCCCCCGTCCCAGCGCCCTCGCCCCACCATTCCCTCGCCCCGGGCGGCGGGCGCAGCCGGGCGCCCCGCGGGTCTCTCCGCTCGCAGCGCCGCCCGCAGCCGCACCGCGCCCAGAGCTCCGCCGGCACCACTCCCCACGGCCGCTCCCGCCCCGCACCCGGGACCCGTTCCCCTCGTCTTTGTCCCCCGGCAGCTCACCGGGACCGCGCCCGCCCCCCCCACCGCTGCCNGAGGACCGGCGGTGGGGCGGGGCCAGGCGGGGCGGCACACGGGGAGGGGACGCTGCGGGGGCGGGACGGGACGGGACGGGCGGTGTGTGCAGGGGACTCCGCGGGGGCAGCCGCGCTGGGTGCAGTGACGGGGGCTTGCTGGCGGGGATACGGGGCGATTTGGTTCTCGGAGGGTACTCAGTGCACCGTACTGGCAGCAATGAAGTTTGCGTAGGGGAAACTGCAATTAAGAGTGACCACAGCAAGTCACTGTAACTCGGTCCGGGTGACTGTGCCGCAGCCAGGTTGACTGGGCGCTGCTGGCAGGGGGAGATGGCACAAAGCGTAAAGAGGTGCAGTGTAAGAGTCAGGATCGGATCTGGGAACTCCGCGTCTGGAGTTTCGGGCGCTGGGTGCCACAGTGCTCGGGAAGGAGGTGCTGTGCTGCACGCATGGTATAAACCTTCTTGTTTACCTCCCTTTTCTGTGTTATAATCTGCTTTCTAATGTACTAATTTTATGAAAGAAGGCTGACATCGTCTCAATTCCTGTTGTGTTGCTCCCTCACGAGTAGGGTGTTGCTCAATTTCCCCACATATTCAATTGCATGTGAAGATGCAGCAGACATGGGAGATGGAGTGGCAGCAGGAGAGCAGGTGGGAAGGCTTTTGCACAGTGTTGCACAACTCCATAGCAAAAAAAATGAGATTTTCCCAGGAGAAACCACAAGAGTGAGCCTGACTTGCTGGTCTGACATGGCCACCTGACAGGGTGAGGGACAGCAGAGCACCAGGTCACCTGTACTTACTCGCTGGTTTTAATCTTGCATTTGAGGTTGGACACGAGAATGGCTAAATCTCAGCCTTGCTGGCATGGATAATAAAGAGGACAGCTTACTTTTGCCTCTTCCCAGCTGGACTGTAACAGTGAGGCTGCTCTGTGAGCACAGGGCACATCTTATCCCACAACAGTCTTCGGACAGAAAATGTTGGTGTCTTACTCATTATCTGAGCAAATGGGCAGGCATCTCATTTCAGGGATGGTTCCGGGGCTGTGGGTCCTAGATGAACAGAGGCGACTGCCAATGGCCAAGGTGAAGTCTTTCATGGCTTGTCTTTTTGTTAAGCCAAGGCTGATCTATGTAGTTGCCCAGCCGTTTCTAATGCTATTCTGAGGTGCCTAATGCGTGGTTTCACGGGCAGCTGAGTTGGCATGACATCTTCCTTCTGTCCATAGAAACATGCCACACTGTCCATTTTCATTCCTTACCATTTTCTGTCTCCTTCACTCCCTTTGCTCACGGCTCTAGTACCTTCCTTAAACCAGCACTCGAGCATTTCAGATTGCTAAACTGGTCAATCTCACTAAATGGACAGAAAATCCAGCTTTTTTTTGCTGGAAGAGCGGTCTGTTGTGTTGCTAGATTAGACTGTCTCGTGGAGTGGTCCAGACGGTGCTGGAGTCAGCATCTTGTAACATAACCTACACTTCCTCACTTATTTTCCAGCATGGATTGCAGGATTGCATGCAAGGGCATGGAATCGAAGTGTAGGCTCTGTTGTTGAACCTGTTCTTAGTTAACCTGCCCTGTACCATGCATAAAGCCTGCAGTGGAGCCAGCACAGTAGTCTGGTTACAGTTGAACTTTCTGTCATGCTCTGACAGCTAGTGAGAACTTGAAATGTTAGCAAACAGCTCTGAAGAGTTGCTGCATGCTTTGGAGTTTTGATCATTTGAAAAAGAAAGTGTTACAGTAGCTTACAAACTCATGGCTCCAGTTTCAGTGACAGTATGCTTTAGCTATCACAGGAGGAGGGAAACACCATGCCTCGGCTGTTGAAACAGGCATGTGCTCTGTGGCACACCACCTTAACCTGCTCTCCTCATCATTTGCACTAGAATCCTTAGGGCTATTTCCTTAGGGCTTTTTCCTTCACACAGAACCTGAGTAGGAGAGTAAGAAAAGTGTGGGTCATGTGCAGGTGATGTTCCCAATGTAGCCATGATCATAATGGTATATAGTATGGAATGTCAGGTACGATTACCTTAATTGGAAGTATAGTAATTATCCCACATAGCTGGTCTTCTAGGACTGTGTGTCACCCTAGAGAAAACAAGCTGCATTTTGAGAAACATCAGAACTGCAGGAAAACTGAGATAGTGTCAGCCTGTTTGTTTTTGAAGGAGACATCAAAGTGTTGGAGACTGAAGATATCTGTGTTCCAAGGAAATACCGCTGCAAGTTTTCAAAGCATCAACTCCAGCTCTCCTTCTTGCTGATAAGCAGTTTCATCCAGCTTTCTCTGTAAAGTGGAAGCTGGAGAGGGGGATTTGTGGATTGGTTCTTAAAAGCCGGTGTCTTCAGAAAAAGGAGAGGCTTTTGTAAGCCGATGTCTCATGCAGAGTCATGCTGGAGTCAGAGGGACCCCATGCAAAAATAAAAGTTTGCATAAGCAGATGTCTTTACTCATGGTCTTGTCCGCATTGCATGTAGACAAAGAGATCTTCTAGTGCAAAAGGGAAAGCTGTAGCTTGCCTTCTCTGTCTCGGAAAAAGTATTCCTTTCCTTTTCTTACAATAATTATTGCAATGTGTGTAGGAGATAATTTTGCTGCTACCATTTATTGTCTAGTTCACAAGCAGCACCTAATCTTGGAGAGAAATGGGTTGCTTGTAGAGTTTAAAAACAAAAGGAGTTTTCACTAATGATGTCGGGGAGCTGAAGCTGGCTTCAAGCTGTTCAAGTCATGAGAGGATGACTCAGAAGTCAGAAATTTGAGGCATTCCTATGTCTAGCGTTTAATCAACAGGCAAAGCGTTGGGAGGTAAGCGGAGGAAATCAATGGCAAATCAAAGAAGAATAGGTCAGCTATTCATTAGAGAAAGGATTGATCTCAGGGATATTAATGGAAAGGAGGGCATGAAATGAATCCTAAAGAAAAGTTTGAACTAACTGTGTCTGCAGCGAGCTGGCAGTCAGGGAGCCTTAAAAAAATTACTTGACTGTCTTGCATGAAAGGCTATTTGCAGAACTGCATTCTCAGAGTCAGATTTAATCAGCTGCACACAGAGACTTTCCAGCCATAATGCAGATCTTGCAGGAATAATAATTATTTGTGTGTTTTTCATTGCATATACAGTCATCATAGGTATTACACATGAAATTATAATAATCTGATTTCTGTTAGCATACATGCTGAAGCAAAATCATATTTGGTGATGTTTTCAGTGCATGTTAGAGCTTGATTTTGCTGGTTCTTGCCTTATTCCTAGAAAACCATCAATAGCTTCAGTGGGACTATTCATCATGCTTTGGCTTTCATGATTAACATGTTGCAAAATCAGGTTTAATTTTGAGCTCTGGGGTAGAGATATTTTTTTTTTTCATGTGAAATATCAAATTTATCTAAAATTGCATGTAAACAGTAAAAATAAAGTTGCAGTGTGGCTTATCTGCTAGTAACAGTATTGGTTACATTATTGATAATAATTAGTCATTATACCAAAAGCCATATACAAGGTGAGGTTTAAGACAGCAGTTTGCATTAAATAAAAGTGAAATGCTGTTGTGCTGATCATTGGCCACATTACGCTGCACGTGAGGCCAAGGTACAGGTTTGGAGCCATAAACTGCTCGTGTGCACTTGAAGGATGGCTCTTGTGCCAGGGACGTGCCACGTGACTGCTGAGGACACGGGAGATTTTACTTTCTAGCCTATTGTCTCTGGTGCCATATATGTCACTGTGTACTGTATCTTTCATCCCAGAGGATCCTGATGTACTTCTTCAATAAGTTTTTCATTTGACATTTCAACAGAGACACCTTCAGGTAGTAAGGGAACAGCTGCATAATGTTGCTCTGTCAGCAACCTTTGGAAACCAGGTGGGGAATCTGGGTAGGGAGAATGGGTTCATAAATCAAATTTGGCCCTAGAGCACAGAGGCTGTAACTCTTACCCTTGGCAGAGTCTCTGTGGGACTGTATTTACTAAAATGGTCACAAGCCACATTTTATTCTAAAGAGAAACAGTCTTTCGGTAACACTAAATCATTTAACATCATCATAGGCTTATGATTTTATTCTAACTCTGACCAAATTCCCAGGGCCCTTGGTTTCAAGATTTCCTAACCCAAGCTCTAATCAAGCCCAAACCTGCGTGCATTACACAGCCTCCTGAGAACCCAGCTGGTGGTGGCACAGCCACTGGCCATGAGGAGTTTGTCACGTTCTCCCTGACAGGACCCATTTGATGTATCTTTGCCTATACAGGTGCTCTGGCAAGTTGGAATCTGCAGCTAAATACACATAAAGGGCATAAGCTGCTGGTACAAATTCCTTTCTGGGGACAGGAGCTGTCTACTGATTTCACCATACACTGAAATTCAAACTGTGATATTTTGGTTACTTTCAGACAACTTTGAAACCAAGCCAGAGCTGTTAAATCCCTGCCCAGGGTTTCACAGTGCTTATCATGTTTCTGCTAGGCTTCCACCCCAACACTAAAATAATTTCATGTCCTCAGCATGTCAAACATATACACACATTGTCGTTCACTGCTTAATAAAGAATTCTTTCCGGCTGTCTGTTCCCTGCAAGTTTTCCTCTCTCGGCCCCTAAAGACAGCAATCCTGCCAAAGCCATACCTTGCAAAGGAGTAAATGGCTTCTGCCATCTCTGAACATGGGTTTCATAAAGGCTTTTCACTTCATTTTACTTCCTTTCAGCTTTGTGTTTTGATTTTTGTTTTGACTAGAATTACTGCCTGTAATATTGTTTTCCTATTTTTAACTTTTTCTCTCTAGCTGACTTATATATTCTATATCAAAAAAGGAGAGTAGCACCACTAGATGATGGGGAAGGGTTGATTTTTTTTTTACATAAACTAATCAACTTTGGAAATATTTGGAAGAATATTCCATGGTTAAGCTTTTTTCTAATATCAAATGGAGGTTTTCTCTTTTTTTATTTTTTTAATCTGTTTTTCTCTGTTCTTCCCTAGATCTAATAATAGAAATGTCTGCAATTACAAAGTGTTAGAGAATTAATAAAAAAGCAGTAGAGTCAGGAAAGATCCATCTAGAAAGGCAGTAGAGCCAGGAAAGAGTTTTCTACAACACCACAGATTTTTTTCATGCCCAAAGCATTGCCCTTTCCTCCTTTTTGAAAATCCTGAATGTGTTCCCTCTGATCCCCACCCCCCAGCAAACTGGGAAGTGGAAGAAATGTAATCTTGGCTGCTGGGGTCCTGCCTGCAGCCTCCTGCCTGGGGAGCACCTTGCGCCGCCACACAAAGGAGAGCTGGTGTCTCTGGAGGGGGAATGGGGAGGGGGCTGGAGTGCATGGGGAGGGAAACGTGCCTGGGAGCAGCTCCACCAGCTCCGAAATCCTACGTGCAGGAAACAATTGGCTGAACAGAGGCCACCGCTTGCAAATGCCCCGGCGGCCCTCTCTCTACCTTCTGCTACCAGGCAGCACTGCAGATTTCCCTACCTTGGGAAATCTTGTGCCTAGATAAGAAAATACTGGGGGAAAAATGGAGAGAAAGCCAAAAATAAGCATACAATCCTGCAAGTTTAAGGAAAGCAAAGGGATGCCCTTATGTGCTGTGTCATCCTGCTTCTTAAATGAGAAATGGGAGATGAAAGGAGAAAAGAAAAGGGGCACATTTAGGCTGAAAATTTCCATGAAGTAATGGCACTAAGATGATTTGAAGTACCCACAGGATGAATTTAGCCTGACATGTAAAATCTATTTCTACCATTATCACTGCTAACCCAAGCCTATTCACAGATAATTACAGTCAAGTGCTTACCGTGCTCTTGCTCATCTGTTTTTCCCTCCTGCCCATTTAGTAAATGCATCAGTTATGTATTAACACTGGTATGCTGTGTCAAAGCAACAAGAGCTTTGAAATTAGGCATCAGGAGCAGAATACAATATGACAGGAAAGAACCAGTGAAATCTGTAAACAAAGGGTTGTAAAAATGGTCATTAGAAGTCAGTTATTTTCTAAATAAGAAATTTTTCAAAATAAGACCTTAGAATTAAATAATTTGAATTTACAACAATGTCAATGCAAATGGAGGTCAAATGTGGTAAGTTTGGCTAAAACACGTTTCCAATTTTTGCATTACTTGGGGCAAAACAGATCCAAACATGAAGAAAAGTCATTGCCTGTACCTGACTTAAAATGCTGTTGAAATTCATGAAAAGTTATCTTCTGCTGTGCAGCGTGAATCTCCTGCACAGTCACATTCCATAAATACTCTTCTCTCCACCATGTTCTGGACAAAATTACTGGTGTGTAGGTCCTGTCCGCTTTCTTCCTCATCACATTACCTGGCACTGAGTAAGGGGTTTGAATGAATTCCCAGCTCCTGTGCAAAGCCAAGAGATGACCGGGAAGAGTGCTATGATACCTGTCCGTGCAGGAGGTGACATTAGGAAAAGTGCCTGAAGTATGGGATTTATTCCACCCAGAGAGTAAGTATATTAGTAACAGAGGCATCTAGATCTCCCCTCATTCCTAATAAATTCCTTCTGAGCAGCTGGGTGGGTGCCCAAGGGTGGACTTAGTCAGGATTTGCTCTCACCTCTGAAAATAAGAGTCAGGCTTAAAGGTGCTCCACAAGCTCCATGCAGCCCCCCTTTTTCTTACCTACCCTTCACAGCAGCACCACTCTGGTCAGAGGCTTGCTTACCTGACATAAGAGCTCCTGCCTATTTTAGTATTTTTCTTGTCTCTGGAGGGGGTGGTGATTCCTTTAGTGCCTGAACAAAACTATTTACCCGGAATTGAGTGTTTCAACCTGTCATTCTTCAGGAAGAAGAAATGTCTTCTCCTTGAAAATAAACAGAGCTGATATGAAAGCTTATATCAAGAAATAATAATCACATTTCACCAAACTTCAGTAGTTCTAGAGGCTGCCTGGAGGTGTTAAAATGTCTGCTGCAACTCACCTCATTAAACTATTTCTGTATTGAAAGCTATTTCATCACATTATAAACATTTCATCAAGTTATAAAAACAACTTAGGTATCTTATAAGTATAAAAAGTCTTGAGCACTCAAACCCCCTTGTAAATAAAGAATGTGGCTGTGAAATATAATCCCTGGTGGGATTGGTTTCTGTCCTCTAGAAAGGACATTACTTTGAGACAGGCAAAGGCAAAGTAAAAGCTGGAGATGATGGCTGGGAAGTGGAGAAAAGGCGAAAGTAATAAAAAATGTACACACAGGGGTTGCTAATCTGCAATGACTGTAAGCATATCTCACTGACTTCAGTTCTGAATAAATCATGCTATCTATACCAAGGTTATCTCCTTTTGTCATCATACATCAAGTAAAGATGAGAAACACAAGTCAGCCTGGTTCACTTAAAGTTAATTCCAAAATGTACTCAAAATCCATAAAAGGTAGGAAGAGTTCTCTAATTCTTTGCATGTACCGGTTATGTCCCATAAAAACTGTTACCATTATTGATTTTTTCAATCTTTTATTTCAAGGTTGAGGATTGAGTTTTGGGGGTTCGTATGGTTGTTTGTTTTTTCCATGGGGAAGATATCCACAGCCTCTTGGAAATGATCCCATAAAGGAGTCCTACTTTTTAAAAATAGCTGGTTCTATTCCTTCCATTAAAATGACAGAAGAAATACTCATCTCAGTAACAGTAAAAGCAACTTTTAGAGTTACCCCTTGCTATCTCCAGTGGTAAAGCTGAGCCCTAGCAGAGGGAAGTCCTGCTGGCACAGAAGAGAGTTCCTTGGGGGTGCGTCTCATTCTCAGGGGGTGCAGTGGGCTCTGGACACTGCCCCAAACATTGCACTTGGTCATGTAGATGTGAGCAAGCTGCTGAAAGAGGGCTTTTCTGCAGAGGTCAAAGCACTTCAACCAGGCATCTTATGCTGTAGTATCCTCCTTTTCAGGCCACCGAGAAATTTCATATTACGGTACATAACACTTTATAATGCCCATCCCATATTTCTTTCAGTTGTTTGACTTCCTTTTAGGTGACAAATACATTTTTCATCAGTTTTTGTGTTGAAAAGAATTATAAGAAAATTAGAAATAGGTTTAATTTCCAATCAGTATGCACATGCCACTTACGTGGCCGTCTATGCTCAGGTGTTTTTGTTTTTTACTTACTTTACTGTGACTCTGCAGGGGTGAAAATAAGTAGGGTAAGTACTTTTAAGTAAATAGAGATACCTTTGTCATGCTTTCAGTCATATGTCAGGTGTAGAAAGCCAGTCCAGAGTCCCTGGACTGACAGATATAAGGTCATTTCAGATATCTACAGCATTTTTCCTATCTAGCTGCTCTCTCCCCTGCAAGCCCACCTCTCTGAAACAGAAAATAGTATTCTCAAAAGTATTTGAACTTGATCACCTAATTTTACTTCATCCATAAACATCCCTGTGTGTGCATCCAGGCCTGTCCTCCATTTCAAAGGAGGGGAGAGGATCCCTGGCACTGATGCACCGGGGATGCCCATGGTGAAGATTGGTCTTCTGAGTGCCCACACAGAGCCTGAAAGCAGGGATGTCATGACCTGCTGAGGAGGCAAACAGAGCATGGCTCATGGCTGACTGTGTCACTGCCTTGTGGTCTAAGCTCCTGGGTGGCAACGGGCAAATTCCTGCTCTCTGTGTTTAAGGCACCTAATTTATGATACAGTTTCAGGTTACAGCTAAACTGGTCCAGCCAAGAGGAATATTCTGCTCCTCTCCCTCTCTCTGCCTTCTTCTGCTGCTTCTTTGGAGTGTGCCCTAGTGATGATACAGCTGCAGGGTGAATTGGTCCATTTGGCCTACCCTAGAAAAATTGATCTAATTTTATAGCTCTGTGCTGAATTGGAGAACCTTGCTCCAACAAGATACAGGGAGGGATGGCAGGGACTGCAGTTGGAGTTGCTGCAGTGGCAAACAACCTTTTCAGCAGAAACCCACTGCTTAATAGGGTTTACTGAAATGTCAAGTGGCACCTAACTCACAGAAAGAAAAGGACTAAGTCTTAAAATTTCACGCTTTCTAGATCTGATGTGAAGCAGAAGAATGGGAGTGGATAGCTGGGGTAGCTGCAACTGGGAGATAGTCTATCCATGTTTCTAACAGAGAAGCTACTTAGCAGAGGGAATTCTCCAACTTTTCATACCATGCCTGTTCTCTACTGGAAGGGTTTTGGGGCTTCATATACACCTGCTTTTCCCAGTGTACATTTTCTTCTTCTCTCATCTGGATGGGGCATACCAGCCAGCTTAAGAAAGAAACAAAAAAACTATCTCTGACTGGCCGTGGGGGGCCCCTCTCTCTTCTGAGACTGTACAGATCATCTCATCTAAAATTAGGCAGCATAAATAACTCTCAGTAGTCCAGGTCTGCACAGGCAACTGAGATCAACAATTTGAATGAATTTGGTCATGTAAATAAGACCTCAGTTGTCTGGACCTTAAGTATTTGATTGCACTGCTAGTAAAGAAAATTTGGAATTTCTTGATTAATTTTAGATGGGATGACAGAGAGGTTTGGGTATGAAACACTGTCTGTGACACCTTCAATTTTGGGGACTAGAAGCTTGCCCAAATCCAAGAAGATATGATGAGCCATGTATACATTTGGGTCCGACTTGGGTCTGTAAATAACACTTGCAGATGTTCGCAAGGACTTGATCTACAGAATTCCCCCTGACTGGGACACAAGTCTTCACGAGGACAGGTGTATTTCCTTACTGAAATTGTCAGTAACTGGTTGTTCATGCTAATCTACTAAAGACAAATGTAGTGTCACTGCAGGTGCTCAAGCAAAGTGCAACCTCTTCTTTGTTAGGACATAAGTTAATAACATCATCCTTCCCATATTAACTTACCCTTAGCCTTACATGGGATAAACTGGTGAATGAAGCCAAATACAACGAGATGGTGAACAAAAAACAATGTCAAAATTTATTTGCATTTAGTCAGTAGCCCAGGAATGAGAGCTGGGGTGGTTGTGGTGATGAGCCGGAGGAATGCTGCTGGTATTAAGAGCTCTTTGCTGTGTCACACATTCCTGTATTTTGCAGGATCTGAAGGAATTAGCCTCAGGAAAGCTCAGAGTTTATTTCAGGTGGGTAAACTCTGTTTTCTGGCCTTTTGGTCGGTGGTGGGAAACATTCATAGCGATTGAAGGAAAGATCCACCAGCTAGATAAGAATTTGTTATCTTCCAGATGGCAGGTTATGAAAGCAGAGAAGAGGGCTGCGTCTGTCAGGTGTAGGCTAGGAATGACAAAGAAATTTAACTCCATTCCAAAAATGTTAACCATATTGTTCACGCTCAGCAGTGAGGGGGCCTGTGGCTGCTGTGAGATTAACCTTGTGACCCCGACAAGAGTTTAGACCAGCCTGTCAAAAGCATTATGCTTGAAGGCAGCAATCGTTCTTTATTAGAAGAACAGTTACTTTGCCTGGTTTCTACTGCCCACCTATGAATTGCATTTTGGCTGCAGCACCACCTTTAGGAAATGGTGTGTAGTTTAATTATTAACAACAGCAGATTCCTAAAGGCTGTGGACAGCCTCTTCAGTGTGGCTTAATTTGCCCTTAAAAAGTAGCTTGACGTAAAAATGTACTTATCTGGTATAACAGTGATTTTCCACAGGGCTGTTGTGGGGCTGGTAGTAGATGTAAATCATGTCAGCGCATGTAAATATTTTTATCAAAGGAAATTGGGAAAATTTGTGCTTGTTATTTTGACTTGAGAGCTAAGTTTTTAGAATGGCTGTGCCATCAATTTCAGACCATCCTGTGAAAGACACCTGTTTGAAGAGCTGCAGGATTGAAACCATTGCAGCCTCGGTGGTCCAGAGAAAGTCTATTACGTGGCATTAAGAGCTCATACAGTTGTAAAAAGTGAGTGAGCTTTTGGGCCCAGAGGCTCTTCAGTAGGTTTGCAGAGAGTCAGCTGCTCCTGAGTGCTCAGCTTCCATGGTTTGGCGGAGCTGTGGCTGCTCTGCCAAGTCCTCAAAAAAAATTACAGTCGTAATAGTTTCCCACAGTTGTGGGATTTTTTCACATTCTCTGTTGACAAGTTCTTTCAAAGATAAAGTGTGAAGTGATTTAGTATTTTGTTCAGTAGGCTGATTCACTCAGTTTCACTCTGTAGTGGTTCAGGCATTGTGTCACAACTGTATTACAGCATGTGCTTGTAATAAATATGCACTGAACATGAAAATAACTAATTCAGGCCACAGGATATATTTTCTGTGGTCATAAAAATCACTTTCAAAATACATGAAAAGCATTTTTTAAGGAAGA
This sequence comes from Gymnorhina tibicen, assembly GCA_013399875.1. Classification (NCBI taxonomy): domain Eukaryota; kingdom Metazoa; phylum Chordata; class Aves; order Passeriformes; family Artamidae; genus Gymnorhina; species Gymnorhina tibicen. Next base: position 194,124 of record VXAZ01002002.1, on the reverse strand, counting down.
AATACTCCTTTAATAATATCATTTTACATGGAAACTGCTGCAGAAACCTTATGGCCACATCAGACCACTTACACAGTTTCCTGCAAATATCTGCATCCTTATTGCACCCACTTGCCTAACTTTTCATCTTTCTGACCCCTCAGGCTCTGTGGATGCCGAGAGTTACATTTGGGAACATCTTAACTGAACGCACCTCCTGCTTCTTTTTCTTACCTTTATAACAGAAAGGAGATAGACAAAGGGTGTCATTTCTACTTTTCAGGAGCACTGTGGCTGTTCATACTAGTAAAGCAGTCTGGAAGTCTAAACTCCTACTGCTGCGGACTAGTTATACCCTAGAAGAAGCTAAAACAGTGGTATTCCTCTAAGTTCTGCTTTCCCAGTTTCCATGCTGCTCACTTTGAGGTGTTTGATTTATCCCTGTGTTTATTTTGATGGGGATGCTGTCACCTGCTTTTTGCGATCAATAGATGCTGCCAGTGTGATTGTAATAGGGCACGTTCAGCTGCGATCTCCCTTGGGACCGGGAGCATCTCTCTCCTAGCCTTTCAGTACAAAAAGCTGCAGCAAAGCCATTCATCTCAGGGTATGGGCATTACACCACAGGGGGAGGTGCAGAGTTTTTAATGCATGAAGTCACTGCCATTCACAGCGAACTAATGAAAACACTGTCTTTAGCTATGTTTAAAATCCCTTGGATGCCTGTGTGTGTGCGTGTGCACTGAGAAACAGATAATTGATACTGTGAGGTCTTTGATACCTTTTTTCAATGAGGCTAATTGTCTCTGCATAATTTTTGGACAAGCCTGCCGTAGTGATGTTTGGTTGCTGCCCGGGATTAGCATGTTTAGCAATAGGAGAAGGAGAAAAAGAGAGAGATGGCATCCAGTACCTAGGTGATGGGCCCGGCTCAGTGACATGCATCTGAATAAGACATGCCTATTTAACCCTAGAATCATTTTTCTAGCTAATCATGGAATGTGCATGACATTTGTTATTACTGACATTATAATGCATCCATTCACACTACTAGAACTGCTAAGCTGTTCCCACTGAAAGTAATGGAAGCTTTGTATAAGCTGAAGAGAAGCAGAATTGGGTCCCACTAGAGCAGGTCAGGAAGTTTCTCTACTCAGCTTTATTTTTAGGGAGCTGGATAATTGAAGCAGAAGCCCTCCTGCTGCAGTTTTGGTAGGAACACATTGGACAGTTATATACTTTATAGTAATCTCTATTTCTACATTTTAAGGTTGCTTTAAGAGTATCTTTGAATTTCTTAGCTTTCAAGAATGCAGTTTTATTTGATTTTGCTTTATCTTTATTACAGAGAACACTGTAATTCAGTTTTCATTCCCATCAGAAGAACTGTGTGATCATGAAATCACCTCAGTGTGTGGCAGGTGGGCTGGAAAGCTGAGGGAGCAATGTTGGTCCCCACCCTCCTGCAATCAAGAGGATTTCTTGTCCCAGTTTTGTCACTGACAGTGACCAAAGTGCGAGCCATTTTGCTTACTGATTTTGCACTGGGTAAAACACCATTGGTGCACTGGACTTGCCTGCCTCTTAAAAGTGCTACAGAAATGTCTGAGATAATGTGACAAAGTCACAGTAGTGAAAGACACAAATAGGAAGACACATGGTCCAAAACATTAGACACTTAACTCACTGACGCGTATGTTCATGTTCTGGCACCCTATGTATATTTGAAAAACTGGGCCAAAATGTACTAAGACAAGACGTCAGTATTAAAGCACTCTGAGGTCTGCAAATAGGTGTGGAACTGGGATGCCTTTGGTTCCCAGGCAGGAGTTTTCTCAGTCCTAGTTGTAGTTACATATTGGTTTGCTGTTGCACAGCCAAAGAATACCATAAAGATTGTTTTGTTCGCTGCATATTTTCCACTTGCCGTTCTTTTTAATATCCTTTGAAATGCCTTCTCCACTTTCTTGTTGAGAACAGAAACTAGGCTCACGGAACAGGCAGATTTCTGTTGTTTCTCAATCAATCTGGCAAGCGAATGGTCTGATGCTGACATTTTCGTTAAACTCAAGGTGGTGTTAAGGAATTGATTTGTCCCTGATGTTCTGTTTCTGCACATAATTTAAGCAGCTATCTAATAAAAGGGTTTTAAATGCAACAATAACATTGCTCTCTCTTTTTGTATCTGGTGGCAAACCTCCAGTTCCTCTCTCAATATTCTTTACCTGTAGAATGCAGCAAAGCTTTGGGGACAAGAATAATTTTTAACATTTACACAGCATTAGATCTACATCAAGTCATGACTCCCTGGAGCCTAAGCCTCTAGTCAATATGAAGCCATATCTCTTGAGGATACAGTGTAGTAGAATTAGTTGAATTATTGTAGGCAGTGGGTAAGAATTCAGCTGTGTATTTAGCTGAGACATGGATCTGAGAGGACAGTTCTTCTTTCTTACTGCACAGCACTCTTTTCAGTCTCATGGGGAAGGGGACTCCAGCATCAAGAAATAAAAATATTCTGAAAAAAAGGCTTCTGACTGTATGCTAGAGATCCATGGGGAGAGACATGGGTGAGCAAGTTAGGCTGACGAACTGATAGCAACACCTGAGTCCTGTCCACTGCAGAGCTCCTGCCACATTTCCAATAGATCTGTTGTAGAACAGAGTAGTTCAGGTTGGAAAGGTTTAAAGCTCATCTAGTCCAACAACCCTGTAATGCGCAGGACATCTTCAACTATATCAGACTGCACAGAACCATGTCCAGTCTGACTTTGGATTTTTCCAGGGATGGGGCATCTGCCACCTCTCTGGAAAACCTGTTCCAGTATTTTACCACCTCCATTGTAAAAAAAGGTCTTTCGTAGATCTTACCTAATATACCCTCTTTCAGTTTAAAGCCATTCCCCCTTGGCCTATCACTACACGCCCTTGTAAAAAGTTCCTCTCCAGAATTCCTATACCCTTTAGGTACTGGAAAGCTGCTGTAAGGTCTCCCCAGAGCCTTCTCTTCTCCATGCTGAACAACCTCTCTGAGCCTGTCTTCATAGGAGAGGTGCTCCAGCCTTTTGATCAACTTAGTGGCCCAGTGTGCTGGTTTCAGCTGGAGTAGAGTTAATTTTCTTCAGGGTGGTTAGTACAGCTTGGTTGCTGGCTGAGGTTAAACCACGACAGCCCTTCTCTGGGCTCGCTCCAACAGGTCCATGTCCTTCTTATGTTTGGGGGCCCCAGAGGTGGATGCAGTACTCCAGGTGGGGTCTCACCAGAGTGGAGTAGACACCCCTCCCTCAACTTGTTTGTTACACTTCTTTTCATAGAATCACAGAATCATTAAGGGTGGAAAAGACATCCAAGATAATCAAGCCCAACTTCTGACCAAATAGCGCCGTGCCCACTAAACCATATCACAAAGGTTTGTGCAAATGATGCAGCCCAGGATACTGTCACTGTGACAGTAGCGGCAGGGTGGCAGAGGAGGTGAAATTCAGCAGTGGAGGTGCAGGCCGGAGTGAGGCAGCCTTCCTGGGGGCCAGGAAGCCCGCCCTTTGAAGTCATGGAACAGTTTCCAAGTGCCATTTGTGCCCCTGGCTTGGTTTGCATACACACGGCATTACCTCACCCAACAAAGCCGCGTCAGCCAGGGCTGCACAATGGTGGGGGCTGGCTGTGCCCTATGGGGGGCTCCCAGTTGCCCTGGGAACGCCGCATTCCAGCATCAGCTGCTAATGTGCAAAGCATGCTGCTGGGGGCTGGCCCGGGCAGAGCATGGGAACATTCTTGCATACTTTATGAGACAGAAACAAACCGACTTTCAACAGAACAACAGCCAGGCATAATCCCCCCCACCCCTCGCCCCACTGCCTTCGACCACCCCTCTGAAACCAAAGCACTCTGGGCCTTTGTGTGAAAGCTAGGAGGTTCATTTCCAGGGTATTTTGCCAATAAAATGAACCAAGGATATGTTCTGATCCAGGAGTAAATTTTCCACATCTTGAGAGAAGAATGGCCTTAGTGTTGAATGCCTATAGTATAATTTCCTACAGGCTTTTAGGGCAGGGCTCCCAGGCATCCTTGGCCAGGCCCTCCTGTGGCAGGTTAACACCTGGGACAGCTGGGACACTGACTGACCTAACACCATGAGCAGCCATCTGCCTTTCTGATGCCTCCTTTTTATCTTTTCTGCACGGACAGATTACCTCCTGCAATAAGAGCACCAAAACATGGCTTGGCTGCCCCCAGGCCACCTATCCACAGTGAAGCAGCCTGATTATTTACCACAAGGTAGTAGCCCTGGATATCACCACAAGGCTTTTGTGGGGAAAAAAAAAGTGAGACCAAGGAAGGCAAAATGGCACTGAGGACAAGTTCCTACTACAGGATTCACTAAGTGTGAGTGCATCAGTATGTGATTGTGTGGGGTTCTCACCTTAGCCCCCACTTACTGACAGAGCTGGCTTCAGCAAAGGCAAACCTAGTTCATCTTTGTTTAAGAACAAGCTAAACAGTAACTTTATTGAGTAAGTAATTCAAGGCACAGCCTCTGTGTCTCTGTAGCACATTGGTGTAACAGAAGGAACAGTGATGCGGAGATCCTCTTAGCAGGATGCATTAGTGAGCTCAGTTTTTATGCTGTTCATGGACCTCTAATTATTCAAGGTGTCCATGTGCAGCAGTTACTTGTGGGTTTTTTCTTCTACATGCAGAAAAACATGCAACATCACCTGTGTAAGGCAAGCTGCAGTTGCACAAGGCAGCTCCCATCCTTTTGCACTGAAATATTCCAAATCTCCTCTGTGGTTGCTTCAAAAAACACCTTTAGGAGAAGTGATGGGCAGGGTTTGTATAGCTGGTTTGCAGTCGGTGGCCATTGGGGATGCAGGTTCAGCCCGCCATTGACAATGGCTCTCAGATCCAGCAACTCAGTGCTCATTGATGCCGCTACTGGAAATAAATTTGGTGGCAGGCCTTTGCTTGGTGGTAATCCAGTAAATAGTGTCTGTTCCTAAACCAGGGTTTTAAGAGACAGTTAATGCTGCAGCACCACATGGCAAGCTCTTTAAAGGAACATCAGTTTCAAATCTCTCTGTCTCATCCATGCTGTGCTGGTGCTAATAGCTGCATGCTGTACACAAGGCTCTTTTAAGTAAAGATTTGAGAGAAGGTTTGCTTTTGTCTTCCCAGTTTGTTTACTTTGTAAACACGATGTTATGCACTGTCAGTTCAGCTATTTCCCCCCCTGCAGTCTTCTTCTGGAGATTCTTTATATCTTGCTTTCACACAGCATCTGAGGAGAGGAATTGCTGTGCCGCATCTGTAAAACTGTTACACTTAGCAAGTGGCTGGATAGTAGATACAGTGCTTGCTTCTACTTCACCATTTTTTGAAGAACTTTTTTGGCATGAGTATGCAGCATTTTTGATCTAATTAGAGCACTAAAGCTGGATTTGCAACATCATCGAGTTATGGCCTGGATTCTTCTTGGGGTCCCGAAGAATCTGGGGACACATCTGTAGCAAATCCCTTACATCTCTAGTTCTGTGCTTTCAAACCATGTTGGTCATGGCTGAATACTGCTATTGTTCCCTGGCTTCTGACACATCATCCAGTTGATCCTCAGCTGAGTGGTTGCACATCTTTGCAGGCTGCCTTCCCCATGACGGAAGGATTCCTGAGCAGTGAGAGACTGAGCCTGGCTGTGTGCAGCAGTACAGATGTCCTACAAGTCTGGAAGCAGTCCAGTGATGTTTACACTGTAGTGAATTTGAGTTAACAGTTTCAGATGTCCCCATATCGTGTTCCCCACTGTATCTAATTCTGTTCCCACGGGTGAAGGCAGACCCAAAGTGTATCTTGCAGTGTTCACAGCACTCACCAAAACAAAAGGACAAGTAGCATGCAAGGTGAGCCTCTACTCCAGATTGTCTGCCCCCAAGCACCTACAGCCTCAAGAATTTATCCTGTTCAAAGTGCAGGCAGAGACCAAAGTGTCCATCTGCCAGTCCCACACTGTGTCTCCACAGGGATGTCTCCATGCCACCACCTAAACCACAATCAGCAAAAACATGGTGTCTTTCAAAGAACCAGCATATGTTTGCATTAAGAAAAAGGAATGCCTGAAGACATCTGTCCGAGTGTTACCATCAGGCAAAATCTAATCCTTGGCCAAATACTGAGAGGCAAACATACTGAAGAACACATTTTCTACACAAAGCACCTTTCTGATGAGCAATCTTCCCCAGTGACTGGGAAAACACACTGGGGTTTTCAGCTTGAGGCCCTTCTGCTCACCACGGCCTTTTTGCTTATGCATTGCTGCAAAAACAGCTACTACTGATCCAACTGTGCAGCCCACCCCAGAGTGGGAGCTGCTGGCTGCTGCAGCTCTTGCATTTCTGAAGTCCAGCTTTGACTGCAGAGCTGTAGGGAGTAGGGATAGCCCAGAGAAAGCCCACCAAAATTTAGAAACAAAATTTAATGCAAAATTTAGAAGCTGCTTTGCTAAACTGTGTGTGTAAACGTCACAGCATTTCTCTACATGGAGAGATTGGGCTGGAACATACCTGAGCTGTTTGCTTTACAGCCAAGTTATTACTAAGGGATTCGGCACTGGGCTGCAGGGCTGAGTAAAGGAGGCAATCCCACCAGTTCTTGGGAAAGCACTGCTCCTTTGGTGAGGGTAAATGCGCTGTTGTTGAGAACATTGCACAAGCACATCCCCTCTTGGCCAATAAAAGTCCATCTTTATCACACTCTCTGGAATTTTGTAGTATTTAAATATCCAGTTCATGTAGCAGGGTCTCTGATATTCCTGAGCTGCTGACTAAAGTAAATCCAAAACAGATTTTGTTTGGTTTTCCCATGGCTCAGTAGGCTCCAAAAGGTGTTTTTATTATTTTAAGTATTAGGCATGTGCATGGGAAAGAATTTTGTTAGTTTAGCTCGACCACTCCCTAGGAGTTTTCTTGTCTCTCTCAGCGTCTCCTTACCCTCAGGCTGCTCATATCTTTCAACAGATCTCACTACTGGACTCAGCAGCTCTGCTCCTCATTCCCTGCCTTTCCATGCAGATCCCAGCAGGGCTGGGCACCCACCATCCTCACCAGGCAGGGGGAACCCGTGGCCTTTCACAAGGAAAGGGTCACTCTTTTCAAGGGCAGAGACTGTAAAGGTGAAACTCATGGTCCAGTGTAAAAGCCAGTACAAAGCCATATGCTACCTGGATCCCAAAGAGATTTCAGACTTTTTCTCAACCAGCATGTAATTAATATGTAAGACTTGTGCTGGTCTTCTGCATATTAGTGAAATCCATTGCTTGTCCTTTATTCCAATCCACTGCTTCTTGCTTATTCTGTTTCTTGTCTGAATAACAACAGTGCAGTGTAGTGCTTTTCTCTGGCTAAACAACAAAGAGACAATGCTGCATTTTACACCATGTGAAATTTTTTCCCCAGTTTCTGAACAGAGTGGTAGGTGAGCTGCAATGGAAGAGGCAGGCAGATAGATTCAAATGGGAAATAAAGAGCATGTTTGAACATTCAAGCACATTCAGGGTAAAGCTATCAAATACTTCTTGAGCAGAAGGGCCAAAATTGTTCAGGAGTTTCTTAAGGTCAGCAGGAGTCTAATATACTGAAATTGTTTGTGAAAAATGTAAGAAGAGACGCCGTAGGCAAACAGAATAGTGCAAACATTTCCTTCCTCTTTGTATTTAATACTGTTTGTATTACTTGAATGTTATGCCTCAGTTCAGAAGAAAGCATCATGCTGATTTTCTCCTGGGCTCCAATAGCTTGTCAGTCATCACACAGGAAGCCACAAGCTGCCCTCAGTCCCACTGTCCTTTGTTGGAGCTGGCTGGGTTCACAACATGGGCACAGAGATGCAGCTACTCTCTTTTGTTGAGAATGTCCAGGTGCTCTTTGCTCACCAGGCTTCTGCTGTGACTTTTTCTTTTGTTAGCTGGAAGCCCAGGCTCTCACAAGGCCGAGCTCCTCAGGCCAGGCAGAACAAAGAGTAAATGTGGATGAAGTGATGAGATGCAAGAGAGGGTAGAAAAGAGGTGGATCTGTGGAAGAACTGTTCCTCTGGTGTCACCAGGGCAGTGTGTGCAAGATTATTTGCAAAAAGCGAAAGAGGCAAAGAAAATGCCGAGTGTGTGGTGTTACTGAGCAAAACAGGCTCAACTCAGAGAATTTTTACTTATTTTAGTTTATTGCCAATTAAAAGAAGCTTCTAATCACTGATTTGGGTATTGAGAAAAAGAAACCATGAACAATTAAGCAAACACTTGGGTAAGCAGTTTTCTTGACTCTTCCCCAGGCACAATTTCAGCAAAACACCTTTCCTCCCTCCTTCTTAGTCTCACCTCCCCCTGTTTTTGATGTGGGTTACACTGAGTAATACCAGAGGTTGGAGCCATATACACAATGGGTTTAGTCTGCTGCTTTTCCATGCTTCTTACTGGTATTCCTTTGGTCATCTGTCATTCTTACTGGTTTTCCTCTCTTATTCATGCTCCTTACAGTTTTGCCTGTTGGCCACAGTCCCTCAGAATTGTCCTTTCCCTAGTGTTGATAACCCATAGCCACAGTACTACAGGGTTGTCCCTGCCCACTCTGGATTGCCCATAAGCCACAGGCTGCCTCCCTTTAACATGGAACTCTTTCTTCCATGAGTGTGTCCCCAGCTCCACGTCTCCGCAATTACTTCTGTCTTCATTTGTCTCCCTAAAAGTGTTCTCCGTAGGTCTCCTGCCTGCAATGGCTGCTAGTCTTCCTGAAATATGTCTCAGCTGGGATGCTGTGGGATCCTCTGTCTGCCTGGCTGCAGCTCGGGTGTGTGGTGGTCACCCAGACTGTTTCCAGAAGTGGCCGGACCCAGCTTCGACTGGCACATGGGTCCCCACCACACAGGTCCCTACCACAGCCCCTGCTGCTGAAACCCAGCAAACATATCTTAAGTGAGACTGAGAGATAAAGAAACTGATTTTTTCCAGGGAATGGCCAGAGAGTGGAAAAGGAATGCAGCACGCAAGGAAGGCATGTGAAGGGTGAAGGTATAGATGAAATTCATCTCTCCTTGTACAGATAAGCCTTTACTCTTCCTTGTATGATATAGGAATACTCAGTAAAATGGCAAAGCAGCACTTTGAAAAAGTTACTCCAGAATTTCTACTGTAGAGTAAAAAGCTTATGTGGCATTAGGGAACAGTAAAGAGCAGGAAATAGATCTGCTGCCGGTGATGGACTTTCTTTGTCTTTCCAATCTTTATTTTCTGTGAATTTGCTACACTGATTCAAACACCAAGGATCCTACTGCAAATGACTCTACTGTCATAATTATTCTACTGTCATATTCCATTTATGTTTGCCTCCTGTAAGGGATGAAAAAGCAAAGAATACCTTGGCCCTGCTGCAGGAATTCCAGGCATCCCTTCCCCGGTTCCCAATTTTTGTGGAGATATTGCCAAGGGTTCCCATGGCACTGAGGAGAAGGAGAGTGGGGATCCATCACAGGCTTGCTCCACACTCTTAGTTCCTCACCTGAGTGAACATGCTTGACCTGTCCTCCTAGCAAATGTCCTACATGAGTGGTAGATTTTGTGACTATTGCCAAAGTCCTTATTCTGCAGTGCAGAATTTCTCTCTAGGACTGCAAGACCTGTAGGGTTTGTTGACACAGGATCACTGCCCTCCTGGAGCAGGAACGTCTGACCAGATTCCACAACAATGCTCTAGAAAGCAAATTTTGTTCTCACACATCCTCATCCATGCATGAGAGGCCACCATCACCAAAGCCAGAATACTGACAGGGTAGTGGCTGCAGCACTCCCAGCTGATGTGGTAGAGGGCTCTTGCAATAGGACTCTGAGTAATCTCTGTCTTGCCTCTCCCATTTCACTGCTGTCGTACCAGCTTGTGATGAATAGTCTGTGCCAGCTTAAAAGCTTTTCATACATCAGAGAATTGCTTTTCCAATTTTTTTTTTAATGATTNACCAGCTTGTGATGAATAGTCTGTGCCAGCTTAAAAGCTTTTCGTACATCAGAGAATTGCTTTTCCAATTTTTTTTTTTAATGATTAATGTAAGAAGTTGTCTGTGATTGCCATAAAAATGATGGAATGAGAGAAACTCTAGTTACCTTGGCTGCAAATCATCCCAGGGATCCTGATGCAATCACCTACCTCTCAGACTTCCCTTCCAGGGTTTGTGATACAATCAGGGCCTGGACTTGCTCAGTCCCCACCTGGTACAACCTATGTATGCCTGCTTGTGATTTGGTTGGTCCACCAACCAGGGCATCAAACAGATTTATCTTTACAATTTTGCTTTTTTGATACCTCAGAGTTTTAATCTGTCCCTCTTTATAGAGAGTCTTCTCTGCTTCTTCCTTCAGGTAGGAAAATATGTGATCAGGGATAAGATCTACTTAGCTTTTGTCCTCTAAAAGTTAAGCACTTAGTCTGTGCTACTTGTCTTTCTTTTTAATCAACAAAGACAAAAACCTCCTCTAGAGGCCAACTGATCTTGTTAAAATAGATGTCTAGCATATCTGGGAAGAACTGTCCTTTAGAGGTGCTTTTAATGTTGTCTCCACTGACTGTAGATGAAACTCAGATAACTAGATTAACACCCCAATTTTAGATGGCTAAAGAACTGTTGATGCCTAGAGGATGGCAAAAGCTGCTTTTGTAACTGTGATTTAGGAAGCGACAAGACTGTTTTTCAGCTGTTTTGTACATGACATTTTCCTGGGCTTTTGTGAGGATGGAAGAAAAGTCACAGAGGAGGTGGAAGGCTTTCCAGGAGCCTGACCACTACCACAATCCAGTGCTGGGCACTTTCAGGCTCAGTCAGTGGCTGGGTCTCTCATGACACAGGGATGGTACTACAGTATGAGTATTTCATCATAGGCCACACTGGAGGGCTGAATGAATATGAAAAATGAGGTGCAAGAGGATGACAGGTCAGCTTGCAGCTGGCTCTGCTCCACACAGTCTGGCCAGGGATGCTGCTGTGCTGTAGTCCAGGAAGGAAGTGCACGGAGGATAAGATGTGTGGAGCAATTGTTACTGGCCTGGAGCTGAAGGATGCTTGGGGATATGGTAGCACATTAAACCAAGGATTTCACCTCATATAAAATATTTCTTTTGTGCCTTGTGCTTAGTATTTTTTAAAGCTTTATCAAGCTATGTTATAAAATTATTATGAAATTTTAAAAGCTGGTGTCACTCACTTACTTTTTAAAGATTTTCTTATACAGTTTCGATTCTGCAGAGACAGAAGAAAATTTTTCTTTTTCTAGTCACAAACCTGAAAAACATCAAGGTATTTTGTGCTGCTTCATTATGATTCATACTTCATCGGTGGAGCTGAAGAGAATCACAACTGGTTTTGGCTCTGCTGGAAAGAATATCTGTTTTGCTAAGCCCAGGCTATGGTCTGCATATTATTTATGTATTCACATACTTAAGTAAAGTTGTAATATACTCTAGTGAATTAAAGAAATACCTGTGGTTTGACCACTGGGAACATGGCACTGACATCCTGCCAGCAGAAAACGGATGCATCCCAAGTGACCCGAGTGTGAGAGCCTTTGGCACAGCTGTCGGATATCCCCTGAGTGAAATCCTGCCTTGCTCAGCCTGTGCAAAATCTCTCTGACAGAAGATGGGCCAGTGAAGACTCGGGGGCTGTAGCTTTTCTTGTGAATCAAAGATACTCAGGGCTGTTTTCTGCCCTGGAACTGACTGGCACAGTCTGGACATACCCAAACTGCTCAGTTCCATGCATGCTGGGCTCAAAATTTCCCTGGGAGAGTGCTCATAGGCTGCTGAGCTGCAGCTCTGAGTTCTGCACCCGTGTTGATGTAGCCCAACAGAACCTGAAATTAAAAAAAAAAAAGCAGACAAAAAGACATGTCATCAAAAGATCCCAAGAACTTTCCAATTTTCCTTGGAGAAGATCAAATAATAGAAGAGATGACTAATTTGTGATACTGAAATTTTGATTCCCTTTGCCTAGAATTGAACTCTTATTATCTGTGATGCTTCCAAGAGTCTTCCTTAACCCTCACCCTAAGACTAAGCCTAACCCTAACCCCTTTTGTTCAGGGTGGTGCCAGCTGCGCACCCCTCGTCTGAGGGAGCTGCGGCTGCTCAGTGCATTGAAGCACACAATTTTCAATCATCTGAGTATTTAAATCTAAATCCTTTGACTGTTTGGATTGGGCTTTTCTCAGCTGCTTGTCATCTGAGAGGTGGAAGCTTCTGTTAGCCACATTGTGATAACTTCTCAGATACCAAACAGTATAAAAATAATGAGGCTGCAGTCAGAGCAGTTTCTGAGCCAGTTAGGTTCCAGGTTCCTGGATCCTGTGAATCCAGCATTCGAGGTGGTGCAGATGCTCAGTCGGGAGCAGGCGGATAAAGAGAGCAGAATCTGAATGTGCTTGTCAAGAGAAGCCAAATGAGGTGCGAAATTTAGCTTTAACTGTCCTGTTATATCTAGGGATGGGCTGAGGTCCATGGCCAGGAAGGCAGGACTGAGGGTAACTGGAGACCAGTCCTGCTGCATGGGCTTGTGGGGACTGGCGTGGGGTCCTGTGCCATGGGCAGAGTGGGAAGCGCTGGGGAGGCTGAGATCTGACGGGGACAGGTACAACTGGCAGCGCTACAGCTCTACATCCCTGAAACCAGCGCCCCCTCAGTCCCTCTTGATAGATGATGAAGAAAACACTGAAAAGCCATTGCAATGATCATTGCAGGGGCTCCAGGCTACACCTTATAGCAGCCCCTCAGCATACACGGTTCTCCCACCTGTGCACACTGTACAGGTGTAAAGGAATTCTCTATATATATTTATATTCCCTATAAATTCTCTCCTTGGTTACACATGGCCTCTTCCCAAATGCAGCTGCAGGACACAACTGACATAAAAGTAACTTTAAAGTATTATGTTTAAAGATGATATGAAATTCACACAATTTAGAAGCAAGAGATAGGGCTCTTTAATTTTTGGCTGCTGAGGTAACTATGCTACTAAATCCGTCTGGGAGTCTTACATGTGTAAGATATGTTCACTCACAGACTTCAACTATAGTCTAAGGAGTTCAGAAAGACATGCAAGAAGAAGCTCAGACCTGAGAAGCTCAGAATTGTAGTCTTCTTGTTTTAACTCTTCTTTTACAGCACAGCTAAAGATACAAATATTTTTCCAGTGCCTTCACTGAAAGCTTTTCTGTTCCACTCCTCTCCACAGATGTCTGGGATCTGTGCCTGGCACAGGGCTGATGCATTCCATGCTGAACAACACTCTCTGGGGCTGCAGTGGAAGACAAGGAGAGAAAAATAGCTTCTGTGGAATGAAGAGACATTGCTGACAGCTGGTGAGATCCGTGTGAGCAAGGACTAGGCTTTGTAAACCTGTGAGCCAGACTGTCACCCCGATGTGAGTGTGTGGCCCCACACACGTACCTGTGCACTCTGTCAAGGAGGAGGATGTACAGACCCAGAAGCACACCCTCTTTTTGGTGCCATCCTAGTTTCTCACACGGGTCTCCTCTGTCTTCACTCCCACAGAAGTTTACACAGGACAGGCACAAATGCTTTCTCTCCAAAGACTCAAAGAGAGAAGTAGGGGAGCTGCAGACCCTGTCTTCCCCCCAAGTCCATTCCCAGGCCTGGTGTAGGAGCCTCATGCTCTGGTGGTACTACACTGGGGTGACAGCTTCCCAAGCAGTCCTGGTAAATCTGGTCGTAAGACCAGTACTTTAAAGCACTAATACACATCAAATTTGGTCAGAAACTCTGTGGTTAAAATCAGAGAAAGTGCAGATTTGTTGATATAGCCATACCTGTGTAGGAGCTCTTGACCAGCACTGTTGTGTCTGTCAGGGAACACTGTTCTTCACACCTTTGGCAGATGTATCATGCCAAGCAGAAGTCTGTGCTGTAGACCTGGCCTCACTCTATCCTTCATGTTTGTGCTCTGAGAACCACAGGCATTTTTCACACAAGATAAGAAAGCAGAGGAGGAGACTGAAACAATGGCCAGTTGTTTTCCACTCAGGACGGTATAGTTCAGTGGGTTTATCTTACTAGTATTTTTATCACATCACCTCTCAAATGTATCTGTACTACCTGCAATATCTCAGGAAAAAAGAGAAGGGGCAAACTTGCAAAAAAAGGGAAGATTTGGAAACACTTAACCCATTCATCTATGGAACTGGACAGTCCAGCTCCTGCTCCAGCAACCCTGTTCACAACAAACTTCCCAGCTTTGAATGACCACTGTCCAGATGGGCCATGCTGCGGTGCTGGAGTTGGAAGAGAGTGTCCTGAAGATGTGTTGCAGCCTTGGCAATGACCATTGCACAACTGGGATGAGCATTGGAGCAAACATGCCTCTCAGTGGCACTCTGAACACTGTTCCATGTTGAAATAACTGGTGGACCGACAAGAGGAGATAGAAATCCCAGTTACTTTGCATTGCCTTTGCTGTTTGTGCTGTACCTGATATCCATTTCAGTTATTGGAGATGGAGTAAAGGAAGAAGATAATAAGGAATAAAGAAGTGTAATAAAATGCCAGACAGGCACAGCACAGAAAGAGAACAAGGAAAGCATAGCTGCCTTGGGTATAATAAATCTTATCTTTAAATACTTTGAGCAGTTTTCTCACAATGATGGATCCCTTGGAGAGACTTAAACTGAAATAGTTAGTTAGGGAACTAAAGTCCTAATTTGAAATCAGCTCTTAAAAGCAGAACTAAAGCCCTATCTATATTAAAACTCAAACAGAACATGGCTAGGCAATTATACATGTCTCTAGGGTGACTTTGTAGCCACATATTTCCAACAATACTATAAGCAGCAGGAGGTTAGAATGAAGGATTTTCTGATGGTGTTGGCATGCTGGCAATGGATACGGTCATAGGCAGTCTGAGACCAACATCTGTCAGCCTTTGAGAGCAAAACATATGTATATACTTCAAGACAAAAAAAAACCACAAAAAAGAGACATTTAATAGTCCCAGACTTCCCCAAGATGAATTCTGATACAGAATACATTCTCTAGCTTACATATAAACACTCATAATGCTCAAGTTCTGTCTGTGTCTGATAATACATTGTGACCTTTCCTGTTCCAGTAGCAAACTTAATGAAAAACAATGGAAAAGATTAGACAGGAGAGCCAGCACACTGCTGTGCCAGGAGAAACAATCTGCTGCAGTCATAGAGCCAGCAGTCCCCTCTGTGATATCTGGGCTGGGTCTGACCTTGGGAGCCCAAATTCATCACTCCCGTGAGCACAAGCAACATCACCTGTTGAAGCTGGCCCTATCTCCAGCTGCTTGCTCTCACTTTTGCTGCGGAGCATCCCTCCCTCCAGGGCAGTGGCAGGACAGATGCTAGCTTGCTCCTCAGCTAGCCTTGCTCAGTCTACTTCAATAATGAGTGATTGAACTTTGAGTGGTGAATGGGGCAGTTCAGCAGAGGACAGGCTACCTGTTCTGCCAGCTCTCCTTCTGCGGGAACACTGGTTGCTAAGAGATTAGGGCAGGCCCTGGCAGTTTTTATCGTCATATCCAATCACAGCCTTCTGAAGCAGAGCTTAAACTCTCTGCTTCACTATGCCACTAAGCCACTATGAACAGCAGTGGTCTTTACGTGTGAGCACAGCAGTGGGGCAGGGAAACAACTACGGGCAGTTACATTCCTGAACTATAGAAGCTTTATCTGACAATGACTGCAAATCTGAGCTGTAATTCCCACTACAGGTAATACATTTTTTGCCACAGGTGTTACCTGAAATAAGGGTAAGACTCAAGAGGTGTGACTTCTGAATGTTTCAAAAGACTTTCCTTCTCAAAATATGCTAAAAAAATATTTGGGGCTCAGGAAGAGGTATTGCCACAACGTGGGCAACTTGCGGGCAACTTTTCCAGCACTCCTCCCCTCACACCTGTGTAGGCATTACCAGTAATCTGAAGAACAGTTCTATCCTCAGCAAGGGCACATAGTGACAGACAAGGGGGAATGGTTTTAATTGAAAGAGAGCAGGTTTAGATTATTTATGCAGAAAAATTCTTTGCTGTGAGGTTGGTGAGGCCACTGGAACAGGTTGCCCAGAAAAGTTATAGATGCCCCATCCGTGGAAGTGTTCAAGGCCAAGTTGGATGGAGCTCTGAGCAACCTGGTCTAGAGAAAGTTGTCCTTGCCCAGGGCAGGTAAGCTGGGAACTAGATCATCTTTAAGGGCCCTTCCAACCCAGGCAATTCTGTGATTAGATGATCTATGTGGAAATTCTCCCTATCAAATGTAATGTGTCCAGAGTTTAACAAACTGCAGCAGCACATGCTTTGAGGCACAGAACACCTGCTGAAACAATACTTGCACTCATGCCCCTCATTCACCTACCTGAAAATTTTTATACAACCTGGCAGCATGGCACACACGTGCAGCTACTGTGTGAGCACATTCTGCGAATGACATGTCTGGCTTGGTAAAACAAATAAGGCAGCTCTTTTCTATATCTTAGTGTAGTTATATTTTGCTAATGTGTTATATGTCTTCAGAAAAAGCATCTCAGATGCTTTTTTCTCAATGAAGCAGATTCATTATGGAGTAAGGTTGACCAGGAACATTAAAACATTACCTCCCATCCCCATGACTGAAGGTGAATGACTGAAAATAGGCATGTTGAAAGAGGAATTTTGTGGGAGACAAAGAGAATTATTATTGACCTCCAAAATTCAAAAGCAAATGCTCTTCACTTTGTTGCAATGGCAAAATTTATACGGTGTGCCTTCCAGAGCCATGTGGCTACTGCCCAGAGGGCTCTGCTCATGGATTCCAGCTTCCTGGTGTGAAAAGTAGCTCACCTGGAACTAAAACCAGCAGATTTGTTCAAAGATTACATCTTTACACACTGAATGGTGTGAGCCGTTTTTCCCAAAGATGGCTGGAACTCAAAGTTTGAAACGAGGGCAAATTGAAAAATGTGCAAGGGCAGCTTGATTCAAGTATGTTTGATCTGGGTTTTGCCCTTCCTTAGGCAAGATGAGTTAGTTCAGAAGCAAACTTCATTATTATCGCAAGTTGGCAGCCAAATACGCTAGAGGTATACTTATTTGTTAAATAAATACAGGGAGTATGCTTCACTGATTCACCACACCCACACGAAGCTCTGGATAATTACAGGCTTGTTGCCAGACAAGCTAGGGTTGTTGGTTTTTTGGGTTTTTTTTTGCAAACAGAGGTCTATTCATAAGTCATAAATAACTGGCTTTGATGGAGGAGATAATTTCTCACAGAAATGCTAAATGATTGTTCTAAGTGCACTTCTACAACCAAAAGAGGGGTTGTATTTAGTTATTGCTAATAGTCATTCACTGCTAAACCTCAAAAGGTAAGTTTTCTACTGGGTATAAACCCAACTGAGATAGCAGAGCATTATGTAGGGATGCTCTCTCCAAGCACTTCTGCATGTTAAGAAAACTTGGCTTCAGTAATTTTAAAATGACTATTAACTTATATACACTTCAGTGTGTCCAGGTCCTGTCTCAGAAATATCTCTGCAGCTTTCCAGTTGGCATCTTTTACCACATTTACATGAAAACTAAACTAGTGGGAGGGGTTACTTGCTCTGGATGTCATTTCTTGGTTAATATTCTTATCTATATCTTAAGCTGTCCGTAATGGGTGGTCAGCAGTAAGAGCCTCAGCTACTGGCTGAGCTCCAAGCATCACGTGGCCATGCTGCTGTGGTATTTACACATAGCTAGAGGCCAAGAAACTGGTTAAAGGGTGTTGTATACATCCAGTTGACACCTTCGGCTTGCTTACCTCCTACTTCCAACAAATCTGCAGGAATGTGGCCTTGTGGTGAGAAAGGGAGAAGGAGCATGTTGTACACTGCTGGGGAGGACACGTGATGGGCACCCACTGCTGATCAGGTAGCCTCTGTGCTGTGGGACTGCAACTGAGAACTGTAGGCATATCCACCCAGCTCTGCTGTCTCATGCTCTTTTTTTACCTTTCATTGCTCTTGTTTAGAATTCAGCCAAATAACAAAGTCTCAGCAATTCTCTGTCAATGCCATGTGGTCTGTGCATGTCTGCCCACGTATTGGTACTGCTGGTGGGAACAGCTAAGGCTAACAGGCCTTGACTATAAATGCAGCTGATAAGCAGAGTGGGGCAGAGTATTGCTCTCTCAGATTTTGTCCCTGTGATAATTGCTTCCGTGGGAATCAAAGGGGTAATTTACTGTCTCTTAATCCTTTTTCCTCTTCCATACCTCTTTTGCTTGTTCCCCTATTGATATTTTTTCCCATTTTGATAATAAAGGCACATAAAATATGTCAAAACATTCCAAAGTATTAACACACGTTCTGCACAAATCGTCACTTTTTCCTACAGTGCTGCTAAGGATGGATGCACTGTGCAGTGAGTCTGAGTCCCATCACCACGCACTTCTGCCTCCATGTCTGGATTCTCTTGTTTTAGAATTTTCCAGGCTTTTTGAGTTGGATTTATTCTTCCCATAGCTTCATTATTCTCAGTCTACTCTCTCTGACATTTCATTATGGTAAATAAGAAAAAGTTGTCACTACTCTACAATGATTATTGTTTCAATCACCCTTTATCTCTGGCTGATTTATATTCCTAAAAGTTGGGCCAAGGAATAATAGTTGCATCAATGTGTGAGGAACAATGGCATCCTGTGTCTTACAGAGAGAGGCCGGATCACAGTCAAGAAACTTGGAGGTAAGCCACTCACTAGATTAGAGTTGCAAAGTCTACAGTAGGTGGAATGGGAGAGGTGGAGGGGAAGCTGTGAAGAAATCTTTTTCAAAACCTTTAATGCTTGGCATTTTTGTGGCTTTCCCTCTCCAGGAGCTGATATTGCTAATCCCTTTCTAAATGGTGTTTGAACACCGCTGTCCTCAGGGGTCCACCCATCTCCCAGCTCCACCTCCTTGTTCCCTGCTCCTTTGTTTAAGCATCCTGGTCTAAATCCTTATGGGATCGATAAGGAAAAGAACTGCCTTGGCATTGCACACTGCAGCACCAGAATGCTTGCTGAAGTTGATTAACACTGGTCAAAGAATATTTCAGACTGACTACTTGCCAGGCTCTGGAAGTAAGCCTGGCAAGTAAGCTCTCCCTTCCTTCCAGGGAAGCTTTACAGAGAGAGACTTTGGAAGAGAGTGCAAAACACAGTGCTTGTCACAGCAATGTTATAAACTATTCCCAGATTAGTGAGGGCGCTTCATTTTGGAGGAATAATAGGGGAAGACTGACCATACCCCACGGTGATATCTAGCTGTTGGAGATCAGAGATTTGCAGGCTGATATAACTATTCTGCTGCTGAAAGTCATCTTTTGTCCAAGGGGACAGAGGTTCCTCCTTTCATGTGGACTATCACATCTTTGCTCAAGTTAGTGGAACTGACCCCTGCTGAAGGTGTGGTTTAGAGGCTGTAGTCTCAAAATCTACCCTGATTTTTTTCTGTTGCTTTTTATTTACTAGTAGAAAATGAATCCTCAGTAGGATATAAACACTGTGCCAATATAAATCAGGCCGAAACTTCAACAAGATGTGATGCTTCCACTTTCTTTCTTGTTATCTTTCTACTGCAAACCCTAGTTACATCTGAGAGATTATTAACCAAATACACATTGTCCACCCTCAGCAGAGTATAGTGACAAATAAATAGATTACTAATTATTGGCTTTTTGTTACCATTTTTCTGCTCATACAAGTCTTGTTTACTAAGTGGAAATACGCTAAGTATGTTGATATTAGCAAGATACAGAAGCGTGATGGAAATCAGGCAAGTCAGATAATAAATATGCTTGTTTTATGATAGCCAGTGGGACCATATTGTGTAGGCAAAAAGAGTTCTCTTCAAAACAGTATATGGGCATCTCCGGAGATTTACTGAAGGAGTGTCCAGGTGCTGGACCACTCTTCTTAGCTGTAAAGACGGTTAAAGGCATACATTCATTATAGTTTCCTTTTATTTTATAGCCTCACTCAACAAGGTGATAAGATAGCAAATAGCACTGTGTGCATTCAGCTCACTGGCAAACGACATGGAGGAAAATCAGTCAATAAAGCTAATTGTACCTGGACAACCTGGCTAAAAGCATCATTAGCCAGTTGTCAGGACTACTCCTGCTTCAGCCAACAGACTCAACCACTAGATATATAACACTTGGACATCTCTGAGGTTTAGGATTAGGTCTGTCTCTGCAAACCAAAGCTGCAGACATTGTTCAAGTGAACGAAAGCAGGCTGGCTTGCACTGTCTGCAGACGTGTGCTCTGCAAGGATATGCACCCTCATTCAAACTAATGACAGTAACGATAGTGATGTTAGTAATAATACTACCAACATACTGAAATGTGAAAGAACAGACCCCTAAGTCAAAAGTTCCTCTACTTAGATAAGTTTGTAATGCATGTGGGTTTATTTGCCGATTCTGGACATTTCTAACTGCTTTTGAAATAGTTCTCACTGGATGTAAGCTGCCATTTTTGTCTCGTTAAGGCCTGTGTGAAACAGGGGCTGATGATGGCTAGTAAGATTATTGAGGGTTATAGTTATTAATATGCTTCTGTTAGGGAGGCACCGGAACAGGTTGTAACACAGTGTGGGTGCCCTGTCCCTGGAAGTGTTCAAGGCCAAGTTGGATTGGGCTTTGTGCATCCTGGAGTAGTGGAAGGTGTCCCTACCCGTGGCAGAGGGGTTGGAATTAGAAGACCTTATAAGGTCCCACCCAAATCATTCAGTGATTCTATATTTCTCTGATTCTCTGATAATGAGTGTTTTGGAAAAGATAAGTCAAAAGAGATATATCTTCTTCAGGGGATGCCAATTTTTCAGCCAGAGGTTGGATGGGGAAGAGAAGGCAGTGCGTCTGCCTGCTGAAGTCTACCGCAGGCTCCCTTGGGATGTTCTCTTCTGGGTCCTCTCTGAGACACCACTGAGTGCTGCATCTGCAGCCTGACATGGTCAGTCAGTCCCTACATAACAGTACTTTATTACTAGTAAATTGCTGAAGCTGTTTCCTTCAGGCTTGGCCTTGACTCCATAATCTGTTTAAAGGGTTGAAGAGGAGGGATGACACAGAGAAGTAGAGTGGCACTAAACCAGAGATGTTACCAACAGCACCAGATAAAGTCATCGCCTGCTCTGAGAGGAAGCACAACTGCATAGTTTCATATTCAGGCTGGTCTGGGGATCTTCTCTTGCCACATTGCCTTCGCAGGCAAATCCTGACCCCTTTGCTTTCTGAGGTTTACCAAAGTACTCCGAAATGATCCCGCTGTGCGATAATGTAATGAGGGCTGCTGTCCTGGCTGTGACAGCTCTCGTGGCTGGGGACAGAGGAGAGAAGCGCAGTCTGCTGGCATGCAGCCAGACAGCTGGGGCTGCTACTAGTCTTGTCCTGAAGGCCAGAGGAAATTTTAAGCAAATATTCTCTTCAGGAGGGCAAATGCCAAGGCTCAGATTTAATGGAAATATTAATCCCAGAGGGAAATGTGCATCATGTGGGGCTCTCACCATGAGACACAGGCTTCTGAAGCTATTTCTTAATGACATTATTTATGTTTATTTTTCAGTGCTGTGGTAGCTCCCAGGAGCTTTGAACCAAGTGCCTCTTAACCTTGGGACTCTATAAACACAGGCTGAAAGGGTGATCTTGTTCCGGAAAGCTTTCTCTCTTTGGCAAGATGACATCTGAGCTGATGCTGTTTTACTTAAATTGAGCTAGTAAAATATACAGTGAGTGCCTGTTTTTCCAGCTGGGTGGTTACCTGTCTCTCTCTCTGTCTCTGTGTCCTGTGCTTGGCCACGTCTCTCACCTTTATGCACTGTGGCATTGCTTGTGTGGCTTCATCATTTCCATTTTCAAATATGTGCTCTGATTCAGTCATGCCTGATAGTCACTTGGCATAGTGGAAATAATTTTTAAAAGGGCACAGAATGCATTTTTTCCCCAGTTTTCCTGACTTTATTTCATCATGTTAGGAGCTTTCTGACAGGAAGAATGACGGTCTGTGAAGGAAGGTATAAAACATTACTCTGAGCCCTGCCTCAGCACAGTCCCTGCCCTAACTTGGAATGGGGCAAAAATGAGTAGCTTATAAGATCGTCTTTTCTAGCTGGATACATCTTCCTTTGTATGATGGGCATCTGGCAGGTTCTTGCCTTTCCATGTTGTTTATCACACATTTTCCCTGCTACTCGCAGTAAAAGATATGAACATATAAGAAGCAACTTCTGCTTTGGTCAAAGTTACATCCAAATGTAATTAAATACTCCTTAGGGAAATAAAAAGTCATAATTTTGATGAAATTAGGTTCCTTGTCTGTATAAATTAGGTCCAAACTACTTGTTATGGTGGCTGGAAGCACCATTGTCACTAATAGAAATATCTCATGGAGAAAATGTACTTAATTTCTCCCAGTTTATTATGAATGTAATTGCTGTAGCCTGGTTTGGCTTGTTACAGTTAACCTGGAACTAGTAATTTAGAGGTTAGGCTTCAAATTAGTGGTTTGAGACAGCTGTTCTGTGAGTGTCTGAGCAGCGCTTGTGGCCCAGCTGATGATTTTGAAAGCAGAGCTGGGGTCGAGTATTAAAGGCAGGAACTGTTTCAGACATTCTCAGCAAGCCAGACCCTCCTGGTGGTATGAGGGATTCCCAGCAGCAGGTCTGTGAGCACCACTGTGGTCCTGCCCATCCACCTCCGCACATCCCTGCCCTCCCTACTCAGCTTCTCTGCCCCTTAGTGGCTGAGCCTGGAAACCCGAACGGGCTAAAAAATATCCCCACAAATAAAGCAAATAGTCTGCAGTTGGTTAAGATCCTTGAGCAGATGGCAACAGACGGTGTGGCCTCATGGTGAGGGAACAGCAAAAGAAAGCCAGTGACAGAGAGAGGGATTACATCAGGGCAGATTTGGATCAGCCACAGGTGCTGTGGTACAGCATGCTTAGAGACCCAGGGCAGGGATGAGAAATATGGAGAAGAAAGACTGTATTGCACCCAGCACGAGTTGGAAATGAGAACTGTAGTTTAACTACACATGCAATGGGAGTTCACCTGAGTGTTGGCCACACTAACTCAGTAAAACTACTGATGCATTCAGCTCTTCAGGAATCTCACGGGCTATTAAAAAAAGGTGATCGAGAAGGAAATACAAGCAAACCATAAAGCACCAGGAGAGGTATGAAAAAGAGAACAATTTTGTACCTACTAATTATGGACTAAGAGACACCCACTGAAATTATCAGGTAGTGAATTAAAAAGGAAATGGAAGGACTATGCAGAACTAAACTGACTGGAAAGGGGCCATGGAACTCAGATGTCCAGGGTCCCAGAGAGTTGTTCCACACACCAAGTTACACTGGTCAAGCAAAAATTATAAGAAAAACTTTTATATATTGTAACATACTTTGGCTTGGAGAGGGTCTCAAAGGTCACCTGGTCCAA
Organism: Gymnorhina tibicen; assembly: GCA_013399875.1. Taxonomy (NCBI): domain Eukaryota; kingdom Metazoa; phylum Chordata; class Aves; order Passeriformes; family Artamidae; genus Gymnorhina; species Gymnorhina tibicen. Next base: position 170,636 of record VXAZ01002002.1, on the reverse strand, counting down.
GCCCTGCTCAAAGCAGGACCAACTGTCATGTTGAGTTACATTTTTACGTGATCAAATGTAATCAAAATGTTCACGTTGTATTGATCTACATGTGTATGGACTACTTTTGATCTCACCTTTCCTAACTTTTGAGTGCTTGAGTTGCTAACAACGCTCTTGCAGTGCGCTGGAGTGTTTCCCGGCACTAGACTTGCAGAGGCAGTTGGGTATTTTGCTCTGCAAGAGTTGCAACTTGTCCTGGCAATTATAAACCCCACCTGCAATTATTTTTAGGCATAAAAGGGTAAGCTAGCTTTAAAAAGCATGTCTTAAGAACTGTATGAATCTAGCAAAATTGCAACATTGCCATGAAGAAATGTGCTGAGGCATGTGAGCCTTCGGCAGATTCAGTCTGCTGACAGGCTGGATCCTGAGTGGCGCCATCTTAGTAAACCAATTAAATAACGGGTGCTAGTTTCCTAAGGGTATGGCCCAAGGGAATTTTGAATTGTTCAGCTGAAAGTTGGAATTAGTGAGTCAAACTCTTCTCTGAATTAGACTAATTAAATTGTGACCTCAGCTTTGTTACCCCAGATTTCCATTCAACAAATACAGGGCCTTATACTGCAAATGTACAGCAGAAGACATTCATTTTCCATCCAGTTTTGAAATTAAATATTTCTCATTTTCTCTAGCTATAATGTGTTTCCAGAATATGATAAGAAAAAAAGTTTGGTTTAATCGGGAATAAAAAGGGAAAATTATGGAAGAGGATAATCTACATGAAGGAATGCTTCATGCAGGGCACAAAGTTAAAAACTTAGAAAAGTTTGAAGCCATGGATTCATGAACAAGTGTGAAATTACGTTCGGGTGTAAACTTACAGCTGAGTCTCTGATCTAGGTTCAGCTATACAGGACGAGGGATGGGGGCGCACGTGAAAGGCTGCACCTCACCTGGCAGTGGTACTAACTGAAATGGTGGGTGACACCTTCATGGATATATGGCAGGTAGCCTGCACTCACCTGGGAGCTCCAGAGCTCTGAGAGCTCCAGAGAACTTCTGTCATGACTGTCTGTGCATGCACTGTGACCCTGAGGTCATTGCAAGGCAGCCTCCTGCAGCACGAACGCAGGATAGCTTGGGGAAGGACTGCAATGAGCACATCCAAGTAGTGCAGAACTAATAAATGGGATCAAACTAAAGGAACCAGGAGGCAGAAAAGAGGTGAGTTGACAGAAATGGCCTGTGGAAAACAGTGCTTGCACATACTTTCTCTCAATTGCCTACTGCAGCCTTCAGGGGAATGATAACCCACAGGACACAGAAACCAAGAGACTATGAATTCTTGGCCAGGAAGCAAATGGGTGAATGGGAGCAAAGAAGATTAAGAACAGATTCTGCAGGTCTGTGAAGAGGTGAGAGTTCCGCTGGCTAACAGTCCAGTGAGGCAACAACAAAGGCAGGAGCCTCGGGTAAAGCACAGATCATGGGAGGTGGCAAGGGACTGGGAACAATGGTGATGACAGGATCAGCGACCCAGTGGTGTCTGCTGACCAGAAACTTGGAAACTGTCCAGAATCTGCTGGTGGAGAAGAGCCACAAGCAAGGTAGGTGGGTAACCAAAAGGGACAGCCACACCCTGCCCTGTGAAGGAAAGCAGCATGAAGATGAAACACCAAAACATGAAGTGGGTTTAACAGGCATCCCAGGGCTTTGAGGTGCATCTTTTCTGCAGTGGGAATTCACTGAAAGACATGTCCTCAGGAAGAGTTACAGAGCAGGAAAATCCTGCCCCAGTGAGTCAGAAAACTTTTAAGTAGTATGCAGAAAATAAGACTTGGAGAAAGTTCTCCAGAGGCTGGAGGAGGAGGAATTTGGATGCAGCAGCACAGTGCTTGTTTCTGCACATCAGTTCACAGGCTTCAAGGATAAAATATCTGTAGGGAGTCACTGAGCCATTCAGGTTTGGCTACCTGGAAACCTTTGCTAGCAGTGGCCAGCATCCAGCAGGTCACACAGCAGCACCCTGTTACTGAAGCTGACGCTGGTTTGGAGCTGGTGCTGACCTGATCAACAACCTGCTGGATTCCTGCTTTTGCCACAAGTAGGGAAAAAGTGCCTTACTCGTCTAAATTATTCACCCAAAACTTTGGGTCTTTTACCCCTGTGCCTTTGCTGGGGAAAACAAACAAACAAACAAACAAACAAACAAACAAACAAACAAACCCAGCCGGCCAGTGTTATCATTTTACAGTGTGGTCATTCGCTTTGGCACCAGCAGGAAAAGGACTGTCCCTGTGCTGGCGTGCCTCGGCGGAGGGCTCCGCAGGCTGCCCGGGAACGCCGGAGCGCGGCTGGGCGATGCTCCCGCTCCCCGGGAAGCGGCTCCGAGCGGGCGGAGCCGCAGCGCCACCTCCCGGCCGCGCCGCCCGCGGGCTCCGGCACACCCCGGCCCCGGGGCAGCTGCCAGAGAGTTCATTCTCTCCCCAGCAGCTGGTACACGGCTGTGTTTTCGATTCCGTGTGAGAATAATGTTGATAACACACTGATGTTTTTAATTGTTTCTCAGTAGTGTTTACCCCAAGTGAAGGACTTCTCAGTTTCCCATGCTCTGCCAGCCAGCAGGTGCACAGGAAGCTGGGGGTGAGAACGGCCAGGATAACAAACATATTATTATTATTGTTACATTAAATTTTGTTTTAGTTGTTAAACTATACTTATCTCAGTGCATGAGTTTTGCTTTTTTTTTCTGACTCTCATCCACGCCAGGGGATGGGGTGGGGAGTGAACAAGCAGCTGTGTTGTACTCAGCTTCTCTCTGGGGCTAAACCATGACATGATACCAGCGATTACATTTTTCCCCTGGAAATGCTGTTGCTGTTTTACTTTCACTAGCACACCTCTTAGGAGGAAATGTATTTTGATTTCTCTGCTAGAGATCACATAAATACCATGTGAATTTGGCTTGTGATGGGGTTTGTGGCAGACTTCTCCAAGATCTACCTTTTGGTTGCTGTATTTCATTCAGCTGTGGCAGTTTCCTGTTAAGCCTGGGCTTAAACATAGTTGTTTTTCTGCCTTTCAGGTCCAGTCATATCCTTCTAAGACAGAATAAGTTTATCACCCATAAATTAGTAATTTCATAATCCTAATGGTCCAGAGTGCTTCATGAATTACGTTAATGCGCTGGAACTGGAGTTTAAAAAAAAAAAAGTCCTGCTTGTAATAATTGCCCCACTTCATTATTTATAGACGTAGATGTCAGTCCACCTGGGAAAGAGCTTCAGGGCACTACCACATTCCCTGCTCAGACACATTCATTCCAGCCTTGCTTGTCACTGTGACAGGCCTTGTGTTGTTACAGGTCTGATCTCCTGCAGCAACAGGCAACCGTGACCATGTAATTGCTCTCCTTTGCCCATGTGGTCAGAGAAGTCTGGAAAATCAGTGGTTAGGGTGAATGCCCCAGAGAAAGCAATATTTCAAAGCCGGAGCAAACCAGTGAGCTGGGGAATTTATTTGCCCAGAGTTGTCAGTTTTGATTTATTTGCCTCTACTGAACCTACTGACCACCACTGAATGGTTTTTGTCAAATGATTTCAACAGTGCTAGATAGCTGTTGAACAAAATACATACACACCCTCTCCCAGCTGGTGCAAGAAATACATGATTTGAAGTCTCACCTGTCCTCAGGACTTGCTCTGAATTGTTCAGATTTTGCCACACTAGATGATATGGACAGATTTATTATTTAGGGTCATAGATTTATATGCTCTAAATTGACACGTTGCCTTCTCTTTTTTGTTTAAAATGAGAAAGTGAAAGAGCACGGAGTACTAGTATTGAGCATTGATTTCTCTCATCACTGGCACTTTCTAGGAAGCTCAAGCCAGATCTTTTGGGCCTCTGGTGTGATTGCCACCTGCAGGCATGTGTGCTGCAATGCCTCCTGCAGGAGAACATTTTGACATCTATCCCCAACTAGGCTGAGAATTCAAACCCAAAGTCTTTCATGAGTTGCTGGATAAAACCTTCAAAAAGAGAGGTATTTAATATGGAATCAGTTTAGACCATAACTCTGCTTAGAATAACTCAAGACTTTGAACTAGATTTGCAGATGTTTGACTTTCTGCAAGCCTCTTGGTGGGACCTGAGCCAGACTTTACATTCTTCTGACTGCAGGTTTTAGTGACTAGTATCTCTTTACTGTCACTTTTATGCATACTATAATGTACTTGCCATAGACCACTCTTACTGAAGCCAAATAAAAATTCCAAGTGCTACATGGAGCTCAAATTCTGAATTCTTCACAGAAATGTTGACAATTGCTGCTCCCTTTTCCTGCAACTGCGCACACAAAACCATTTTCTGTGTCATTGTTAGTGTTATTAGCAATTCTAATCAGAACCCCTGAAAATTATTTGAATGCAATAGCTATACCCATGTGTATAAAAAGTATATGTACATGCATGTATGCACACAGATGCTCACACACATGTATCTGCAGGTCAAGAGGAGGGGACAAGTGGTATATGCCTTTGAGACCTGATTTTCTGATCATCAGACTCTCACCATGTCAGTATTTTGAATCCAAAAAAGCCAGTCTCAGGGGAATTTCCAGCCACCACATTTTCCAACCCTGAGACTTGATCCACATCTCAGAGCTTGATTAGTAGAAATATTTTGATTACAGGTCTAATTCCTCAAGTAAACCCCAGATGTGTAGATAAGTAAAAGCCCAAGCCTTGATACAGTTTTACAAAGATGTAGGTGATGCATGCCGAGTATTTTATTAGCAGGGAATAAGTAATTATTATGTGTGGTTTTGTGTCCTGGAACATGAGTGTGTTCTGGCCAGTTTCACAGGTCAAAAAAGGCAAGTGGTGATGAAGTGTGCACATTTTACTGATGTTCATATATAAGGACTCATATTGCTCAACTGAGATTTCTGTGGCTGTGAGTCATGCAGACCTTTGGAGCAATTATTTCTAAAGCTTTGACGCTTTCACAGTGATATAGCTAGGCCTGGAATGACCATGAACAATGGACTGAAAAAGAGAAAAATTATGGCTTAGGTAAAAAGGGAAGAAAGATCCAGAGAAATTAAACAGATTAAAGGATAATGTGGGTGGACTTTGGTGGAGGTGGGGGGAAATGGAAGAAGCAATATTTGTATTGAGATTAAAAACAAAATGGAGCTAGAAAGCCCTTAGCAAATGGCTGATGTTAATTTAATCCAATGTGACACATTGATCCATGTATTCATGTAGCAGTTTTATTAAAACAAAAAAAAAGCCCTAGAGTTTAAATACTGTGTATTTGGTAATGAGCTGCTCTATCATATGACTGATTTAGGCAAACACATTACAATTCCCTTAATGCCAATTTTATAACGTCAGTTAACTGGCTGCACTGAAGATTTCTAAACTGTAACTGCTTGGCTGACCTGACCACTCAGAGCCTATAAAGCTCAGGGCTGCTAATCTGAGTCATGGCTTGAAGCTGCTATCAAGAGATCCACATGATCCAGACTCCTTCAGGTCATCTGCCCTAGACCCACACACATGGTATGGCATGATCATTTGTATGCAGTGGGGCAGATGTACCAAGGCTCCTGTAGAAAAAGGGAGCTTAAATCATCCTGCCTTCACAGGTCTTTCTTCTTTGCTCAGGAGGAAACTCAGTGCTTCCCATTAAGATTTAACTTTGGCTCTGAGTCAATTCCTCAAGCATTTCCAAGGGAAATGTCGCCATGTAAAGCAGGGACAGAAGTGTTGGCTGAGCCTTTACTGACAGAAGGTGGCCGACTCCACGTGTAGTTATCCCTGCTCAAAGGACACACTGTGTAGAAAGTAAATTTTCTGTCCAGGTAAGTCTTTCCCAGACTTATCTTGCAGAAGGGCAGCAGAAAAATAAACCTAGAAAGATGTAAAGATGGAAAGAATACGACTCCCACACAGCCAACCTACAATACTGCTCTTCTAGTTAGAAATGCCTTCAGGTGCAGGTAGAGCTGGGAAGTTGCTAGCTAGTTACTGTAATGCTCAGTGCTGGGGACAGACATTCTTGCAAATCTTGTGGAACTCAAAAGAATCCACACTGGCTGAATGGAGGCTACAGCAGCTGATCTTGTGTTGTTTTTGTACTGCATCAGAGGTGGAATGAAGGCAGTAAAGCAATTCTACCACGTGGGTATGCCCATGGTAGGCAGGAAACACCAAGAGAATAGAGAAGAGATGTTCCAGTTCACCAGTCTGCCGAAGTTTCTGATCTGCTTTTTGGCACTTTCAGGGATTGAACTGGTTCAGCAGGCAGGATGTCATCTGAGTTCAGAGAATCTAATAAAAGAAGTCATACCTGTCAAGGTCTTTTTTTTACAAAAGGCTGCTCTGAATCAATACACTGGAGATAACAGCCTTGAAAAAGACTAGCTGGAGCAAGGGTTGTTTTGATAGTTATGAATTCATGACCTTCTCCCTCAGCAACACTGTGACTTGGAGCTGAAATATTCTTGGTGAATGGAACAGTAAATCTCAGAAATAGGGAGGCAGGGAGTCACAAGAGGAGGGAGCACATGAAAGGCCATGGGTCGTAGCAGGGAGTGCACAGTGTCAGAAGGATTAAATTTCCCTCAACCTGTTTTAGCCACTTTTCATGATCCTATGGGATCCTTTGTAGATCACAGAGAAGAGTACAGCTGTTATTTTTTACTGTGGCCAAGCAAACCCAGCTGTCTGTCCCTACCAGAATGGGCCACCACATTTTTTCCCCAGCTTTTCTTCCCTTCCTTTAATGTGTGTTATAATCTGAGAAGACCACTGAGTAAAAATATAAAAAAGTCATCAGGAGGGTGATTATTTTCTAAGCGTGGTAAGTGGAGGATGAAATTGTCTTAAAATAGCATGTCTTGACTAGATGTTCATTGTGAATTATCGAACTTGTTATTCAGGACACTGGACTATTTCTAACTGAGAAGGACTTCACGACAAAGAGAACTACAGATGACATACACACAGCAGGTTGTCAAGACCTCAGTCACTGAGAACACAGATAACAGGCTGGAAAACTTTTCCAACTCCAGTGTTGCTGGTTCCAATCCAGATATTGGCATAGGTGAATCTCCCAAATGTAAACCAGCATGTATTCCTCATGACTTTTCATTTGCCTCTATTAAGCGATATGAGGGTTTCACTTCAGTCTCTGGATGACCTCTTAGACACGGAATAAAGTCTTTTTCTATGTCTGAGTCAGTGCAGAAAATGGTAGCGGGGAAAATCAGTGACTTTGAGCCACTGTACATTTCCCACGTCAGCGTAGCAGCTGAGACAGAAGTTGTCAGTACCATTTCAAGTGCTTTGGAAAGAGATGGGCTTATTTATTTGAAACCTTCTGGAAGTCCTAAAGAAATAAAAAGGGAGGAAAGTATAGAGGCAGCTGGTGCTTATAGAAAAGACATCATTCTGCTGTAACAAGGGTTTGGGTAGAGTTGGTTCTTCAGACTGACACTGGGGAAAGAAGGAAGTGCATGCAACTAATGGCCCTTTCTCTGGTTGAATTATGTCCTATGAGTTAATCCTGAGAGTTCTTGACAACATCCTTGTTTTCACTGTGACATTTACTCAGACAAGGAGGAAAAATGTCATAAACAGCCTAAACCAGTTCAAAATACACAGAGCATTTCATGCTAGCAGGAGATCAATCTAACTTTTCCTTTCTGCAAAAGCTTTCTGGAAGACATCCAGCAGCCTTTAATTCCAGCAGTTATATATATGCATTTTCAGGCATTTGTATTCTAATGGTTCTGTATCTTTCTTCCTTTTTTTTTTTTCTTTTTTTAAACTAATGATATTGCTGGATATATATTTAATTGACCCTCCAGGGTATTAAACTAACTGTCTGAACATTTAGGAAAAGCAGCCAAGTCTGACCTTGTGTCATAAAATGAGGGAGCTTGCCAGAACCTGGACATAGAAGCCTTGTGCACGAGAGCTTGACCAAAACACAAGCAGAAATCTGATAGCTGAAGAAATACCCCCTAGTTAATGGCATGTAAACCAAGGAACCTCTGTGAGATTAAGTATCAGGTACTATTACACCCTGCTGCACTAGGACATCTTTTTGGCTCAAAGACTTATTTATACTAGAGCTGTTTACCAGGCCTGAGCTGAGTGTAAATGCAGACCCTCTCTACGCATAAGGAGGCCTTTATTTTCTTGTAGTGAAACAGAGGTCCAGCTGTGACCCTCGCTGGCCCTGGTTCCCACCTCTTCCCAGGGCTCTCCTCAAGCAGCTGACTGACTGTTTGAAGTTCGGCAGACCAGCAACAAGGGGAATTTCTATTTGGTTCCGCTGAGTCTTAATGAGACCTTTATTACTGCTTGTCACTGCCTCTACTGATGCTGGAGCTCGGGGAGTTTTTTAAACACATCAAGGAACATTTAAACTCTTACCCCTAGGCAAATTGGCCACTTTGTCTGATCACAGCCTCTGTGCTGATATAAAGGTCCATCTGTGAGATTGCACAGACAGCTCTTGTAAAAGCCCTGCTGACCTCGGTATGTGCTTCAAATGTTGTGTACTTAGTACCAGTCAATAGCTTCTCAGCTGCTGGAGTTTTCTTAGGGCTCTGTGTTTGTGCGTGTCTTTATCACCACAAGGGCAATATGTATTCTTTGAAACAGCTAAGTAGCTTTTAGCAAGATATTGGAAAGGTGAGGTGGTAATAATAGCCGCAGAGTGGCCTTCCTTGTTAGCCAAAGTGCTATTGAAAGGATCTTGGCATTTTACACCATTCAACCGGTGTGTTTAGAATAGGAGGGCTTAGAAACCTTGAGGTGCTAAGTCTGCAGTAAAACGATGCAAATAAGTGTTTTGCAGCTTACTGTCTGTGGCAAAAAAAAATACCCAGACCAAAAAAATAAATAGCTTCAAAATAAAAAATAAAGTCACCTGACTTGAAAAAAATTGAAAGCGAACAAATATTATATGTGTAGTTTTAATGATTGTTTTTAACTTTATCAAGCAAGAGAGCAGTTTAGATACATTGTGTAACAGAACTGGTTTGGAAGAAAAAGAAAAACGGTGGCTTGAAAAGTCCATTTCCAATTACAGGAGATAAGATTATCAGGCATTTGCATAATAATAAATGCAATATCACATGCTATTGAGTACCACTTCTCATCTTCCAGTGGGTGGATCAGTATTTGCTAGAATCTTGTTTAGTAACACTAAAAAATGGTGCATGGTGCATTGTTTTGGAAGAAACACTTTTGATTTACCATTTTAAATTTTTTTCACTCAGATGTGTTTAAAAGTCCTTAGTACACTGAAGTTGCATGTTTTTGCAGAGCTAGGCCCATCACTTGCTTAATCTATAACTTGTGGTGTTTAACTAAGGTTTTAAGTCACACATTCAAACCATAGCATCTAGGAGGCTATATTTTGAATCGAATTAAGTCTCCAAGTCATTCAGAAACTTTGATTTTTTTCCCAACACATCCGTTTACAAATAATAATAGTAATGAATAATCTTAAAATAAAAATAATCTTTGCACCTCAAAGACTGAAATAAAATTATAAACATTCAAATCACATGAAATACCAAAAAGCACTCAGGAGGCACTGTGATTTGGAAAAATAGTGGGGACATCTGCTGTTTATTTTGATATCTTTTCTTGATGCTTCAATTCCTTTTTTTGACAATAATTTCCCACATTTGTAAAATGCTTTGAGCTTTAGCTACTAACACATAAAATAGGGCTATGATATCCTTTTGTCATTCCCAGCAGCGTTACTGTAAGTGACACATACTTCTGCTGCTTCAGAGCCTAAACACCCTGTATCACTTGTCTTCACTGAGCATGGAAAGTCACTTCTTCCTCCTGGAAGGACTTTGCTGTGAGGACAGCTGAAGCTTGTGCACTGCAGGCATACCACAAATTTTAACTTCCTGTAGATGTTGGCATTGAGCTGCCCCACGGAGTAAAGTGTGTGCACCAAGGTATATAACAACAAAAGGGGCAGCTGCTTTCTGTTCTTACCCTGAGTGAGTTCTGAGTTTTAAAAACTGCTGTAGCATTTTAGTGTTGTAAATGAAAGCAAATCACAGTCCAAGCTGCTGCTTCTTAGAGTTCAATCTCCAGCTTGTTGTTGCGGCTTTTTTTTCTCATGAGAGGGCTCCCATTACAGTAGGACATCTGTCCAGCTGGAATCCTGGTGCCCTTAACAGCCTGAAACATTTTGGTGTTTGGACCTTTACAGATAGGGTAAATTAAAACTACATTGTGGATCAAAAGCAATTTCCGTGTTGTCGTGTAATCTCAGTGACCCTTGGCTGGGATCTTACATCCTCAGGAAGGGCTACCACTATCGCTGTCATTTGGTGGAATCATCTATTTAGTTTGTACCAAGAAGCCTGATTTCAAATGCTAAACAACACATTAAAAAGTGAGTAAATCAATAAAAAATGTTCACACCTTATTTCTATTTTAAACAAACAGTTTCTTCCATCTATCTGTGGTCTAAGCAATGCTGAGTATTTGTACACACCACAGCAACCGTAATCATCAGGAAGCAATTTCCCCTCTGAGGGCAAGGTCTGCCCTAGCCCTCCTGGGGTGATGAGCAGTCAGTGAGAAAGAGTGAATTGCTCCCTCTTTTCCAAACAGGCCTAATGAATGTTGTATATCTACATAAATTATAATATAAAAATACAGTTTAAAATATAAAAATACTATATATAATAGCTAGAATTTCAGCTGCTATGCTTCAGAGGTCTTCAAAGGTGTGTAAGTGTTAGAAGGTGTGGGATTTGTATGAGATTGTAAGCAGATTTGGTTCTTAACTTCCACTGTTTGCTTTAGGAGATTTTGAAAGTTTTGATGGTCATCTCTTGCAGCTTTCAGCAAGCTAAGTAACTTTGAAAACCTTCCCCCGATGACTGGAAGAGGCTGAGACTATGTGGAAGACTGGAAATGAAAAGTAGCCTTTACCTGTTTCTCCAAAAGGTTGGCCAGCTCAGTGGGGTTGTCAGGCTGCTGTCAGGAGAAGCAGCTTTTGGTGCACTCTCCCCACCATGCAGGCTGAGCAGTCACTCTAACCTATCTTGTATCAGCCGCTTTGTGAGGCAAATCTGGCATGAGAATTCAGAGTTGATGAGAATACCAGCTTATTAGTTTTACCCTGAAAGCCTCCTGCTAAGGGATTGATGTTCTGGCCTGACTCATGGGTTGCTGCTCCCGCTGGCAGGGTGTTTGCAGTTTTTCCTGGGGAACAGCTGGCTTTTCAGCATGAATGAGAACAACAGAATTAGGCCTTACATTTTTTTCTCAGTCCTATCTCAAGCTAAACTAATAGCCCTCTTCCTAATGAGGGTGGTAAGGACTTCATAGTTTTGCCCATAATTAGCTCTGCTGCAGGTCAGAGGGTGTCAGAGCAGATGGTTTTGTTCCCCCACAGTGGCTGATAGAAGAAGACGGCCCCAGGTATCGTAGTTGTGTGTGGGAAGCTCCTTTGCTAGGGCTGTCTCAACGAGACATGTCAAACCCCGCAACTTACTTCTCTCCATGTTTGCATGATTTTCCTGTCACTATCTGTTTTATTTTTCCAAGTATAGGAGTGTTCCACTGAGTCGCAGACACTGAATATGTGAATGTCTCTCAGGTTATCAGAAACCTGGAGGAGTTAGGCTGGGTAATGGAGACAGGGAAAAGACGCTTGCTTTCCAGTGAGGAGTGGTGTCATGGCTCATCCTGACAGTGTCTGGGTCCTCTGATGCAGATGGACTTGCTGCAGCTGCTACAAGGGAACATCTCTCGGCAAGACGAGCTGCTGTTGAAATATAACACCTCTCTTCTGCGCTGGGGCACATGGACTTGTCATCTGCACTGGCACAAGGGTGCTGCAGTGGGGCGGGCACTGATGCTGCTCTGCAAAGGCAGGGGACAGCTGCAGGGACTCAGCAAGAGGATAAGAAACTAACTCAGGGTCTTGCACTCAGAGCTGACCTGACAGACATGGATTTCCCCATGAAAAGGTAATTGAGATCTCTGCAGCTTGGGGATGGTATTGGGATACTTTCTCACTAGGCTTGCCAGTCACAGCTGGTAACTGAGGATGGCAGCACATGAGAGTGACAGTCCATTTCCCCTTTGCAGCACAGTTCCTGGCAAGGGGATCTCTAGTCATGGCTGAAACGGGATTTTGTTAAACAATCAAAAAGTCTCAGCAGTAGGTTTATGTGTATTTTCAACAGCAACTAATGAGCACTTAGGTGGCTCAGGTGAACTTAGATGCCCCAGCTAAAAATCTGATTGAAAGCTGAAATAGCCATTAAGTTATTCTTTTATTTCTGTTCATAGTGAGACAACAAATAGATCTGGAGTTCTTCCAGTCTATTTGTGGTTCAGAATTATTAATTGGATTTCTTCAAGTAATTGACTTTGCAAATCTTCACATGTTCACAATAGCACAGTTGCATATCACAATTCATGCTGTGATAGTTAATAGATATAAGGCTGTGATCCTACTGAGTATGAAATCCTGGCATTAGTGAAGGCAAACAGGAGCTTTGACATTAAATTGAGACTAGGATTGAATCCTAATACGGTCCTACCAAAGCCTCCTTTACACTCTCTTTTCATGGTGGAGATGAAGTTTAAATAACATATGTTGACTGGGAAATACGTGCAGCCAGATCTGTTTGAAAGAGAAGTCAAACATCTGCGCCACATCAGTTGATTAGTGAATTTTAAGAACTCACACATGAATCGGTAAATTGAAGATTAAGCCTCCTTCCCTGCCACCGGATCACTGCAGGCATTTTCCCTGAACCTCACGTTGTTGACAAGGTTTGGCAGATGGTGAATTATTTTGCTCTTCATGAATATTTTTCAGTGGCTGATTGGCAGCTGATAGGCACTTTTTCTTTAGACAAGAATAAGCCATATTTTCCCCATTGCTGTATTTATGGAGGCATTGCTTTTCTCATTTCCAAATGTGACGTGGGTTTGTATGGTCTGGACCCTCCCCAAAAGCACGTTACAGGAGGCTCACAATCACACACTTACTCTGGAGGCTTTGCAGGGCTGGGGCACCGTGCCCAGCATCCCGGAATTCGGGGCTACCGGGAGCTGCCGCAACAGGAATAGCCGGCAAGGAAACTGCAGGTAGCTGTTGGCAGTTCTCTGTTTACACAGGCCAGGACTGATGTATTTGGGCTTCGCACCAGGAGATGGCAGAGTCGTGCTGTCCATGCAGCCTTTACCAGCACTAATTACTGATCCCCTGCCTTTCTAGGATGGAATTTTAAAGCTCAAGATATCGAGCCTCCGACTGGTATTTATGAAAAATATACTGTATGTGCTCAGCAGTATAATTAAAGAACTATCACTCTTGAGACTGACCTGAGTTAAATGCACCAGATTCAGACAACCTTCACTTTATGAAAGTGCAGATGAAGGACAAAAATTTCAATTTAGGCTGTTTTTCCAGAAACTTCTGTTCCACTGTTTGTTCTTCAGACACCTAGAAAACTGTACAATAGGTGATGTCAACCCAATTTTTCTCTTGACTCTTTCTGCTGCCTTCTCCCCCACATGAGTTTTCTTTTATTAATGATACTCTGAAAGTGAATTTGGTTTTGGTGTTAGTTTTTTTTCTTTTTTCCCTTTTCTTTTTCCTGTTACAGTTATTTTCAGCACAGCTTTTCTTTCAGGCTCTGAAAGATAGAGGGACGATGGTTTCATGCGTGCCATATGGAGGGAACCCTTAATTTGCTCTACCTACTAAGCCCCACCTTCTCATTCAACAGTCTCAAAATCATAGAAAAGATAATGTTGCTGCCTGTTGCCATTACGAGAAAATTCTACTTTGTCTCAGAGAAAAAAACAAAACTAGGTAATTTATGATGATCTCTCAGTTAATATAATAGCTTTCCACTGCTAAATTTTATAGCCACAGACTATAAAATTTAAAGTGTGAGGTTTGATAGTAGGGAATTTTTGGACTTGTTTTATGTAGTAGCTGGACTTGTTTTATGTAGTAGCTGCAAGCTGACGCCTTGCAAAGTACCTGGAAAGCTGCATTTTTGCTATTTTGTTATATATGGATAAGGGGATTGCCATAAAAATGGAATTGTATTTTGCAGTAAATCATTAATCATAGTAATATCAGTGGTGGTGATTAATTGGTCAGACAGAAAGCATGTGCCTGATCCGTGACAGTCACTGGAAATGCCTGACTTTTTAGCCAATGGCAACTTGTTGCTTTAAATCTGGGAGACCACAGTCTCTGCCACCTCTGTGGACAGTGCCCAGACTAGCGCAGGTGGCTGCAGAGCCCATCCTTCTTTCAGTGCTAACTCATTCCTGCCTGCTCCAGCTGTGTCCGTGGGGTATTTCAGAATGAGAAAACTCTGGTTTACCAGCTAACTCAACCCATGCCAGCACTGATTCCAGCTTCCATAGGTGCTCCTGATGGCTGCCTGCACTGTTTCAGGCAGCCCATGGGAAAAGATCAGCAGAATCTATGCTGAATCAAAATACGCCTGGGCATTGCTTGGAGAGAGCCAAACCCACGCCAGAACTAGGCTGAATCTTTCACGCCACAGAGGGCCAGGGCTGGTGCGTGGAGCCCTGCTTGGGGCGTGTTGTGCAGCGCAAGCTGGGGAAGTGCCTGTGCCTGTGACTGATGGGCTGGCAGGACAGGACGAGTCTGCAGGATCTGCTATGTGACTCGCTGAGGACTGGGGGAGATTTGGCTAGAGGCTGCTGTGCCCCCATCGTGCCTGGCCTACTTAGAAGGGTGCAGGGTCAAACCACGCCAGTTGCTGCTGTGTGCAGGACACCCAGCCAGCCTTGGGCCAGACGTGAGCCCTTGCTAAACCCACCATGTAGGCAGGGCAGCTGGCTCACCACCCACTGACCGATGCCCAGCCCTCCCCTGACCAGAGATCGGCTCCTCCCAGCCAACTCCATCCAGTTTATTTACTGGGCATGCCATTCTATAGTACGGAATATCCCTTTGGCCAGTTTGGATCAGCCATCATAGCTGTGCTCCCTCCCAGCTTCTCGTGTATGTGCATGTTGGCAGAGCATGGAAAACTAAAAAGTTCTTGACTTGAGGTAAGCACTACTGAGCAACAGCTAAAACACCAGTGTGTTATCAGCATTATTCCCATAGTGACTCCAAAACACAGCACCGTACCAGCTACTGGGAAGAAAATTAACTCTATCCTAGCAGAAACCAGGACACTGGGCAGGCTTTCCCCACTCTCCCTCCTCCTTGGTGCCAGAGGGCTTTACTGGTGATGGCTGTCGCATAGTTTGGCTGTGTGGACAACATAACAGCATCAGGACAGGAACAACAAGTAGGCAGCATTAATTCTTTCTTTGTCAAGAGCCCTGGGTTGTTTTTACAGTACATGCGCTGACTCTGGCATGGTTCACCAGGCACAAGAAGGACTTTAGTCCTAGCAGCACTCATGATTTACAGCTGTCACCTTTCTATTATCCTACTGCCAGAGCCTCAGTACCCAGTGGTGTTCCATGCTGTGTCAGATTAAATGCAGGGCACAGCTGAACTTCTCTGCAGTATGACAGAACCAGGGAAGGAGATCTGTGTCAATGTTGAAAGCAAATGGCTTCCCTAGTTTGAAGGTTGGTTTTAAACAACCTGCCCAAACAGGTTTAGCCTGGTACCACCAGAGGTATCAGCCAAGGGAGCCAATTTACAGCATGAAAAAAAATTTAAGCAGATTTTCCCCTCTCAAAGATCCTCACTGAAAGCTCCCATGTAAAAGAGTGATTTGGTACCATGGGCCACAGACAAACCAGCCATAGTTGGGACCATCTTGCTTCCAAGTTACTGTATGAGATGTTTTGAAAACCCCATAATTCACTGTTTTTTGTGCCCAGACTACTTCAAAAAAGAGACAAGGTTGGTGTCCACTGTTTGAGCTATTTGTGCTGACACACAAAGAAGGGGGCCATATTCCACGACAAGCCTCAAAATCAGTTCATTAACATTATCTCTGACTTTTTCTCAGCTGCCCTTTCTTTTGTTCCAGTGTAGATCCCTTTTTGTCAGCTTGTTTCCATCTAATTCAGAGCACCAGCTGGTCTCTGCACGTTTGAAAAGGGCCTTGCAGTGTTCTCCAGTAATTGCTTTGCACACCCTTGCATACCCCCCAGCTGGGGGAAGGCATTGCTCCGGTCTTTCGGTCTTTCATAAGATGCATTTGTGTCTTTTACAAACTTAGTGGGTGTTTAGGACAGTCTGCAGTCTGCAGAGGCAGCCTGCTTTGGTTTGGTTGCCTGATCATTTCATAAATGTTTCCAGCCAAATGAAAAGGAGCAGAAAGTCTTTGCATGTGGAGGTTTGAATAGGCAGAGACAGCTAAACGGGAAACTGCACTTTTGGTGGACTGGATGCATTTAGCAGCCACCACTCCTGCAGCCCAGGGATGCTCACAGCAGGGGTTTACCAGAGCAGGCTCTCCAGGCAATGCTCTGGGTCAGGCACAGCATCCAGCACTCCATGTGTGGGAAGAAGTGTTACAGAAGTACCTGTAGACTTGCTTAAGCATCATAAAGTTATTTCTTCAAGCAACTTCTCAAGTCTTTTTAGTCTGTTTCCTCCTCTTGAAACCTTATTGTTTCATTTTTTGAATGAAAAATATATTTATTTTGAAGGCTAGGTTTTCACTGTCCCATGTAATTGTTGGAAACCTGGAGTGACTGTTCTAGAGAAAATACCACATATGTTGGCTATGCTGTTTAAATAGAAGACAGACAGGGTCAGAAAGGCCAGGTTGGCTTGGGGACTGGCAGTGACAAGTATCATGCACAGAGAAAAAATCAGCATCATGAGCACTACAGAGCCATCCCTTTGGTAAGGGACTGGCAGTGGTGGGTCAGCTGGTGGCATCAGGAGTAAAAGCAACCTGTCACAGGTTGATAAGGTCATGTTCAAGTGCTTCTTAAATCTTGCAGGATTTAAAAGGGCATTTATTACAGTATGAATGTGGGGAAAGGGTTTTTGGAGCAATTTCAGGTAAGGACGGTCCCCCCTACTGGCTCTCTTGGACACTGAAATACCTAAAAAATCCAAACCTAGTTCTCTTTCAAAGCACAAAGCCTATCCCAAGCACCTTGAATTCCTGGTGACTAACCTAAGAAAATCTTGGCGTGGCAACTGCTGCGAGTTGAATTAGATTAGGACTGCACTGTCCATGAAGCTAAATCAAAAACTTGCCACTTGGTTTCCTTTGTGCATCTCACCCTAAGTATTACTCCCAGCCACTGCCAGGCTATCTCCAGAGCTGCTGCCAGTGGGTTGTTTGCTCAAAGCCTGCACCCTTGTTCCTCAGGTCCAGGGTTCAGGATAGACCTGGAGGGGCAAAAAGCGAGCGTGTTCAACAAACACTTTCAGTGCTGTCATGTTCAGGTTTTGCCTTCCTTTAGGAATCCAGCTGGGATGTTTGAAGTCCCCTGTGTGCAGGGATGAAACTCTGGCATTCGGCTGCTTGCTGGGTGACTGCACCAGACTTGCAGATCCTAGGGATCTCAGGGACCAGGGACATGACATGCCAAGTGGCCATGGTGATGTGAGCCTGCAATGGGGCATGTCCACAGGGGGCTGAGACAGCGTGCCCCAGAGAGGCTCTGCCAGTGTGGGACTGTCTACATGAAACCTCTCTGCTTCACTGTCTTTGCTGGCGTCCTGGTAAAGCAAGAAGAGATAATTTTGGACGACATCTGTAAGGCAGGTCTGGGAAGCTGCTGGAATCCTTCTGGCTGCACAAGGGGAACCTTAGTGCTAATTTGGCAAGATTCCATTTCTAGAGGCTTCTGTCTCATAAACACCTGTCCTCCACGCCCTCCTTGGCTAATTTCCTCTGTTCTGCACTGCAGCCAAAACATCATTTACTTTTGAAGGATTAGGAGCTGCCACTTCCAAGCAATGTCTGGAAGAAATTACTTCAGCAGCAAAAGATCCTCTAACAGAGTTGCTGGAAACATTACTTCCCAGCAACCTCAAGAACAATGTGACATAGCAGAAGTGCCCACAGTGCAGCCTAAAGGTGGGATATAACCTGAACTGCCCTGGAGCACGGACCAGGGCTGCCTTTATTCTGACTGGAATCAGGGAATGCAGGTCTGGTGGTGCTGCAGGGTTTCCATGGAAGGTGGAAGCAAGTGAAACTATTTGATGGCTGGGAAGACAGAAGGTACTGTTCCTGCCTCTATTTAAAGATAACTGCTTTTGAATTTATTAAGAAAGTGGTTACTACCTTTGAACACTGCCTGTACACAGTAAAATGAAGCAGGTAGAAACACAGGTAAAATGGTGCCAAGATTCTCTTTTTTTTTACTTAGAAATCCTCTTTTTTGCCAAATAACTAACCCTTCAAAGCCAGATCTTTACATTTCCTGAAATGGGACTGAAACTTGGCCCATTTCTTTCACATCCTAATTTAAGTGTAGTTGTTTCCCTGGACCACTATATGGATTTCAATTTTGGGAACTGCTGTTCATGAGAATATTTGAATGTGCGGGGTGAGATTTATGACCACCTTCAGGACAACGGAACATGGAGACCTGCAGTCATGCCTCAATTAGCATTTTTGTCTTGTGTTTCACATTAAACACATTTTGAAGTCTTGTCCTATCTGCATGATGAGAGCAGAGAAATGACCAGTACTATGGCTAATCTCTGCCAGATTCAAAAGGGGGTACTGACTCTACTTCTACGGCAGATGTTAAGCCAGTAATTCCAAAATGAAGCATCAAGAAGAAGTCAACAGGTGTGCAGGACCAAAGGTACTGAGGAGACTTTCTTGACAGACAGTTCAACAGAGTTACTCTTCCTAGAAGAGCGCATGGAGCCATAAGGAAAAGACAGAGGAGTGGAAAGGAGAAGCAAAGTTAGTCTGTGAAAGGTTGTGTGAAGTCCCACACAAGCAAAGAAGAGAAAACACATGCTTTAGTGCTATCTTGGATGGGATCCAAAATGTCTTACAAACTGCAGCTAACATAGAATAGTCAAGATCTGTTCTGGTTTAATTTTGGTATATCATGTTTAAATTAGTGCGCTAGCTCACGTCAAGTACATGCTTTGTAATTAAATTTTGAAAGAACATTTTCTTTTCTGAGAAAGATTTAAAAAATGAAGTGGTTATATTTCAGCTTTGTTGACAAAGATGGTTTCAGTTAATGAAAGACTAAACTGGATGCACTAAGAATGAAAGGAATATAAACCATATGCTGTTATGTTTGGTGCACTCAAAACAGTTCTTCTTTCTACTGGATTCCCCAGGGCTGTTTTCAGGCTGAAGGTAATATATGTATTTTTTTTGGTGCTTTAATATGAGGTAACCCAAATAGGTATAAGTTGGAAAGTTGAATGTTCTTGATCCATTTGAAAGTGTCTTTCTGCTAAAAAACTGAGAGGACTAAGCCTGAATGTCTTATTCTTCACAAGTCAAATTCTAATAGAACTCTAAACTAGAATAGTTTATTTTTACAGTTGAAACTTGCACTGTCTTGCTGCTTTTCTGTATTCTCGCTGAAATTTATGGAATGTATCAAGCCCAGAGTGCATCCTTTTTGAATGAAGAGCATCTTGTACTTTACACTGAAGACTTCTGTATTCTTTTCTCAGAAGGCTGCAAACCACTCTTTGGAAGGAGAGTTTATGTTATTTTCAACAGTTGCCTATTAACAAGAAGTTGAAGACATTAAAAAAACTGCATGAACATGTCTCTCAGAAGCAATTTAAATACTTTCATTTTAGGATATTTCATTTTTACAACAAATGTTGGCTTTGGCTTCAAGAACCACCAGCCCTTGAACGTTAAATTATCAGCTGCAGGGAGTACATATGGTTACAATAAAAAGAAACATGCACAAAGTTTATTGTAAGAAAAAGAGTATCATCCAGTCTGATGTTATTCTTATTCTGATTTTATGAGAGTTTGGACAAGGGATGGGTAGTTGTGAATCCCAAACAGCTCTTGTATTTTGTTAGAAAAAATGTCTTTATACTGTTTGTATTCAAAATGCCTTATATGTCCTCTACTTCTTGAAAAGCATTGAGAAATTGCACCAGGAAGATTGCTGTCTTCAATATAACACATTCTTGACTGGCTCTATTAAAATCAACATTGCATTTCTTGTAATACTTGTAGTATGTATAATCCTGTTACTGTTTGAGATAGTGGAAGTATTTTAATCAACCTCAGTGAGAATTTTTATGTATGTTAATAGAACAGATGAATTCCTTTATCACAGATAACTACCATTATCCCCTTTCTCCCAGTGAAACCCCTTATTTAGCTTCTCAGCATCCAAGCTGTCCTGGTGAGGTCTGCAGGATCAGTCTTGCATGTCTCTAAATTAAAAAGGGAAATTAATAACCTCGCCCATATGAGAAAGCATAACTACCTATATAAGAAGTTGTTAGAGTCTGTTGCCCAGAACTGGAACAGAGAAAGATGTTCACCTGCAGCTGTACCACTGCCTTTGTATGAATTTCTTCTGCTTTGTAAAAAACTACTTCAGAGACAGAAAGGTTTGCATAGCTCCAGGCAATCACAAATGCCCTTGCATTTATATATAGATCTTATATATAGATCTTATCCAGATTTGTTCTCCCACATCTGGTGCATCCGTAGAGAGAACACTTTATAGCGTGTTGATATGCACATCATGAGTCTCGGATGTTCTGAAATTAACTTTGCTATCCCTACTGCTGTGTTTGTCTGCTAGCCTTTACTGCTGATGTATTTGATGATCCTTGGGATTTTTGTTGTTGTGTGGTACTTTTCGCTCTTCTGGTTTGTAGATCACTGGTTGTATCTGCGATAGGGACTTCACACGCCCATCACGGGGACATGAGTACTGATTTCTGATGACTCTCTCAAGAAACTGCAAGCTTCTTTAGGGAGGTGTCTGTGTCTATTTCAGTGGGAAACTGAGGCACAAGGAACGCTATAGAAGACCTCTTGTAGCTTAGTCTTTTGTCTGCACTTGAAACTGAGGTATGACATCATTGCTCTTTGTTGAAAATTTGATCTCCCTTTTCTGAGTCAGTGTTAACTGCTTCTTAGCTGGGCGATTTTTGGCTTCTCTGCTAATCTTTCAAATATATTTGTTAGTGCTGCAGTTTAGTGTTGTCAGCTCAGGTTTCAGGCTTTTGGCTCTACTCAGGACTCCTTTATGAATCAGGGTGTTATACCTGCTTGTACCATCGTCTCATCAATGTCTTTAATCTTCTGAAATTAACTCACTATGAAGGCACACTGTACAAATGGAGAGCGCCTTTTGTATTCCTCAAACAAAACAAAAGCCCAGTAACATCAAATAAGTAGACCTTGTGCTGCTTCTCTTGTGGTGTCCACACATCCATTTTCCAAGCTGATTTGGCCTATACAAATAGGTGCGATTGTCTACATTTATATATGCTGGTCTTATTCCACCTACCAGAGCCTTTGTGTAACTTTACAAGAAGGATAGAACACTTTTCTTCCATCCTTCCCTGCTTTCTAGCTTTCTCCCTCTCTGCCAGTGACATATATCTAAGTAACGTTACCCCAGAGCGCTTTGTAGTAGAAAGCACAGTCTTCATAGAAGTGAGCTGAGAACTGAGCGTTAAGTCTAAAGTTTCCACAGAAAACCTTTTTGTCAGCTAGAAAAACTGCTGCACTCCATCACTGGCATGATGTCAACAACTGAACAGGGTACTGACACTTGACCACATCCATATATATATTATATATATGTGTACACCATATGTATCTACACCTATGAATGGTATACATGTACACCACAAAGCCTGAAGTAAACCCAGCAGGTGTTGCTATTAAAGAGAAATGGAGGTTTTCACTTTCCCCTCACAATTACCTTCACAAAGATGTTTTCTTATAAGCCACAGTCAGAAAGACACAGTTCTGCTGAAGAGGCAAATACATTAAACATTATCCACTGTTTAAAAATAATTGTTGTTATTGAGAGAACTGCACAGCTACACTTATAAACCCGTAAGAAAATATCTGTGTATGCAAAGACATTTTCAGAGTTGTTAACCTATCTCAGTAAAATCATAAGGAAGCAAATTTTCATTAGATAGTGCCTTCATTCAGCTGAGTAATTGAGTCAGGTGCATATGAGTAGCGGCAATGTTACCAGCTCCCAAAATGCACAGTGTAACAAGCATCCCTCCAACTGCAAGCAACTTCTAGGTCGGTTAGTACGTGCAATTTTTGCTCATTTTCTTGTTCTTTTGAATGCAGAACAGCAACTTGGAAGAAAGGGAGAATTTTGTCATTTAGCAGGCTTTCAAACAGCACGAGCTGCTTGACCAAATACCGTTTCAGCCTAACCTTGTCTTCAGGAGCTAGCAGTTAGGATGGTATCCATACATGGTTTTCTGCTACTAAGAGTGACATTTAGTATCACCCAGAGCCAACACAACGTAATTGTACTGATGCTGTCAGAGCTGCCTGGTGACTCAACAGTGCCAAGTCCGTGGCCGTCCTGGGACCAAGCCGGAGTAAGCCCCAGTGCCAGAGGCAAAGCTTGCAAGACGGTCTGCAGGCACCAGAGGAGGCAAGAGGAAGAAAGGGGGGAACTCCAGTTTAGTATCCAATGCAGTTTATTATCCTAAGGGTATCCAGGGGCCGAAGCCCAAGCACTGTGTTTTAAAGGGGGGCGGAACAAGGGGGTAGGAACAATCTCAGGGCCAATAGGAGAGGATAAGGGGAGGGATCATAGGCGGGGTTACACACATTGATCCAAAGGGAAAAACAAGGGGAAGAGGGACATTCAAAGGGACCAAGGGGCATCGAGGCGAGAAGAACTTTCTGGAAAGGGGAGGGGAAAGGGGTGGTGAGCACACAGGATTGACAACCAGGGTAAACCAAATATAACAGGGCTAACCCAACTACGGGGAAAAAGGAGACACCGCAACATTGTACAATTGAAGAAAGGCATCGAGCAGCCTTACTGTTGAAATTTTTATTTATATTTCACAGCAGCTGATCCTAAGCTAATTAAATAATAGATGTCTCAAATGGTAAATCTGATTAGATTCTTATTAAAGGGGGTAATGCCTATTCCCATTTGGAAGCATCCCTTTACCCTTTGGTAGTCTCTGGGTTTGAATAAAATTTTGAATCACATGATGATGATTTGACTTTGGATTGATGTGTGGAAGACCATATAATTCCTTTCATATAATTGGCATATTTTAGTGGAAACTGCAGAATTACTTACGCTTTCTTGGCTGAATCTTTCTGCTCTAAAACTTAACTGCTTTTCCTGCTTCAGTAACTGTGTTTTGGCTTTGGTGTTTTGTCGGAGGTTTTTTTTTTGGTTGCTTTTTGTTTGGTTGGTTGTTCATTTGTTTTTTAATATTTGGATCTATTTAGCGGCATGGGCTTATAACAGAAAACAAAACATTGTAAATGATGGGTTTGAATTGAACAAATGAAGCAACTCCTGGCATTGGCATTGACATTCACCTGTGTTCTGTCATCCAGACTATCAAACTAACTTCTGTTAAAGGAGGACGTTGTATACTGCTTTATACTCTCTAGTAAAAAATTCTAATAATGTTCCTAGGATGTCATATTTTGGAACAGTTAAAGAAAACATGCTTACATGAGGAAAGCAGAAAAGCAGCGATTCTAGGTTTTTCCCGGTATAAAGGCTTTTTATTTGAGATGCTTTACTAAAGGTCAGTTTCTGTTTTACTTCCCATTGTAGACCTAAGCCAGAAACAGAATTTAGCCTTTAACTTGCTACCACTTGAAAAGCCAGAATCTATAGTTACAGGTATATTTTGAGGCCTCCTGCGCTCTTTACAAGGAGCTGCAATCTGTGATGTCTTTCTTGGCCCCTGCCATACCCCTGTTTGGACAGACGTTACGGTGCTTGAGGTGATTCCCGATAGGCCACTCCTCCCAGCACCACTGTTGTTCTACCACCCCCTGATCCTTGATGATGCCTGGAGCAAGTTGTTTGCTTAGTAGTAGATAAAGCTCAACATATTCTTCGAACATATGTTTAACTACAGATTCTAAATCACTTTTCTTCTGCATGGGTGTGATTAGCTTAGAAAGCAAGAAGGGTTGGTCTAAAAGTATATATGGGAAAATACTGCCATACAGAAGTACAAGGTGAAGAGCACATCTCTTTAAAAAGAACTTCTGAGTGTTCTCAAGCCCAATGACTTTTAATTTTTGTGAGCTTTGAAAAGAAAAACTCAGCACTCTCCGAATCATTCCCGCAGCCATTTTCTCTGCCCCCATGTAAAAATATAGCTAATGATTTGAAATGTAATAATATGTGTATATAAAGATGAAATTGGAATTATAAACGTGAGGTATTGACCATTTAACTGTATCACTTTTTCTTGCTGGTGCCCTTTGAGGTTGTCCTTTGAAATTCAAAGAAACTGACAAATGTGGGAATTGTGGGTTCATTTCAGGAAAATCTATCTCTGACATATGTGCACTTGTACACTTCTTTATTTTAACACAACGTAGGAAGATGAAAGCAAGGGTAACAGTAGATAAAGCACCTTTCCTTCTTCAGCTGTAGACTATGCAGTTTCACAAGAGTTATTTCTAAATATTGCAGAAACTCCATGGGAGCATGTTGAAAATCTCACAGAGAAGCAGACTGCTCACGTAACAAACAAAAACCATTGGATGCTGAGACAGGGGAGTTTCGTGCCCGTGCTGCATACCTGGTGATGCCCTCACTCTCCAGTGGCAAGTTGGGATTTTACAAAATCAGTAGCTGTATCTCTAGGAACCATCAATTTTTCTTTTAGCAAATCTAATGGATTAGTGATTACCCCAATGGTTTTGTGTTGCAGTGGTATGAACCTATTAAATGTTTCTTCACAGAAACACTCAAAAACACAGCTGGAAGGGACCCTCAGGACTAGAATATCTCCAAGCAGCAGTCCTTACCTACCAAAACATGTGGAAGGCAGCACCCTTCTCTGAGGTACCCGGGAAGAACAGCTGATACGCAAGTGAGGAAGAACCTATGAATCTGGGATGCTGAGAAGTGAGAAAGGAGCAGACAACCCAGCTCCTTCTTTGGGATGAGATGGAGAGATAAGATAGAAATACTGAAGCTGTTACTGGGTTATTATTTTTATTTTCTCCAGTGGCAGATCATCAGGGTTAGAAGAGAAGTTCAGTAAGCAATCTCCTGAGATACCCCACAAATGTATGTGTAAAAGGAAGCAAAGTAGTCTTGGAGAGAGCCATACCTGAGACTGATTAGTACATACAACCACAGAGCAACTTTTATCCTCCTTTTTCAAGCCAGCAGTATTTTCACCCTTTTTTTACCACTTTTTTAGTGGCAGAGACTTCAGCCTGCAATGATTTTCTATACAAAAATAGTGTTTTTTCTTTTCTTTACTCTAAATTTAATTTAAGAGTAAAGACCTACATCTGATCTAACTTGCTTATGTACAGAAGCCCTAATCTCTTCCCTCAGTGCTTCCTTTGCAGACCTCTTTCTTGCTGTGCTTCCCCATCTCATAAGAAATATAGGAGGTTTTGGGATTTCTGCTATTTGTTGTTTTAAGTACGATCCATAATCATTAAAAGATGCTTTTACATGACTTGACAGTGTCAAAATCTAGAGACATGCCATGAACACTAAAGCCTTTTGGACAAATGATGTAATTGTCCCCAGTACAGTCCTTGAATTAGTTGCAAAACCAGCTTCTTGCTATGCACATTCACAGGAATACCTCTTCACTTCCCTGCAAAAATTTCATCAAATAAGCAGCATTTGTGATGTGCTGGTGAGGTCACAACCTCTGGGATAGTCTGGAGAGACATAAAGTGAATGGTTTCCTGCTGGGACTCTTCTTCATCCCTTTCAGTGCAGGGAACACCCATCTTGAAGGTTCGCTCACCGAAGCTATGGCCATCTGTCTGAAAGGGTGCACGCCTTTTTTGCTGCTGCTGTCCTCACTCTTCCCACTCTTCTTTCCATATTTACTTACAAACACTTCCCTGACTTCTTTTTGCTCTTCATGTGGCTGGCATTTATAGCCTGTCTCTATTACTGTTAGGTATACTTCTTTTTCAGCTTTGGCTCCTATCTCTTTCATGGACGTTTTCCCCCACATCTCATGGCAATAATTCTGATGTCTGATCCTGACTCACTCCAGGAACTCGTGCTACAGGTCAGTCCAGAGAGACACAGGGGTGAAATCTGTTGAGAGGACAGGGTTTGATGGTGCTGTTACCCCTGACAGAAGAGAAAGCCGAAGGAATTACGGTATATGACACAAACCCTGGAATATGAGTTGAAGGCATAAGGACCATAATACAGATAGAAAAGTCAGTGGCTGCATGGACACTGGAGACATCCCCTCGCACACAACAGCACCCTGTTTACACAAAATCTGTCAGCACATTACTGCACCTGGAGAATTAGTAGAAGTGTTGCTTATTAGCATCTGGTTTAGAGTTGTGTAGTAATTGACTTTTTTGTTTGTCTGACCTGACTAAACAAACAAAAAACCCCCCCAAAAAACCAAAAAAAACCCCAACAATAAAGAAGGTTGTATTTACCTGAAACAAAACGTGTTTATTTTTCTTGGTGAACTTAAATGGCAAAAAGAAATTACCCAGAAATTACCAACACATTTATTTCACTCCTAAATAATACATTTTGTATGGTGGTTAGACTTAGAGGTTAAAGGTGAAAAAAGAAAATACTTTGTATAGTCTGTACAAAATATTACATATTTTTGTGCTCTTGAAATTGAAATGTCGAGATAAAATGTTAAAATTTTTTTGTTTTGCTTACATTATGTATGGCTTTTACTGAAACAGTATTTTTCAGGAAACCATTCTCTGCAAAAAAAGTCCTCACCCACCTAGCTCTTTCATGGAACATAACAGCATTGTATCCTCACAACTTGCTCTCCACTTAGTGCCAGACTCATGACCGGTGCCATAGCCTTCAATGGGACTGTGTGCTTGAGAGGGGGGTTGCTGATTTAAATCAGGCAATTTAATGTTTCCAATTATAGGAAATGTATCTGGAAGGATGCCAAAATGCTAAATAGCTTGATAAAAAAGAAAGGTTCCTTGTTCAAATTATTTCTTATTCCACTACACACTTCCCCTGCCACCACTTAATTAGAGACGAGAACTCCACAGGAGATCCTGTTCTTTATTAATTCATTTTAAAGTTATTAACTGTACTTGCAACATCAACACCAAAGCCTGAATTTAATGCAAGCTCTGGGTAAGGAAAGGGAGCCCAGTGGATATGTCATTAGCTTGGCACTGGAGTGGCCATATTTCCTGCTCCTCACAAGGCCTCCTTGTGCAATCAAATCACTTGGACACAGATGACTAGAGGTGTTTCATTTTACTCCTGTGGAAAATCATGAAAGTCAGGAACCTCTAGTGATCAGATGCTTTGTCTCTCTCTGTGACAGTTCCTGTTTTCGGAAGGGTTTGTGAGGATAGCTATGTGAAGAATTGCTCTGTGATTATTTAAGAAGTCCCGAAAGCAAAGTAACACATGTATTTTTGGGCTTCATGATCACATTTTCTTTCACTTTGCAGTAACTTGTGGGAATGGGACTAACTCAGCACCATGTTGGATATTCATATTAGGCCAAGTGTCAAGTAAACACTTTCTTCCTCCAGGAAGAAGGAGTGAGTTGTATTCTTTTCTGTAGCACCTATGTCCTTCCTAATACAGGAATCAATGGGAATGGTAACTGAAAGCTGAGACTGTGATTTTTACACCATTCAATACAATTCTAATTTTTAAAAAGTGGCCTTCTGAGCTAATGCAGCAGAAGAGTTTGCTATTCCCCTAAGGATTATGGGGTCAGAAGGGTCAGAACTTCTTGTAGCAACTAGTTGATGACATTAGGAGCTTAATGCTTGTTTGGATTCTGCTAGCAAAATGTAGGTAAGAAAAAGAACCCACAGATAAGTTTACAAACCAATCAGTCAGCATTACAACAAGCCACTTCACAAATGAAGCCACCAATAAAAATGTTTATATTGGGGATTTATATCCAATTATTAGCCCTTTGAGCTATCTTGTTTCTGATTTAAAATACTTGGGTTAGCTCACTGAAATATTCTGCTTGCAACAGCATTGGATTAAATACAATAGAGCAACATGTTAAATTGTTTGTTTGTATAATGACTTGTGGGAGAGGTCCTCACTCCTCACTTGGTGCAGTTTGACAGTGATTATGGGCTCAAGAGCTGCCACTACATAATTAGTTGTCAACTAATTTGTTCTAAGGCAGGATAACCTGAGGAACATTTTCACTAGTGATAGTCACTGAAATGTGTATTTTACTGGATGCGTTATCCCATTGCTGACATTCACATTTTTCCATAGAGCACATGCTACGGCACTTTACAGACCACAGCACCCTTATTACGCTGTGGCTTTGCATGTTTATTTTTCTACCTAGGACATCTGTGACACAGCTGTCTCTCTATCCTCCACTGCTGTACTGCCTAACATACCAAGTTCTTCTAGGAAGAAGCGCAGCCTGTGTTGGCCATATCACAGCATTGCAGTGTATGGTGGGATGAAAGTTGATGGAGCTGGGTTGAGCAGACCTGGCCACACCTGCACCTTGACAACATGTTGGACTATCTCAGAGCACACAGGCCATCCTGAATTAATGTCTGAAGTAAACCTGTTCAGATTTAGAATTTCTTCCTTACTATGCTCCAGAACTTACTCAAAAAATTTTCTGGAGTACTGGGTCTTAAGCATATTTGTTTCTGCCAGAAGGCCAGGAACTGTTTCTACATGGCAGTGCAGATTCAGGCCTTTTTAGAGATGCTGAGAAACTACAGAGCCCACAGTTTCTGTGGGTGCCCATTGCCTCTGGGCCCAGGTCAGAGGGCCCATAAACATAAGATGCTTATGTCGAGGAGCCAAGACTGGGCTTCTCAAGGCGACTCATGGTCTAGGTGTATTCAGTCTGTGTACCTGGGCTTGGATGTAGCACAGAATTCCTTGGGAAGGAGGAAAAACACAGAATTGGCTTTCAAAGGCCAGTTGCTACAAAGATGGCGATATTGTCAAAAATCCAGAATTACTGGACCTAAATTCCAATTAAATAGTCATCATTATAAAATATTACACTGCTCAGTTGTATTTACATGCAACAATTGCATTTCATTATTTTTATTAACCATTCAGTAGTTACAAAGTCTCATTTATGACCACTTAACAGCCAGGCTCTTAATATTTGTAGTGCAATTAGCCTGAAACAGTCTTGAATAATGTCCTGTTTACAACTGAAGTAATAAAACAAGAGCACCAGGGGACAGAAAGGCTAATTAAAGGGGACAATTGGAGAAACAATCCAGAGTTGGATGGCTGGAAACATGCTGTTATTGCTCCTGTATGGGGTAGATTTATGCTAAAGGTGATTAAACCTTAAAAGTATTTGGTTTCTTTTTGCATTTCTGTTTGGACTGGCTGGACCTGATTCTCATTTACAGCCAGACTTCTTTGCACTTCCAGGGGCAGTATAAAAAGCCTTTAGGAGGATATTTACTGCCAAAGTGGTCTAAAAAGGCAATAAAAATCAGATTGGACAAAAAAGTTAATAGAAACAGTATTCCTACCCCTAAGTTCTTGATATTTTATAAAGGCTGTGGGATCTTAGGGAATTAATATCACTCCTGTATAATGAACACAGACTAACTGAATCCAGATATGTTGTGTAATTAGTGCTAACGTCCAAACCCTCCCAAAGTCTGCTGTGCTTGGCCAAAGTGCTTGGCCACCACTCATAAACTGAATGGGGTAGCAGTGGTTAGGGGACTCTTGCCATGCTTCCAAATTCAGCTTTTTATTGGGAAAACTGTTCACTGAGTGCATTTCACAAGCATATTCTTTAGGAACACAGTTTTGCAGTTCTGTGTGTGGACTCTTAATGAGGCAAAGCTAAAAATCAAGACACCTGAAGAACAGGATGTTTTATGATTGTTGTCAACCAGTTCAGAGTCTTACCCTTTCAAACTTTCTTCTGCAAGCTGGAGAGCCAAGATTGTGTTTCTGTTTAATCTTTTAAACAAAAGCTGATCTCCTTCTCTATTTATATGTGTCTAAGAGCTTTATCTTTCTTTCCTAAGTATACTGAGATTTGCAACAGAGATGCGCAAGATTTGATAATGCTGGATGTTTGAGACCTGCAGTTAGCTTTACTCGTGGGCCACATGAGTACATTGTGCTTCCAGATGAAATCAGTAGGAGTTTTGTTACTGTTAGGTTCAGTGATGAAAAATATCTGACCTGAGGAACATTATTTTATCCATTACTGAAGAACTATCAGATTAGAAAATATAGTAAGGTTTATAATAATTTTATAATTAACATTTTGTTCCTTGGTTGTCTTATATATTATTTATTTGTCCTATATTTGACATATATAAAGTTGCTTTAAAGATTTTAAGGGTAGTATGAGAGATTATGTTTTTATACTCCGTATTAGTGGTTATTTTTTCTCCCAGATCAGTGGTTGTGTGCACACATAGGAGGACCCCAGAGATGTTCCTTCTATGCCTATTTTTATTATCTAGATGCGATGTAGAAGGTGGGCTGTGCCAGCTGCACTCTTGTGCAGGTGAGCCTCACCCCAAGCTGGTGGTGTGCACCAACCATGTGCATGCCTGCCAGTCCATTTCTGCTCTAACTCCATTAAAGCTGGAAAACCCAACTGCAGACTTTCAGGCATTTCTTTCTGTCCTTTTCAACTCAGTAACCATCTGGGGAAACAATGTGACAAATGTTGCTTTGTCTGCATTTCGGACAGCATCAATCAGAACGTTTTGAGAGGATGGAGATTTTATGTCTGAAGAAAAGGTCTTTGGAAGCTTGGAAACTTCTAGTTACCAAAAGACAACAGTTCACGTGAGCTGGGAGGTTTGCAGGGGAGTGGGGATGAGTCTGCAGATGTGTAAAAGGACACTTGGCCTTCAGTAAACTTCATTCAGCATACTGGTTAGGGACTAGACACCGGTAGTATAAAATTGAGAGGTGTGGCAAAAAGGAAGAAGAAAACTAAAAAGCTGGATCTGAAAACTGAAGTAGCCTTATCAGCCAGGCTACTTGAAACCTTGGCTGAACTGCTGGGACTGTTTTACATAGGAAACAGTCATATCCAAAGATATTTATAGGTAATGATCAGGCTCAAATTGACTATAAATTCTCAGTACATTTTTCTTCCGTAATAAGTCAATGCACTTTTAATCAAATTATATACAAGGAAAAGATTTCTTAGAGGGCAGAAGAAGTCATATTATTTATTCATGCTTTGACTGTAAGAACTCTGTAATTTTTAAAAGGATTTTTGAATGACAGGAAATTGAAATGAGCAAGTCAAGCTGGGAAGAAGCCTGTCTTCTGAGGAAACTGGGGTGCAGAATATATACATTGTGTGTGATGGATCTCATTCCCGGTCTGTCCTGCCCAAGATCTTTGGATCTTGGAATTACCTTACAATATTTATTGGTCTCCTGGTTCAGATTCTAGGCTTGTCAGTAGTGCAAGTGCTGAAGAATTGTTTGTTTCAGTCAAAGTCACTGGTAAGGGCAGCTTGTTAAAAAATTATTCCCATCATACATCCTTCTGTTTGCTGTCAATATCAAGGTGATGAAGAGGCTGGTTAAATAAGACAGGATGTTACGTGAAATGCCTCTCTTTAGAGGCTGGCAAGTTGCCTCTACATTAGCAGCACTAAATGCCCTTTTTTTTTTTTTTTTTTTTTAATGAAACCCTGTGGAAGCTGTTCCTGAGGAAGGCTCATAAAAAACCACCAGAGGCACAACACTTTAAAACTCATTTAGGAGTGGAGCAAACCACAAAAAGTGGTGTGAAACACTCACAGTACCAGGCTTAGCTGGAGAGTTGGCAAAACTTCACAGGCAATGGTTTCTTCTGGAGACCCAGTCCTATAAATTAGGAGAGGTTTTTATCACAGGCTAGATTTATGAATGTAATATTTATGTTAGGGAGGGACCAGAGAGAAGAGAGATGAATTTTTAAAACTGTTTAAAATATTTATTGTAAAAAAAAGTTTCATTAATTTTATCTTTATGAGCCAGTTGGATAAATCAATAGAGAGCAAACGTAACTATTTTAAGGTTTTTGAAAGGACACTTGCATCTTCTTTTCTTTCAGTGATTGCAATCATTTCCTCATTTCCTTTTTTCTGAAAACCTCTGGTGTTGGAATTTTTAGCAACTCTTCTGTACACATAAATGTCTGGGCTTATGAAGACCTATGCAGTTCTTTGCATCCCAGACTTTACTGGTCATTCACATGAGGGAATCACAGTGTCTCTTAACAGGTACTGGATGTTCAGGGAATAAGTAATAGGTCCCAGTTATTTTCAACTTGAAATCACTGTGGAGAATTCAGACTCTGAGTGACTGAGAAAAGTGTTGGCATTTAGTCTCCTGAAATACTGAAATTTTCATGTAATGAGTCCCCAAGGCTGGCCTTCAAGCACAGTGTCTCTGGATCTGGAAACGTAAGCCCCTGACAAGTGCTGTGGGCTGCTTAGCTTCCTCCACCCCCTTAAAGTAAACCAGAGATCCTGTTTCTAAACCATGTGGCTGTAGGTCTAGCTGCTCAGGAAGGATGAGGAGCAGCACTGTCTTCAGACCCTTAGTCCACAGAAGAGCCACTGAGCTCTTTTTGCCCTTTGAGGGAGAAGGTTTGAGTCTCGGAAGACTGAATTACCTGTCAGCATTTGTCTGCATGACAAGGACTCTGCTACAAGGAGAGAGAAAGTGTATGGTGGCCATCCTACCCATCCTCACAGTCAGCAGGGTCAAGCTCCTACACCATTTATGATCCAGAGCTGGTGTTTACTGGTTCTGTGCACAGGAAACCTGCTGTGTTCTCTGCAGTGATGGTTACATGTCCTTTGTATATCCTCCATGAATGAGCAGCTGGGAGCAGTCTCAGTCCCACCATGGCTGTATGTCTGCTCCCTCCAGGCATCCAAGGCCTTTGCTGCTTTTTTACATCCAGAAGAGATGGTCTTTGCTTTCTACTTGAGACCCCTAGGGAGACACAGAAGCCATATGCAGGCATGTGGGCCCTTCCCAGCCCCTGGAGTGTGAATAGCTACTGGTCACAGGTTAACCATGCTGGTGTTTGCCAGTGAGCAGTCGTAGATTCCATAAGTGTCTTAAAGGGTTGCACTCCTGCTCAGGACCTTGCGGTCCCTTCCAACCTGGAATTCTATAATTCTATGATCAAATGCCACAGGGCTGAAATCTGATCTCTAACAACTTCAAACCCTATTGAATTTTCAGGATAAAATCTATCCTGCAGGAAAGGACAGGACATGGGCACCCAAATGGCCTCTTCTCACGCAGCATGCAATCAACAGCAGTGCAGTTGCTTTCTTGACATCCCTTGCTGCAGCAGAGCAGGGCTGACACATTCTGCTTTCTCTGCTAAGTGCAGGAGACACCAGCACTATTCACGAGGGAAAATCTGGCCCGAGAGGAGCAGTCTCTGCACAATTATGCAGTACATCAGCATGTCTACCCATAAAGTGATTTATGATTCATGTCAGTGCAGTGCATAGCAAGGTAGGTATGGCTGTGCCAGTAAGAGAAGATTCACCTGGGGTGTGGAGGATTGTCTAATGCTGCAAGTTCCAAAGGGTTGTGATGACGTACTAGTCCAGGCCCAGGCATGCTTTAATCAGCTCCATCTTTATTATATGGCAAACAAACTCTTATTCTAAAGCAGAGAAAAAGCATGCTAGTAGGTAAGCCCTGTGGCCTGCAGCTCCTGAGGGGAGAGATCACCTTGTCCCATCTGAGGACTGAGCAGAAATACAGGTAAGGACCAGGAGATGTGTTTAAAGATGCTCTCCTGACTTCTTGTCACAATGCACATGGAGCCAACTGGAACTGTTCCCTCAGTGCTGAAAGGACTGACCAACAATGATCAGTGGTGAAAAAAAGAGTCTCAAGTAAGAGAGAAGGTGTGGCTATTGGGTTTAAGCATTTTCCTGCAGTATTTCTTTGTTCCCCTTCCCTCCCTTACCCAAAGCCCATATCTGTGGGAGAGGTATAACATCTCTGCTGTCATGTCAGACCATGGCTCATGACTGTACTCCCTGGTTACCCATTTCAGTTCTTGTTCTGGCTCTTCCCAGTGGTGCCTTGCCAAGCCCATATATTTGGCTATAAAAGGTTACAAAGCCCACAGATGAGCTTAGCCATCACAGCCAGGATGGTTGCAGCCAGAGCAAGGCACTTGTCTGAGCAGATGTCACCTCAGCCATGGCTTTGAATGCTGATACAGACAAGAACCTTGGGGACAAGTGGAGCCTGCAGTGATGAATGAGCTCTTGCCAGACTCTTCCTACTAATGTCACCCATTAAGCTGAAGTATCTACAGCTGGATTAAGAGGTGGAGTTGAAGACTAGGACCAGAACCCTCTCTAGAGACTGAGCAAAGCCCTGCCAAAGTGCCCCTCAGGGTCTGGGAAAGTGCTACCCACTGATGACAAACTGTGGAAAGATACAGTAGATAGGGAAGGTGATGTGATAGACGCATATTTGTCTGTGTGATGTGCTTGTGCTGCTGGGCAGGATGGAGCTTTTAGATGTAGTGGCTGCAGATGCAGAGGAAGGGGATGTGAAAAAACCCCATTTTGTTTGTTCCTGTTGCAGGTAGGTCATTGCTCTGATTTTTCCAAATGATCATGAACTCGTCATGTTTTCTAAAGATCTCCCTGTTCTTCCCTTCCTTTGTGGTCGGGGGAGCATCGCTGTTAGTGGCCCCAGGCTGGGAAGCTCCTCATCAAATATTTCAAATGGGGAAGCAAGAGGTGAAAGTCCAGTAATGTTGGTTAGTCTTGGAAAGGATGTAATCATTATTAAATTTTTGCTTTGCACCTGTCCCTGGCAGTTACTGACAACAGCTGCATTTCACACGGCCTGGTATGACATAATGGTAGGGCTGTGCCATACCTCATTGTGAACCTCCAGGATCAGCCCTCGTCAGGTAAAAACTACAAAAATAACCAGTCCCTCTTGGAAATTCTGGATGCAATAGGTAAGAGCTTACAATCTGAACAAACAAACTGGGGGTAAGGTACAAGAACAGGGACATAACATAAAAGAAATGCCATTTATTGTGATAAATTGCTTAGCAGTGGTTTAAGGTATTGAAGTATTATCATACAAATAAATACTTGATGAAAGCAGAAAGAGAAGTGCCTGAGGTAATAAAGATTTATGAATTCCTGGTTGAACCACAAGGATTTAGACCAGGATGGGGGTGAAAAAAAGGAATCTTGTTGAAGAGAAGATCACTTTTGAAAGAAATGAAAAGGAGCTAACCCCTGATTAAGCAGCTGCTGGGGGTGGGAACGCTTTTATGCTTATAGCCACTATATTTCTAACCAGAATATATTACTCCTTGACAAAAGACTGTTGCCCCAATTGATCTATTGATATCAGGATGGTGCTGGTAGTGAGAGTGGTCATGAAAGAAACACCAAACTCAGAAATGGAACTGTTGTATCAAGTTGTCACCGAAGGAGTCTTGAGAGCAAGTCTTGAGTCTTGAGCTGCACTCAGGTGTAAGGGACTACCTGTTCACAAGTGAAAATTGTAGCTTAGATTGGCGTCATGCAAATACTTTATTTTTTTCACACTGATAGTAAGCCACAGATAGAGAAAAGAAAAAAAAGAATGAAAAGGTAAATATCCAGCACACAGTGAAAATTAGTCAAGAAAGTGCCGTCACACTAATCAAAGTATATCTATATGGGGAAGAACAAGGTCACAAAAGACATGCTCCAGTAATAGTAACAAATCTAGTACAAAAATGAGGACTTTTCCGGCTTACTAAGCAACTGAATTGCAAAAATATAAAACAAAACTGATATTTAAAATAACTGAAAACACATGTAAAACTCCTATCTACATTAGATAAAGCATGCTACATACATATTTAGGATAAATTGATTCATTGAATAAACTGCACAAATAACAGTAGGTAATTTCTTTTGGGTGACATTTTTGACTTTACTGTGTAACTACACAAATTTCAGCACCGCTCAAAATTCCCCATCATTCCTGAAACAGGATTAAAGAGTATGTCAATGGTTCACAGAAAAGGCCCCCATCCATGCAGAATTATCTGAATGTATACACATGGAGACCACCGAAGTAAGAAAACACAGTGACCGTGTTAAGGACATTTATTTGAGAGAAAGGTAATAAAGTGTCCCAGATGTATTTCTTAGCAAAGAAGATCTGTGTGGAAAGGGCTAATATATAGTGCACACCTGTACAGAGCTCAGTAAGGGAACCTGTGGTCATGACAGGCTCCTCCGGGCATGACCTAAATGATCACATCAGTGTTACGTAGAGGCAGATACATAACGGTTCACTGTCTGTACTAACCGCAAGGGTTGCTCAAGCCTGGCTGCAGCCCCAGAAATGGCAAGAAATGGAGAACCTCTCCTTCAAACACTGTCAGTGAGGGGACTAGCACGCCTGTAGGGTTTCCTGCTTGACAATGCACCATTCATTATACCACAGTTTGGCCTGGTGCTGTGAACTTTAAGTGTGTATAAAAGCTTTTTTGGCAGATGCCGTATCCATGGTAATATTAAATATTTGCGCTATTATCTACCAACTTTTTCAGTGGGGACTGTTGTGGCTGAGTCAAGTTTATTCTTTGCTTAATCCCACAGTGCTAAGGTTTCATGAGTAAATGCCTTGGTGGTTTCACCTTCCTGACATGCAGATCTAGTCATGACTGATCTGTAGAAATACACTCTGATAGATGGGCCTAGGACCAGATACTTCAACTCAGCTTCTTTCTTTCTCTTTCAGAGGCAACTTATAATGAGTAACAAATTGAGGAGGACACGGTAGAACCAGGAGACTTGAGCTGCTTCCTGGATCTATTAATCCATTGATATGTCTCACCTTCCCATGGCACTATGGCCACTACCCCTGTGTTCATCTTGGGGTTTGAACAATGCGGAGGCTATGGCAGGGAAGAGGGGGATGGAAAGTGGCATGGCAGATAAACCTACATGTGCATCTCCTCCACAGCTCCAGTGACCACTCTGGTGTCCCTGCCAGGTCTGTGGGGCAAGCAGGGGACTCTGCTACCTCAGGGTGGTGTGACCACCAGCCCCAGTGCACAGTCCATGCATAACGGAGGGTTCCATTCAATTGCTTGTTAGGGTAAATGAATTAACTAGATAATTCCTGACACAGAGTGCGAAGCATCCAGGAATCTTTTTGTAAACATCTTTGGCCCAGTCTGGGAGAAACAGGTTCAACACTCCTGAAGCAATCATATAGGTTTTCTGCATCTTTTTCTGCATAGTGAACCTACTGATTTTCTTAAATAAACCAAGAAAGGCATCAGCTTTTAAGCCAATCTTTTTCAAACTCAGATGCCTACAGTTATGTTCCTCAGTGTGAAATGCGATATTTAAAAAGAAGTCAGCTATTTCAGTCATATATGTGCTGATCAGAAGTGAAGACAAGCCCAGAATTGGAAGCATCCTCCAAGGGAATACAATGGAAACAAGTCTGGACA
The DNA here is from genome assembly GCA_013399875.1 of Gymnorhina tibicen. Lineage (NCBI taxonomy): Eukaryota > Metazoa > Chordata > Aves > Passeriformes > Artamidae > Gymnorhina > Gymnorhina tibicen. The sequence continues at coordinate 133,008 of VXAZ01002002.1, read as the reverse complement.
ATTCATTAATGTGGAAAAGCTAACATAGAAATGAGAACCAGACTTTCATAACACCCACTGCTTAAATTTTTATTTTTCAAGCTTCATAAACAGCAGAACTTACATCTGAAGAGAAATTTGAGTGGAATTATGCTCTAAATATCAGTTACATTTGTCTTCATCATGGTCATACATTCTATTCATAATATGTTCAAATACATGTGATTTTTTAAATTACACTATTAGTTTGTGACAGGTACATATTTTGTGCATTGTCCCAGGATGTAACTTCATCACCTATGAATTCTTTAGCTTTATTTAAAAAAAACCCCTTAAAAACCAGATGAGTTTTCAGCATAGTGGAGAAGAATCAGTAAGAACTGCCTGGAATATGAGGATAGACCTGAGCTCACCAACCTTGCGCTTTGTACTCATGTGATTCTCAGGGTAGTCAGACATTGTGATTATATTCTCTTTTATAGGTGAAAAGCTGAGGCTGCCTTTTGAAAAGTCCATATTACAAAAATGGTACAGTAATTGGCTTCCTCACATATATCCTTTCTGTATTCTTTCACTGTTGCATGAGCCTAATGCAGACAAAACCCATATGTGGTTAACAAGGTGGAGTCTGGTTCACTGCCTGAAGTCTGCTGGGGTTAGTGTGCTGTTTCTTCATCTGTAGAATCAGGGTCATGATACTTGACAGACAAGGATGGTATGAAAATCTGTTCATGTCTTCATCCCAGTTACAAGATGCAAAATACCGTCATACATGCTGCGGGTTTAATTGTGATTGTTATGACCAAAATTTGTTTGCCAAGAGCAGTGAAATAGCATTATAATTGATAGTACTTACTCATCTTCACCCAGGCCTGTGAAAAATAGCTTGTAAGGAGCAGGACAATGTCCTGAGAGTTGGTTGAAGTTTATCTTTTAACCTGCACCTTCAATCACCTAAGAAATGAAATTTCTTCCCACAGATATGCAGCATTGACCTGTTAATGATAATCAAGTCATGTTCTTTTGAGTCTGGATCACAATGTCACTACGAGCTGTGGGTGACATCCTCTGAACTGCTTGACAGTAGTAAAAGAAAGGGCCTATCTCTGACCTGTTTCCCACTGCTCCTGGCTGATCTCTCTGGCTGGACCCTGGACAGGCTCATCCTCTGACCATGCCTGGGGCTGCCCATGGGCTCTGTTACCAGCCTGCTCTCTGCCCCTTGTGTTCAGCCCTGGGGAACAGTTCCCATGGGTGAGGACACGGTCCATGCAAGGCTTACGTCTGGTCCCAGCTTGCCTTTCCTGCAGGAGCAGCTACTGCAGCCTGGCAGACATGAGAAGGAAAACCAGCACCATGGCAGGTTTTTGGATCCACCAGTATGGGAGGCATACAGTCTGCCTGGGTCTTCATCCCTGTCAGTCTAGCTAATCCTTAAAGTAAAGTCATCTTCTCTCCAGTGTATTGGACCCCTCCCAAAGAGTGGAATGGATTAGAAGGGTGGATGCTCAGAAAACCCTAAAAATCATTCCCTGTTTTAGGAGGCTACATGTGGATGATGCATTCATAATACAGCCTTTCTGGTCACTTTGCAAAAGGGCTGATCTGCCTTATTCTGCACCCAGATGGATTATTATTTTGATGTAATGAAGAAACACCCTGCTGGGAAAGTCCAGCCAAAAATAAAGTCACTCATCTGTGACCTTCATTTTAATTCCCAGCCAGCCTTCATTGTTTTCTGACCTAATCATGCCCACTGGCTCCTTAAATTAGCTTTGTGGATCTAAAAGACGCTGTACTTGTTTCAAGAGCATTTTTAATTGAGCTAAGTTGTAATTACCTGATGTAAAGCTCTCTCAGGTAGAAAGAGATTATATATTCGTTCTTGTGTACATATCTGAAAGCATGCAAAATGTACCAGGAATTTGTCAACTACAAGAAGAATCATGTTGCTTATACTGTTGATTACATATAATTAGGATTTAAAGGATACATGATGGAAAGGCAAACGAGCTAGGAACTCAGCTTGGATTGAAACTACCCATAGCTTTCAGTCATTTTCACAGAAAGCATGCACTGTCAAGGACTGCTCTGTGTTTTTATTTAAATGCTCACTCAGACCTGAGAATTATTTTGATTAGATTATATTATGGCAACATCACTTCCTCTGTGTGGTCTTGTCCATGCAGAACCAATTAGTGCATCATTTCACCACAGCTAGGGAGACCAAGAGACGGGTGTGGATGTGTGGAGAGAGGGTGAAAAGGGAAAGCAGATGTGGTTCAGAATTTTTTTCCATCTGATTTTCAAAACAATTTCCCACCACCCTAATTCTATTCCTGCTGGCGTCAATTGGAGCTCTGCCATAGACTGCAGCGGGAGTAGGGCTAGGTCAGTGCGTGAAACCTGTTGAAACCATATCCTCATTTGATACATAATTGAAAGCTTCACAAATAATTTTTGCTCACTGTTCCAGTTTTTGAAATTGAAAACTATCAGGGATGGGGGAACACCATGGATTTTGAAGTGGACAACACAAATCTCAGCACAGGTATGTTGTGAAGATGGCCCTTCAGATCCTGGGGTTTGTTGCTCCATGCAGAGACCTGTGGTGCTCACACCACATCATCAGAGTCCTTCTCTCAGAGGTCTGAGACACCATGGGTGGGACACCCTTCTGTGACATGGTGAGGTCAGAAGACCATGTGAAACTGTAAGAAAGCGGAAATACGTGCTGGTGATTTGCTAGATTGAGGCAGCAAGTAATCCTTTGTGCCAGAACCCTCTACTGAGCCATGCCAGGCCATGACTGGGAATGGGTGAGCCTTCTTTCTTCCCAGCTTGCATAGGCTCCCTCCTTCAATGTCAGGGAGGGAGATTTTTTTCATTCCTTTTGCTGTGGTTTTGTCCTGTGTGAGGGGAACATGGCACTGCAGGAGGATGAAGGAGGATAAGCCAAGTGGGTAGGAGAACCAAGTAGCCCTTCTTGCTTTCTTTGAGACAGAGGTATTTGGCCAGGGAGGAAAGGGCTGTTCAGAACCCTTCTGGATGAATTTTTATACCCAATGGCTATATGACATCTTTTCCAAGTCCACAGTGTTGAACAATAAGTGCCACTGTGGGTTCTGTGATAGTGCAGCTTCCTAGGGGTGTGCTCAGGACACACCTTGTATTAAGGCTTGACTCAGAAAAGCAGCCCTTGCATGTTCCTTTGGCTTGTTATGAACAAGTGCAGGCAGATGGGAACATCAAGTGACTAACTTTCCTGACTGCTTCTTAGTTAAAGAGGTGGTTTTATATGTAACCATATAAAACATAAATACATATGTATATGTCCTGTGGCCACTGGTGAACCTTTTTGGATTGTTGCCCTGAATTTCTGTACTTAATGCAACACTGTTTTCATCTATGAAAGTTCTGAACATCTCGGGGGGTTTGCTCTACTATAGTTTGCTCAGCGGGGTACAGCTTCTTGCACTCACTTTCATCTGTGAGTAATTTCTGAGGAGGAATTCTTTAAATGTATTAACAAGTAGAAAAGAGTTTCATTCAGAGGAAGGAGATAAAATGCCTTCTATCACAACAATTATAGAGAAATACCTTTATTAAGGGGGAGAAACCCCTCAAACCGTGTTTTCTATGAGCAAAATACCTAAAGAGAATATTTGCTATCACATACTTTTGAAAACCTCAAGCACACTGTATAGATGGCAGGTATAATCCATGCTGAAACACCCGATCAGTTTTAGAGCTTAACCCAAGACCCACTGAAATCAGTGACATTATTATCTTGGTCTTCAGCCCAGACTCTCACTCTGGCAGCAGACACTTTAAAACAAATGTAAAGAATACGTGTAGTGGAGGTGTTAGGATTGGATTCACAGTTTTGGCCTCTCTGTCAGCCCTGACCCCACTCTCAAGGAGGTAGTGGAAATCATTTAGTCCCACCACAGCCTTGTTCCCATAGCTGTACTACTGTGCCACTAAAAACATAATTCCTTGACATTAATCAATAATCACAGTGTGATCCTCAAGGAGAAGATGTTGTAGAAGTGCAGAGTATAATTTTATTTCAAGACATAAGAGATTTATAGAATAAAAGGTGGAAGGATTTATCAGAGTCTTCCCAAGGTTGTGTTCTTGGAAATAGGACTTCAGAAGTTCTAGGAGAAATATTAAACTAAATGCTCTGTGGCCATCTCACAGTGTTGGTATTGAAAAGAAGAGCTGGAGAAGCCAGAGTTCTGCCCAAAGAGAAATAGGTTATTTTCACAGGGGCTTGAAAACTAACGGATTGCAATAATTTGTCCTCTTTATTGGGGGGCTCCTTATGATAATGCATCAATTACAGGACACTCTACATAGTTTGAATAAGGCAATGCTGTGTTTGCTCCCACAGTCCATTTGCCTGAACCTCCTGTTTTTGAAGAAGAAAACTCACTTTAAGTGATTGATTTAAGTGATTGCTCTGTCCATTTTGAGATACACAGGAATGTGACACATGAAAAGACATTTCAGTCTGAAAATTTCCTCCAGCACGTCTAGGTTATATGCTAATATGCTGATTTTGGCTGAGATGGAGTTAATTTTCTTCACCTTAGGTAGTATGGGGCTCTGTTCTGGATTTGTGCTGGAAGAAGTATTGATAACACAAAGATGTTTTCACTCTTGCACAGCATCAAGGCCTTTCTTACTTCTCATCCCACCTCACCAGTGAGTGGGCTGGGGGTGCACAGGGAGTTGGGAGGGAACACAGGCAGAACAGCTGACCCCAACTGATCTCAGGGGAATTCCATACCATATGGCATCATGGTCGGCATATACAGCTGGGAGAAGTAGAAGGAGAAGGGGGACACTGGGAGCTATGGCATATCTTCCAAAGTAAATTATAGATGATAGATCCCTGCTTATCTGGAGGTGGCTGAACACCTGCCTGCCCATAGGAAGTGGTGAATGAATTCCTTGTTTTGCTTTGCTTATGCATGCAGCTTTTGCTTTCCCTGTTAAATTGTCTTTATCTCAACTCACCTTTTCTCACTTTTACTCTTCTGATTCTCTCCCCCATCCCACCAGAGGAATGAACAAATGGCCTGGTGGGGCTCAGTCCTATCTGGGGTTAGACCATGACAGCTAATTTGCTTGCCCAGTTAATATATGATAGCCTCGGAGTAATGGCTTTAATAATAAATGGCCTCAGGAGCTGGAAAGATTGTGCAATTCTACAAGGTCCTAGCTTTGGAGTCCATATGGTAATTGGCAGGTTCTTTCTCTCAGCTTTTAAGGACATGGGTGAAGTTTCTGTGAAGTAGAATCAAGAGGCTGCAAAACAATATTCTTGAAATAACATTGCCATATGTTAAGAAACAGACAGTGTTCCCTGGTACCTACCACTTTCTGCAGTGAATTAGAGATATCAGACAAAAATTACCTTGTGTGTTGTCAGGTCACTTTCCATGCTGGCCTGACTCCTGTTGACAAGGTTTAATGATGTTCCTCTAGATCTTTGTCCAGTCTAGTACCTGGATAAAGACATTGGAGACTTTAAAGCTGAGAATTACTGTCAATTATTCAAAAAATTAGTTTTTCATGGTGTTACTTTGCACCCCTTCATTAAATGAAAAATCTTAATCTCAAATGATTAAATCTTAATCTTATCTAGAGGTGCATATTAGACTTCTCAGGTGGTTTGTTTCTGCCCTGCTGTAATTCCTACCTCAAATGACAGCGCTTGCTCTGTGGGTGTGCATGCACTGGAAATTACAAGAGAAACTGTAGGACTGAATAGTACTCAAGGGGTTTTCTCTCCCACATGGTCACCTAACAGTCTACTGTAAGCTTAGGGGAGGTAAGTCCCTGGAGTTGGCAGGTGATGCTTCTGGAAGCCACTGGACAGGCAGGGCAAGGAGCTCGGCTCTGGCAGAGGGGCAGCCCCAGCTGCTTCACTGACAATCATGGGCTGTCAAGAGCTTAACGAAAATGTATCAAAGAAACAAATCAGGCCATCACATTCTGTTTTGTATCGATCTGTTTTCAAGCCCTGACAACAGGGACATGCCAGAGATGGGCAGGGCTGTGTTCATGATGTTCTCAGCTTTGGGAGTTCTCTGATGCTGCTGTTTTTCTAGATAATCTGCAAGCAAAATCTGCGGTGTTTGGAGGGGGTGGCTTGTTCCCTGTTCATGTCATGCTCTGGAGTTGTCCCAAATCCATGAGACATGATGGCAGATGAAAACCACTGTTTCTCCCCTCTTTCAGGGTGGTTACATTTGTTTTTTCTGGGAGCATAGCAGAAAGCTTCAGACAGATGACCAGATACTTATGTAATTTAAAAAGTATTTTGAACACTTCCTCAAATTTTTTTTCTAGCAAGGAACAACATCTTGAAGAGGAGTCATAGAAATAATTTACAAAAAGAGTACGAATTGAATAAAAATGAAAGGTAAAAGCTATTGGTAAAGAGAAGCAGCAGTGCATAAACATACTCTGGCCTTCCCATGGAGCTGTTTAATTAATTGCAATTTAGTCTTACCAGTTAATTTCTACTCAAAGATTTTCCTTTGTTAGCTCTAGGCAGGAAATGCACCCGAGCGGAAATTTGAAAGAGACAATCTGTAAACGGTGTTTCTATCCTAACTCAGAGCACATGCATTACTATAAAGCAACTTTAATTAGAGGCAGCTTAGAAAAGATACCATCACTCTAAGAGCAACTACTGTGTACTGAACAAGATGAAACTCAATCCCTTGGAACCAAAACAAACAGGCCATCGCAAGACACTACAGTTTTGAAACATGGTGTCTTAACTTTGGAAAGAAATGCCAGAAAATATGATACCATGAAAGCATTTTCCGGGTTACTCACCAAACCCAAAGGTTTTTAAAGGGTCTGGGGCCTAATAAAACCCTAGCTTACTATATTAATAATATTAATCTATTCAAAAGATGCAGGTGTTTTATGTTTTTCCCTTAGTTCACAGGCCAAAAAGTCTTATCTCAAAGCTTTAGTAGTAGAAATCACAGAATCACAAGAAAATTTGGGTCCAGTTGCACTTTCCATCTGTTATTTATTGCCCTCTGTTGTGAAAGTGCTGACTTGCCCTGGTGACAGACCACATCCCATGCTGCCTCAAGTGCAGCAGAAGAAATCTTTTTCAAGACTATGGATTTACAGTGTCATTTGGAATAGGAGGCAATGGGCAAGATCCTCAAAACTGGAAGAAAAAGGAGAAATAAAACAAACGAGCCATGCTACAATCCTGTGGGCAACTAATTAGGCAGGTGGGTGCACAGTAAGTTCATATACATACCACAAGTGTAATGAGCATGGACAGCTTTGATCAAAACCGGGAGTCGGTACTCATGCTTGGAAATCAGTGGGAAGAACCCACTGATTTCAGTTTGCCCTGGCTCACTTGTTTCAGCAACACCACATTATGCTTGTGCTTCTGAGCATGATGACATCCACAGACAGGAAGCGAGCAGGAATCCAGCTAGACCCCTACTTTGTCAGCTTTCTTAGAGCCCTAATGCTGCGTGTTGGGGAAGAACCCCCATGAGATGTTTAGGGTTGCTGTTGATGTGAACAGGGGCAAATCCAGATTGTGCTCCTTTGCTGGAAGGCAACATTTGCCCTTGAACGTAAGGCTAAGCAACAGGAAAATTGAATCACCAGGCACAGTTTTAAATGGCTTTGCCAGTGTTATACCAAACTTACCTTTGGCCCTTAAAGCTTGCTAGACTGCATTGCAACATGTTTTTGATTTGGGTAACTGAACATCAAGAACTCTTCTGATCCAGGGAAATGTGTGATGCTTGCAAGACTTAGGAAGGTATTTCTGGGGTTTTTGTTCTGCTCCATTCAGTTGTCTACGTGCTTGTCAGGGAACTCGGAGCTGAGAACTGGCATCGGGAATAGTTTTTGGGCATTGAGAATATTTAGTAGTAACAGAGGATGATAAATACATGCTGAATAGTGGCCTGTAAGCAAATTTCACTTCTAAAATGAAAGCCGGAGTAATATCTTTAATAATGGGTCCAAATCTCTAATATTTCTACTAGAAGGGATTGGGTGTTCTGTAAAGACATGGACTAAAATGTGATGATGCTGGCATGTGGTTGTTTTCCTCATGCTCAAAGCAAGATGCACAGACTTTTTGCTTTGGAAATTACAAATCTGGATGCCAGGATTTGTCCAGGAGCTGTAAGGGCCAGCCCCCATAGGAACTGTCAGGGCAGGACTAGCTAGACTGGGCTTGTTCCACTGCCCCAGCAGCTGCAGGGCAGCCAGTGGTCCTGAACATCAGCATAATTGTGATGATGATGGGGCAGGGCTGAGGTGCAGGTGGGAAGTCAGTCTGTGGGTCAGGGTGAGTATGGTACACAGCCAGTTATAAGCATGTTTGCAGTGTAGCTCAGGAAGTTTCACTAAAGGTGTAGTGAGATAAAATCAGCTTTGAAGAAAAGTGGGAAAAAGCCTGAGAAGCTTCCTCACAGCTCTCTGTCACACAGCTCTTCTCCAAGCAGTTTGATCAGAGGTCCCAGACCTGTACTGTTCCAGGGCCAGGCAGGAGCACAGGAGGGCAGAAAAATGTTCTCAGGGCTGTGATAGGATTTTTAGAAAGAGACTGAGCACATTAGTTTTGCTGAAACAAAATATCAGTGTGAAAGCATCCCTCATTTTAAAAGCTCATTTTAACCTCCAAACCCAGTCATTTACTGTCACATAATGTTTTATAGGCCACGTCTATTTTAAATGCAGTTCCTTCACATTAGTATACTAGGAATCAATGTAACACTTTATATCTATCTCACTTAATTTCCTTCAGCTTTGCTTAAAAAATTCGATACATATATTTCAGTGAAATTGGTGTCTCTCAAGGCACTGCAACTTCTGTTAACTGGTGGGCATATAGGCCCTGCTGTGGTCAGTACTGGTGAGCTGGAACCCTTCCTCCCTCTCAAGTGGGCTTGTGACAAGCCCCTGTGTGAGCTAAGCAGTACAGGTCTGGTGTTTCTGGTGCCCAGGGATGGCAGGCTGCAGTACAAGAGTCAGAAGAAAGCAGGCTGTCAGGAAGTTTGACCGTGATGGACCAGGACGAGGCCATTGCAGAGCAGTGGGATGAACTGTGGAAATCCCATTTGGTAGGGCACACACACCTGCAGGATCTTTGGATCCATCCTCTGCCTCTTCTTCTTTCTCTTCCTCTTCTTTTTTTTGTTCTGTAAAGTAAACCACCTCCGATTTTGATTAGAGGAAGATATCAGTTGTGCACACTTTGCAATGGCTGTCAGGTTCAGGATAAGATGAATAAACAACCAAGGGAAGGGTGTGATGCTGTGAAACACACTTGTTCTCTGAAGCAGTGCCACCACAGATTAATTCTACTTTCATATCAAATAACCTACATTTTGGTTTTATGCCTTTGTGTGCAGGTGCAAGTATGTGCATGCTGTGACACACAGGTCAAATTAATCACTGGATTCAATCCATTTCTCAGTGGCATTATCCTGAGAATGAGCTTTGCTCACAGTATGTAGCCCAAACACCAGCTATATGTCTGCATTTCAATAACAACTGAAACAAGCAAGCCCAGATATCAATCACTCTAGATCTTACTGATTTTGGTGTTCATGCTGTGTGACTGTGCACTTAATTGTGGGATTATTGATTTGAAGACAATCCAGATGATTTGTCTAGATGACTTGTCTGGATATTAAAAGTGAAACCATTGTAGGATACATTTCCTTTATTTATGTTTTCCTGCTTGGATTCAATTTTTCGCTCTGTATCAGCCACCTCTGCTGATTACATACCAGTCATGGTTGCTTTAATAAGCTGAGGGGAAAGGAACTCTAAATATACTATTTATCAAGTTGATACTTTTCCTTTAATAAGTTTTCCTGTTGTACTGCAAATCTCACACAGCTCACTGGATTTACCCTTCTTCAATTAGCAATCAAAACTCTCCATATGCATGTGTGTTACTGATCAATACCCACCGAGCCAATTGTTCTTTTTAGTGATAAGAATAAAATAACCAGAGGAGGAAGAAATAGCTGTAGGAGTTCATTTTAAGAGATTCATATGCAAGTGGAAGAGGCACATGACAAAATTAGCTATCCGTGCGTGTATTGATAAAACTTATGTAAGCCCACTCTGAAGGGTTTGGGTGTCCCGGAAGGGCACTGCATGTCCCAGAAGGGCACACTGGGAGCACACTGAAGGGGGCTCCATCCTGTTTTAACAAGACTTGTTGCAGCCCTCAATTTTTTTCTGTGATCCTGCTGCAACTGTCGCTGCACCTCTTCTATGGACAAAACTCATTAAGGCTTTCATCTCTGAAATGTGTCCCTTGAAGTTCATGTGTGCTGAACAAATTCTTTCATTTTCAAAAACCACATATTTATTTCAGGGTCTTGTTTTGCAGACGATAGCTAGCACATTACCAGAATTTCTGTCTTTATAGTCAAAGTCTGTATTCTTCAGTCCCACTCGTTTAGCTACGAAGTATCCTACCTCTTTCAGCCCACTCGTCAGAGAGCAGCAATCCATTTCTCTGAAAGATTTGAATCTTGTCTTGTCTATTGCCTTGGGCTTGCTTGTATTAAATGTTTCAGTACGTTTGATTAACTCTCTCTATTTTAAGTGATGGCAAAGCAGGGTGATCACCTACCTGCCTTTCAGAGCAGGGATATAATGGATGACCCTTGGAATTAATGAAACAGCTATGCCTGATCACAGTTGGTCAAGCAGGCCAGTATGTTTAACTCTCTTTGCACTTTTATCACACAGAATAAGATAAATCATGTAAGGCTTGTGAATTTCTTGGCCAGGTCTGTTGATGATTTAACTCTTGCCAGCGAACTCCCTAACTTTCTCTGGATTCAGAGCTATTAAAAAGAAGTAAACACACGGGTGTTCAAAGGCTTTCTCTTCCCTCTGCGGCTCTTCCCATGTTGTTCCTAACAGGAGATGAAAAGGAAAGAGCAAAAATTGCTCTGTCCCAACATGCATTCCAACTAATGAAATAATTATCTTACAATGTGGTTTAGTATGGGGTAATTGTAAAAGAAAGCTGCTTGGCAGCGTGTCTTGGGGCAAGCAGCTTCCGTGATGTTTCCAATCCTTCACCCAGGGAGAAGCTCAGCAGGAGGGGTGGGATTATGAAACACAGCATGTTTTGGAAGTCCCACCCTGGGCTTTGCACGGGGTGGTGCTAGTGTGTGCTTTTCAAGCCTGTTGTTTCTTATCCAAGTTTGTGAAGACTTGAGGAGCAGCCAGTGCTCCATCTTCTTCTGTTCAGCCTGTCTCTTACATAACATCTCCAAATCCAGTAACATTTTGACAGTCTCTCAATCGATGCCTAGGATGGAGCTTGTACGCTTTAAAAATGAATTGTTCCAGAGCAATATAGAGCGTTGATGGTGAGGTTGCACAGGGAAGCCTATGCTAGCTCTGGCAGCATATCACATATATATACATATATATATACATATATATGTCACCTGACTGTTCATCAGACCAATGTACTTGTACCCTATTTGGTGTAATCAATGGTCACCTTTGGGTCAGACTTCTGAGTTTTAGCCAACAAGAGTGATTTAGTGGGGAGGGAATGTCCTGATCTTCGTGAAGGCACATTTACAATGATGAAGAATGAACTGAGTAGGGACGAATTTGCCGTCATTTTGTAATTCTGAAAGGCTCATAAATCACAGCACCACAGCCAGACAAGCTGTTTATTAGACATGCAAACCCCTTAAACAACGCTATAAAAGTGTACCATACTTGGGCAAATGCTGGATCACCTGTCCTGAAGAAGCTTGCAGCTGTGAGAAAAATGTTTTGCAACTCCAGGGAAAGAATTGTTCCTTAAAAGTAGAAGACTCTAATTGCAGAGGGAGGAAGTATTAATCCATCAGGAACTCAGGCTCCCAGATTTACTCATGTATTTGAAAAATAAGAGTGGTGTTGAAGCAAAATTTAACAGGTCTGCAGAAATCTTGACCCTGATTAGTCTGTCTGTTGAGCTCTACCTCAATGCACTGCTTTGTAAGATGCAAACCAAAAATAAAAAATCAGTCGGGTAACATGCATAGTGGAGATGGTCCAGAGCTTTTCTTTACAGAAACTAATTTAGTTTAATTGTTCAGGCAGTTTTTCTAGCACACTCCAAATATGATCATTCTTAACCCAGTGCTTTTAAGTACTTGAAAGTGCAGTGGTTTCAAAAAGGAACTAAATTATTTATATTGCTGGACTTGTCTGGTTTTCATAAGACTTGTCTGCTTGCCCACTTGGCCCATCTGTCCAAAGGTCTGTTAGACCTCTGTGCCATGGCAGCGTTTGAATTTACTCTCCAGTTCTAAAGAAAGTCTCCAAGATGCCTCATTCCTACAGGTATTATTAAAAACAGAGGCTTTTTGAAACAATGCCCCAGCCAAGACTCAGTTTGCCTGCACAGGGCTTTGTCAACAATATGAGACTCACATTCTCCAACACATCTTTGTAGAAGAGGCTTTGTCAGGGAGCCCCAGCTGTCTGCAGCTGCAGTGGGGTCAAGGTGCTGCTCCTTGCCCAGCCCCAGCCTGTGGCTGGTCCGACAGCGCTGCTGCTGTTGTGGGAGCCCTGAGATTCCAGGAGCAGCTGAGGGCACCTGGATGAAGGGCTTTGGCTGCTTGGGTGCTTACAGGTAGAGCAGACGGCTGTTAGATGTGAGTCCATGACAACCCGACCAACTGCTTATTTTTGGCACAAACAGTTCTAGTGGATGTCACTATCATGACGTCCAATCCAAAACACCCATTAAAAAAACCCAAAGGGAATTACATATTTGTAATACCAAAACATTCAGCTTGTAAGATACAATTGACCTGTGTGGGATAGGGGAAAAGGGAGCAGGTATGCGGCTTCCAGCCCCATGGGGTCAGCCAGAACCAGGTTGCTTTGTTCCATGAAGAAATCCCTCAAACCTGTGGGTGCAGTTTCCTATTAGAAGATTCCATCTCTCTGCAGCACCTAGTATGTTTACTCTGATGGCGCAATATAGGACTAGATGGGTGTGCTATTTTTGGCTGGGGTAGAGTTAACTTTCTTCTTTCTTCTTGGTGAGTATTGCTATGCTTTGGATTTGTGCTGAGCATAGAGTTGATAATATAGAGATGTTTTTGTTATTGCTGAGCAGGGCTTGCACAGAGCCAAGGCCTTTTCTGCTTTCCATACTGCCATGCTGGTGAGGGAGCTGGGGGTGAATGGGAGTCTGGGAGGAGACACAGCCAGGACAGATGACCCAAATTGACCAAAGGATATTCCAGGCCATACGGTATCATGCTCAGTATCTAAAGAGAGGGGAAGAAGAAGGGGGGGTTGTTTGGAGTGATGGGGTTTGTCTCCTCAAGTAGCCATTACACGTGATGCAGCCCTGATCTCCTGGAGATGGCTGAACACCTGCCTGCCCATGGGAAGCAGTGTATTAATTCTTTGTTTTTCTTTGCTTCTGTGCATGCTTTTGCTTTCCCTACTAAACTGTCTTTATCTCAAGCCATGATTTTTCCAGCTTTTAACCTTCTGATTCTCTCCCTGATCCTGCTGGTGGAGGAGTGAGTGAGTGGCTACAAAGGGCTTGGCTGCTGGCTGGGGTTAAAACCATGACAACAGGTCATTAAACTTATGCAGTGTGACTATTCCTGTCCCTCAGCTTCCTGTATATTTGCTCCATTAATGGATTTCAAATCTTCTGGATATAACTGCAGGAAGCAGTGCACTAGATTTAGTGAAGCAAATTCTCAGAACTTGAAAGTGTAGTTTTTTAAACAAAGAATCTGTTCTTTAACCTTCTGTTGGTTTGCGGTTTTTTATGTTACAAAATCTTTTTTAATAAAGACCTGGAGCTATTCTGAGATGAGAAAGTGTTGGCTGGTACATATTAAAAAAAACCCCACAGTTTCCTCCTTCATGTATGTTTTTCTACAAAGAAAAAAGATCCACCACTAATCAGTAATGAAAGATGAACCTGAAATGAATCAGCACATTTCTACTGAAAATCCAGATGGGCCGGAAGATCTGTTTAACGTACCCAGCAATGAAAGCCCCCATTGTCTCTACACTACAATATTGACATAATATAATTTCCTTTAGTGTTTCAGGTCCTGGAAATGGCAGCAGGAAAGTCAATATTTAACTCTGAGTTTAGATAGGAGTTCCGTGTCTTGACCAGGTTCTGCTTCCTTCTCTTTCTCTGGACTTTATAAGGGTTGCTCAGATGCCTTTGACCTTACTGGACAGCCCCCAAGGAAATGCTAGCCCCCATGCTGTTATAGTCATCCCTTCAACCAGTGTTAAGCACAGTGAAAGAGCTATAGCACTTATTTAGACCTCTAAATATGAACTCAGTTTTAGACACTGATTAATTACATCCATGATGTCACCATATCCTTCCAGTCCCACCAGCAGACCAGCTGAGGGGCTGTATATGATGGTCCAGCTCAGGAGAGAGCCAAGAGAGCTGAGCTGGCCAGTGGGTCCCCAGCTGCAGTCAGACCCTCGGTGCTTCATGTGTTGTCAGCAGCCACGACATTCAGCAGGGCTGCTGGATTTTTACGGCAAGAGCATGTAAAAGCCCTGAATTGTTGTTCAGACAGGCAAGTTGGCCAATTTATCAGGTAAGCCTGGTGCTCAGGCACAGCGCTGCAGAAAACAGTGAGACAAACCGAGACAGACATCAGTCCCATGCAGTTCCTCTGGTAGTAAGGGAGTGGCAAAAGGTGTCCCAACATGAGGAGAAGATCATGCTTGTTTCTCCTTCTCTTTCCAAATGAATGCTGAGAAATTTATGCTTCGGCCAACCGTAATCCCATACCCCATTCAAAACATTTGTATTGTTCATACAAATCTGTACCGAAAATATATTTTAGGATCTCGAAACAAGTTTGTTTAACTTCTACAAATCTTTTCTTTCAAAAAGAAGGTATTAAACCCAAGGCATTAGAATTGTGTATGTAAACCAGAGCTTAAATTTTCTTCTCCTGAAACTAAAAATGGATAGCATTAAGTGAACCAGCAGACACATAAGGGAGTGAATTTTGACTATCTAGTGCTGAAAGGAATATATACAGAAAATATTTTGTGTGCAAATAGAGCATTCAAATTTTGTAAGACATTGAACCAATTTGTAAAGGTGAATACTTCTCATTACAGTTCGTTCTAAGCATTCATAAAAAGAAGAAAAAACTAAATTAATAATTTGTGTGATCATATTTTTGGCTATTGCTCCTGGTGTAGTAGGACTTTGAATCTCCAGCTGTGAGTTGGTATCCATTTTATGAGGGACTGTTCCAGGAAGGAGAATCAGTCTTTGTCCAGAGTGCTTAGAAGTCTAAATTTCTGATATCTGATATTACAAAGGACTGGACAGAGAGCTGGCATTACAGGACTGAAAACGAGGGTTGAGAAGATAAGGAAACAACAAAAGAACTATTTCTGTTTGAAGCAAGACTTTAGAAAGAGGCATAACTGGAGGAGCTACAGTGAGTTACATGTTAATAATCCATATGCATATATTAACCCAAGGACCAGCTGTCACAGGTCCCGAGGATGTTAAAAACACAGAGAAATGTCTGAGACTGGGCTCATGTGACCAAGTGGAACCAAAAGGTAATGCAAGCTGTCCACTGAACAGGTTGATCCTGGGGAGAGTGTGGAGCAGTTTTGTGTCTGTCTTGTGCTTCCTGGACACATTTAATTTACTAAAATATACAAGAAAACATTATTAAAATACTCTGGTTAATCATGGAAAAGAAAGCATCTCTATGCTCAGTGAATAGGTTTTGTGCCAGCCAACCAGTTCTGTTGTTTCAAGGTGTTTAGTATAGCAGTGGTGACTGAAGTCACCCCCCTCCTCAGTCTTACTTGAAGTGGGTATGAACACAAGTGGGAAGAAAAAAGAATAGAAAGGGTAGTAGGAAGGAGTGGTGACATCTCAAAACAGTCCTATGATTAAAGTAGAGACAGCTGGGAGAGCAAGAGGTGACACGATACAGAGACACAGGGAGACCTCAGGGAAGAGGGTACAGAAGATAAAAGGTGTATCTGGAAGAACCTTAATGATGATTCATATTGATGAGGTCACACAGAGACTCAGATGGGTGCCAGAGGCAGTCTGGGGGCTACTCACATGAGGCCTGGCTAGAGACAATGAAGGACCCGGCCTTAGGAGGTGAGGAATCAGGGTGAAATGCACACAGGGATCAAAGAGGGTTAAAAGCATATCTGGGGAGTAGAAGGGAGATGGAGTCATTGGAGGAGCTCTAAAAATGGTTAATAGTAATGAGATGAGAAAAACTGGTTAACAACTGATTGGTATTTTTCTTTAATCATTGCTGGAGGAAAATAACTGACAATTGCTTCTTTCATCTAGTACACTCTGTATCTTCTACAAATTTTAGCTCTGGCAGGAAAACATTGGAGTTGGGCAAACAATTTTTGCATCGAAACTTTGTACAGTTTTGGCCATTATTTTAATGAATTATCTTGGAGTGTGTGTTGATTGTGCCCTTGAGTGTATTCATTATTTGCTCAATAAATTTTCATGGATTAATTATCTGTAGTCAGTATTCATACTCCAGTGCCACCAATGCCAAGATGTTATTGTTAACCTTGTTATTAAGTGATTTGCGTAACTCTTCAGCTAAAGAAATCAGATGATTTTAAGATCTCTACCTTGTAGTAAAAACCTGCAGTTCTCCCATTTGCAGTGGAGCCAATTTTTAAAAATACATGTCAAGAGTTAGAAACAAAAATAAATTTGAGCTCCAAATACACAACTCAAAACATTTTGGGATTTGGAAGTCATTATTTAATATTTAATCCAATATATAGTATCTAAAACAATACAGATTTTAAAATCTGCTGTTGCACATATTTACATAGTGGATTTTGCACTTTGCAGTCAGTGAATGTTAGTAGGCATAAAATTTAGAGAAATAATCTTTATCTGAAAGGTAACTAAAGATGGCAAAACCAATTTGAGAAAGGTCAGAATAACGTTCATCTGTTTGATCAAAATTCTTTAAAGTGTTTGTTTAAAAGATATTTGAACTAAAATGTCAAATACAGCAAAGAGGACTGCAACTGATTTAGGCTGGTTACTCAGAAGTGAGAAACTCAGCTTGATATTAAAATACAGTCAATCAGATAGCGAAACTGAAGGACTGGATGGATGATGAACATGAGCGCATTGGAGAACTAGGTTCTGTAGAAATGAGATACTGAAAAGTAAGACTGAATTTGAATCCTCGGTTCAAGCTCCACTGACATTTACAAACGTAATCTCAGCTGTGAATTTAAAACAGGAATGGATGAGTAAAATAATCCAGGGAAAAGGGGATCCATCAAGCACACTCAGCCCAGCCATGTGAACCTGGCTTCGCTGCTCTCCCAGTCCAGCTGGCTTTCTGTCTGCACGCAGAGACTGACTAATCTGCTGCCTGAGTGGGCTGCTGCTGCTTGTTAAGCCAATTCTTAAAATAATGGCTGACCTAATTATATAGCAGGGATCTTTACCTTAAATATATATGATGACTGTTTACATGAAATGCATACTGGATATTTTGTAATAATTACTTCTCACATCTCGTCACTTCTTCCTTCACTGAGCACAGTTAAAGTGATGTGTATTTATGCATCAAACTTTATGGCACAGATTTAGAAAGCAGAAAGTGTTAAACTGATTGCTCTTCCCTAGCAGGCACTGAGGAGGTGGATAAAGGGGAGGAATAGTGATAGTGTCATTATCTGTCTTTAATAACTTCTCTGACATAGGTTGAAAGCTTCTAGACATGTAAAACTGTCAGTGCAGTAATATTACCAGTGAGGTGCAAGTTTTGATTGCTGAGTTCATTATGTAGCCTGCTAGGTTTTAGATCAGAGTCATTAATTACTTTGAAAGTGTCAGACATTGCAGGGATTCTCTTGATGTAGAGTCTATTTAGCATCTTCTCTACTACAATGAAGAAGTAGCATATTTTACAGGTGAGGTCAGTGGAGACAAACTAATCATCCACCACCTATAGATTAATAGGTTGTGAGGCAAAATTATGATCAGTGCTAGAAATGGATTTGTAAATGGGCACTGCCCACTTTCTCTGTACAGGAAGCTGGTTCATAGGCTATAAGCAGTAGCTGAGTGCTATTGTTGTAGATAGTTTCTGCAGCTCTTCTCTGCTCTCTTTATTGGAACCACCTTGGACGTTTCTAGAAAAGCTGCAGTCATGGCTTCAAATGCACTGCAGACATGGTTAAATCAAGGTTTAGAATTCCCCTTAATTATCAATTATTCTGGGCTTTTATGAGACCAATTGTTGCAGAATTGGTTTTAAATGCTGCAGACAAAGCAAAGAATTTTCTTTAACATGTCAACATCTTTTTTGGGGTGTTTGAATTTAAGGACACTTAAACAGGTTGCATCAGTATTTTAACAGTGAAAGTTCAGATTTTAATTTCAAAATGGCAATTTTCAACAAAACTTGAGCAACTGTTATTAAGAAATAAACAAAATTAAATATTACAAGGTGGTACAATAGTCTGTAAGTTTAGTAAAACAGGATGTCCTGGATTTGCCCAAACAGTTTTCTCTTCTTCTAAAAATCCTCTCAAAGTTTTATATTACATTACTATAAGACATTCCTCTCTACAAATTTATTTCAGCTCTCAATTAGAAGACCAAAGACCCTGTTTATCCAAGATAGTCTACCTCTGATATTCCCTAGTCTTTCTACCCTCCCTGACCATATGTACTTTGATAAATATGAAAAGATAACAAGCTGAGAATGGAAAAACGATAGAGCTGGAGGCTACAGTTAGCTGTCAGTATTAGACACACTGTGATAGGCAGCTAAGGTATATGGGGATCTATGCATAAAAGAAACATAAACAAAATCTCTTGAGTATCATAGGCTCCTGGGTTTTGTCCTTCCTCTATATGACAAGTGACAAGACCCTTACACCCACAAAAAGTGGAAGGAGGAGAAGATCATGATATTTGTGTAACGTGCGAAAAAAATTGAGGATAAATGCAATTCCATAAGTAAAAAAGAAGCAAACAAAATCCAAGAATTCCCCATAATTTTGGGGGGGAAATGAAGTCAGCAGTGAATCCCTGTGGGGGAGCCATCAGTGCTGTTCATCTGCAGCTCCAGTGATTGCTGTGCCTGTGAACATGGTGGGATTAGATATTTCCTGTGAGCTTCACAGGTAATTAATTCCCTGCTGGGACCCTGGGGAGTAATAAATTTGGTCCTGTTGTTTGATAGCAGATAACAGAAATGGCCCTAATATGAGGTCACTCCCCATGGTAGGAAATGGGGTCTCCTTCCTCAGATGATGGTTGGGTCATGTCCATACTGGACAATTTGGAAAAGTTCAGCAAGCCATTCTGTACCACTTCGAAGTGGACTCGTTAGAGAAAACCAGTACAAATGAAGAGATGTTAGTAAGGGTTTTGGGTTTGGGGTTTTTTTTCTTTTTTGTGTGCACACTTCCTGCTGAGACAAGATTTTTTCCCACGTGTGCCCTTTTCATCACATTGTCCGGATTATTTTAAATGAACAGGCAATGAACTTCCCATATTTCCCTCAGGAGGCTATTCCACAGTCTAATAAATCTGATTCTTCCATTTTTTTTCTATCTGAGCTAATGTTTTCTTTTTGCTACTTCAACCCAGTGCTGCTAGCCATGCCCCACACTGAATAGTCTCTTGCTTGTTTTGTGCTCTGAAAAGAATTAGAGTTTTATTGCCCTCTTTCTTTCTCAGTTAGCCAAGTTAAAAATATTCAACCACTATCATAACTTCCTATGAATTGTCTTCAATCCTGTCAGATGCTTTCATTTCACTTCACTGAATTTCCTCCTGAACGCTGTTTTTGAAGTCATTCTCTGTTTCTAAACTTCCTCTTGCCATAAGTACTGCTAACATCTGTAACAGGGTATATGAGCTGTGGCATAGCCCATGGCCACTGCTAAAATAGGTGTCCTCACTCTGCTGCCTGTTTCTGTGTTGTAATAAAGAAAGGCACTGTGATGCATGGAGCCCGATGTACAGCTGCTTAGACAGGATCCTGAACTGCTATTCCTAGCATAGGATGTTATTAACATTTCACATATTACAAAGATATTTTTATTTATCTCTTCCTTTTTGCACCATGCCCTGGAGCCACAAAGAAGCACATTCTTTTCCTTTACCCTGACATATGTATTTAAATGTCTTCGTTATCTGCCTTTCCTCACAGACACTGGTGCTAGATAGCTTTTCTTCTGTACAATTGTAAGCAGTGCTGCACCTGAAAATTGCTGGCACACATCTAAGAGGAAGAGTTGAGTGGCCCAGGCCTGAAGGTTCACCTCACCAGGAAGACAGTCTCTGAAGCTGGCCTAAATTGTCCTAATTTCCACTCTCCTGAAGTGCTGTTCTGTGGGTGGCTGCCCACCATGGACCCTACAGTGCTCTGGGTTTGGGAATAATCCCAAAGATTAACAGACCCTTCAGCTTCATGTAGTTCTAAGAGATCTGCTCTACTTTATGTTTGTAATTGCATTCCTCAAGCCGTGGGACAAAAAATACTTGTTTGCAACTTCAATAAACCTATTGTCCATCGAAGGGGGCCATATCTGGAGAAACAGAAGTGCTGTTTCCAAGCAAAAATGTCTGTGCTTCCTAAACACATCCAGGCTAAATCCACTGACAAATCAGCCTGGCACCCAGTGATCCCAGAGCCTTTCAGATTTAGACTGCAGCTGAGCAGAGGAGTTGAAGGCCAACATTTTGGCCATAAGCTGTTCCCATTCCCTGCTGAATATGGTACAAAGCAGCACAAATAGTTGTGCTGGGATGGTGCAGGGAGTTCAGAGTAAGAAATCTACAGCTGGAGATGAATGGCCCCTAGAGGGTTGACAGATGCCATCTAAGCCTGATGAGTGTAGACACTGAAAAGTGGCAGTTTGTGGATGAAGTTTCATAGGTTTTCAGTGCAACTCTCTCATTCATCCTCCTTTTTTGTGTTTATGGCAGCACTTAAGAGGCTCTTGACATTTTTCATGAGCAAAATAAGAGATAATTTAGACAGTGATTAAAACCCTGACTCTGAAGGCACTGCAGTGTTCTGCAGTCCGGATGCCTTCAAGGCAGAGCCAGATCTGGCAGCCAGACGTGCAGCAGCATATTCTACTTCCCTGTACAGCAGGGGACGGTTGGAATGCACCTGCCAGGATCAATGAAGTTGATTTTAGGGCAACATAATAATGGTGGTGTTTTGGTACAACAGGATCATGTGTGTAAAGGAGGAAGGAGGGCAGCATTACTTAATGAGAATAAAATTTTAATATAAGAGGCCAACATTTAAATGACCCCAAAATCTAAACCTTGGATATGGTCTGTGGAAGTGTGGTGGAGAGACAAGAAAAGGGAAGCTTGAACTGTTGGTAACTGTACTGCTTTACCTCATTTTTACAACTTCCCAGAGACCTAGTGTTGTTAAGGTTTTGTGTGTCTTGTAGCTGGGATACATCCCTTTCACCAGGGCTTCACAGCAGGAATGACTCTGCACAGGCACAGTCCTGCTGCTGCTTTCCTCCAGACTGCTGTGTTAGCCATCCTTCTAATGCCCTGATCCTACTTGTTTTCCAAGCCTCCTGCAAACAGATATCCTGGAAGGCTGAAACAGTTCAGGAGGTCAATACGGTAACAGGGAAAAGACAGACCCTCATGGGTGTCCAGAGCCCCTGGCGTGTGGCAATGCAATTATCAGCTGATCAAACAGCTGTATATCACTGGGGGCAAGGAGCAAGGGAGGTAGCAGGCATCTCGTCACTAGTCTCTTGTTGCAGCTTTTGGACTGAGCCTCCCCATGACAGAGCTGGAGTTAGGGTGGCTGGGGAGCCAGGAAGGTGTGAGGTTCCCTGCCTTGACTGGACATTCAGCCTTGCGCTTCACAATTTGCACTGAAACCCGGTTTTGACTTTTCCCTTTGTGGAAGTGTCCAAGGGGCAGACTGAGTGGTAAATGAAATGGGAGGCAAGGAAGAGCAGCCTCCCATGACCTCTGCTGCTACTGGGGATGGGGCTCTCCTGTGGGAGAGAGGGTCAGAGGGCATCTGTCAAAACAGGACAGGCTGTGGGGAGTCTCTGGGACAAAGGCAATGGCATCAGGGGTCACCGTTCAGTGCTATAAAACATGACTCACTGGAAGACACAGGGAGACCTGTCATGCGTTGTGTTTGTGTCCTTGCCAACCGGTGTCCTCTGGAAGGAGCAGCTTGTCTGAATTAGCCATGGTCTTCACTGACAATGCTTGGAATAGCCGGGCACTACGATGGACTTCCACTCATGGCAAAACACTTGGTGGGGAGTGTGCAGGACTGCTCCAGCTGGGGAGGGAAATACCTTGCTGATGGCTGAACAGGAAGGTGGGAGAAGGGACAGGGCAGCAGCCAGGGGCAGGGCTGGGGTCCCCAGTGCTTACACCAACCCAATCCTCACCGCACAGGTAGGGAACAACTCATCCTTCAGGCTGTGAGTGATAAGGGAAAGGGTAAACGGATTTCGGGGAGAGAGGGGACAAAACACCTGTGAGAGCAGGAAAAGCTGTTTGATTGTAAAAGTGGTGTGAGGGTAAAGCAATTCTGCTGGAGTAGCAATTGTGCCCTATCTTTAGAGGGAAGCGTTTGGAGGAAGCAGCTGAAACACAGTGGCGTTGTTAGTGCATTTGAACCTAGGATAAAAAGATAGAGTTTCCTTATTACCTTCAGTATGCCCTTGTTCAGCACTTCCTTGTATTTACTGTAGGAAATACCTTCAATATCTCAAACAGTGAGGTTATCTGACTGCAAACACTTATTTAGTCATCTAAGTAACTTGCACCAGGGAAGAAAATAGGTAGTTTAAGTAATGTGGGTCTCTCATTTCCCCAGAGTCAATTTACTGCCAGGCTCAGTCCTGTGCACTTTTGCATCATTTCCCCCTTTGCCCAAGATCCCGAGCACCACTGGGATTCACTGAAATCTGTTCTACTCCCTTTTTGTGCTGTGAAGTTTTAATCTGCTTTTAGGAGAGACCTAACCAACATTGCTTTTGAGTGGTTTCCACCGTCAACCTTATCACACAGCCTTTGAAATATTGCCTTTTTTTCCCCCCAACCTCTTTACTGCTGGGGCAAAAGGGCATCAGAAGTGCAGTAGCACCCAAGTGGCTCAGAAAATTGCATCTTCAGCAAAGCGTTTTAGGAAACACAGATGGCTTTAACCTGTAGCTATCTGCTGAACACACAGACATGGAGTGTAAAATCCCTGCAAGCTGGAGACATCAGTCGGAGGAGGGCACACAAGTGGCAAACAGCTCACCACGGTGCCTGGGATGACTGCTGCAGCCGTGGCCAGACTCTGGTGTAAAGCCTCTGTGAGGGATAAGTGCATCGTTGACAGATGCTATTGTGGCAGGAATGTCTCTACTTGCCTCAGACTCGGGTTGAAAATTCCTCTCTCTTTTCTTCAAACATGAGCGAAAAGAGCAACCAGATTTTGGGAGATAGCTACTTTATTCTGAGAAATGTCACCTCAGCATGGTGCTGATTGTAACATTAGAAGATCCTAATCATTGTAAGAGCGGCATGGTTTAATCTGCACTTTTTAATAAGTAGGAAAAAGTCCTGCACAGAGTTCTCTGCAGCAAGACAAGTTGTAATGTCTATTTATTACGAATGTGTACAAAATGTCAGTAGTGCAAAATATCCAGCAGGGAAAAGGAGGTGAATGTCTCTGGTCTTACAGACAAATTGAGAACAAAATATTAATCAAAAAATTAATGATTGAACAGTGCTGTTAAATTTCTGCCTTTTATTTCATAAACAAACTGCACAGAGCAGTAACAGTTTACAGTTCAGGAAGGACATAGCTATTCCCCGTGCTGACAACCACTTATGCTCTATTTAACACATGGAATTTAAGTAGTGCAGAAAGTACACTTGGCCAGGAATTGCTGTCTGAAAGCCTCCTCAAAGAAAAACGCATTTACTGCCAAAAAATTAGTTTTCAGTAAGAAATTTCTTAGTATTATGCAGAGTCATAGATTCTCCTCCTGTTTTGTAATTAGACATCAAAAGAAAGCCTGTCATTTAAATTAAAATATATCACTTGAGATCCTTTGAAACAAGCAGCATGCTGAATATAAATAATTAGTCATATTTCTGTTTATTTTAATCTCACGAATTTACTGTTGAAAGCCATTGTTAAGCATGCAATCTGGCATTAGAAAGACTCCTGTTAACTTTCACAGGCTCTGGGATAGGCTCCAGTGCTTAACAGGTTGTGCAGATGAAATAGCACTCATAATTACACACATTTGTCCACAGCTAGATTGGACAGGTTATGTTTATTTTGCTTTATATGTGGTGACTAGGTAAAAATGAATGGCCTTTACTATGTGGGAGGTCAGAGTAGATATCTTAATTATGCCTCTCAGACTTACGCTCTGTGCATTTACAGGTTAGGGAGGGTACACACATGGGATGGAGAATGGGGAATGGGGATGGGGAATTTAGGAGACCCTTGTCTGGAAGAGATGCTAGTGAAAGCTAGAGACACACAAAACACAGTCAATTCTCTCCTCTTTTCTTCCCCAGCTTTGCAATAGGAAATCCTGAATCAGGGAGGCGTAATGATCAGCTGGGTAATTTATATAGCCCGAGGCATACTTGCTTGTGTAAGAGAGAGTTTGCACAAAGCAAATGTCACTTCAGATTGAGCAGTAACAGACTGTTTCAGAAAGGAGAGACACAGCTCTAGGAGTGACACGTTCAAGGATGAACCCATGTGCATGCTGGCAGAGGCTGTCTCAGTGCCTACCTGTCTATGTTTCCTGCTCTTGAGGAAGAAATAAGCTCAGGCCAGTGGTAAAGGCAGAGATGTCACTTCAGGGCTTTTATACCCTAACCATTGCTATTTTGGGGTTCATTTGCTTAACCTTTGTTAGTACAAAATCAACAGCAAAAATGGTTGACAACAAAAAAAAACCAGAAAAAGGGACAGTGCTTAACCAGTAATCAGGGGTGTGGTAATTGGATGCAAATACAGTAAAAAGCAACAGGAAAAGTCCTAAGTATTGTTATCCAGACTGTTTTCCTTTCAAAAAGATTGTCTAACAAAGATACAGCTTAAACTATAATAACCTACTTTGCTATGACTGAATATATAAATATATATCATATATATAGTTAAAAGAATCCCAGCTGCATTACTGAAACACTTCAGACACCCTTTTTTTCTGTTATTAGTATTTGGCATTGAATTGATGTGAATTGCTCACACAAGTTCAGCCCTGGGTGTTTGATGTTGTAAAACAAAGAAAACTATAGAATAGTCTGTTTGGTACTGACACTCCTACTCAAAGATGATAACAGAGGCTCTTTTCTAATACTTTGCCTTTCTTTCACCTTGTCACCTAACCAAGATCAACAGGACGAAGTAAAAATAAAGGTAGTAAAAGGAAAATTTCCGTTATACTTGATTTTTATCTAGTAAGATGATCTTAAACTCTCATGAAAAAAATAAAACAGTACAAATATCACTATGTTTGCTCAGTCACTCACAATTGCAGAAAGTGGGTCCTAAACACCCTTTGATATTTCTTGATGATTCTTTGTATTACAGTAGCAGTGAGATACCAGAGCCCTGTTTTTTCTTAGCCCTGAAAAAAACCAAACCAAACCAAAAAAAAACTACCAGGGTAAAGTCTGTTTCTGCTAAATTTATTTCTAATACAATCCCCATCCATGAGGCAACAGATGAACGCAGCAGCAAGCTACATGGTATCAAAACAACTTTTTTGTAAAAATTACAATCCCTTTTAAGACAACATCCATACTCCTTACAGCCATATTGACTTATCAGTTGCCAGCTGGATTCTCCAGAATGTTTGCTCATTTAGGGGTTTCTCTGTTTACCAGCACCTTAAAAATAAAGGATCTCAAAAGTGCACTCATTGTCCTTTCTTTTAAACACAATCTTCTACTCCAAAAAAACCCCAACTAATACACCAAGTTCCCTTGCACCAACAGAGCAATGCAAGCTGTCAGTATCAACACCAGAGTCAGGTTCTCTTGGAGTGTTTTTGAACGTAAAATTAATCAGTTAATTCTGTGAATGTGCTTTAAAATGAAATGCTACTCCAGCCAGTTTCTTACCAATCTTACACTAGAAATCTTTGGAAGAGAAATGCTGCATGTAATGCTTTGCACTGAGATGGATATTCTGCATTGAGCCGTACTCAGCACACGCTCAGATAACCCAAGGTAACTGCAAACCAGGTCACTCTGTGATGCTGCTCTGCCCTTGGCTATATATAACCAGTGCTTGCAGTCTCTGGGTGTCTTATCAGCTGGATTCTTCCCACAGAACCTGTATTTGAAGGTTGTGACTTTTCCAGGGATGAGATCTGGATGAAGTTGCTGTTTCTGAAAAGCCAAGATCTCTCTTGTGCTTGATGGCAGGAGGCACTTGGGTAAGTGTAAAGGGAAACAGTTTTAAATAATGTCTTTGGCATTGAGTTGTTGCAGGAGAACTTCCTTTACCCCTTCTGTCTCCCCATGTGGCTTCAATAACATATTGGCACCTCAGGCACCTAATGCTGATTTCTCTGGTATAAAACCCAGAAGAAGCCTGCCAAGAGCAAGGGATGTGCTGATTGCAACCTGGTTTCAATGGACAATGAGAGTACAGTGAATCCTTAGCAGCAGGACAAAGCAGTGCTTGAGGGTGCTGCTGGGCCATGATTACCCATCCTGCACCTTGTGCTCAGAGGTAGGAGGTACTGCACTGTTATTCCATCTCTTGCCTCTGTTTTCATGTCAAGCTCTCAGACAGGCTGCCATTTTTTCCCCTTTGGTAGCATAAGCACTGCAGAGCCAGGATATGTTCTCTTCTGTGATGGGTTCCTTATCCTAAAAGGGCCTTTAGGCACTGTTGTAGTAAAGGGAGTTTTACTGTTTCTATGCAGCAATGCGAGTAAGGGCGGGGGGCAGCAGCAGCTCCTTACTGAAGGAGATGAGATGCTGATTAGCAGAGACAGTCACTCCATGAACATATGCGAGACACCAAAGGACTGATGCCTCCCTCCCACCTGGCTGAACTTCTCTACATGCATGCATACATATATCTCGTGTTAATTTTAGTATGAGTTGAAAGACGAGGGTCAAAAACCAATAATTATACAAGTTTGAGATATGAACTGTGCTTGTGCCTTCAAATGCCTATTTAACCCTAGGCTTAGCTTACCAGCTGCTTACCAACCTGCAGTTCAGGTTCTCATTTGGTGCCAGGGTGCCTCTGCAAGAGCTTTTAAATGATGGTCCCTCCACAAAGAGAATCAAAAGGCACAGCACAAAAGCCCAAAAACTGAGAAGGTCTTTTGTACTTTCAGAGGGAGTGGAAGTTGAAATGATTTACAAGAGGTGACTCAATGGGATTTTCAGAGCTAGTCCGCATGGATGCGTGCAAACAGGTCCAAGATGGTTTGCTCTGACTAAACCTGGTTCAGAAACTCTGAAGCTGTGCTACTGCTGTGCTCAAGTTGACTTGCCTTGTTGAGAAGCTAATAGAGTTGTGTGGCTTTCAAACCAAATCTGGGTCCTGGCCAACCAGCCTGGAGCACAGGCAGAGTGAGCTCATGTCTGCCTGCACCCACCCATGGAGATGGGGCACAGAGGTTATGTTTAACATAACTGCAAGATACTGTTCTTACCTATTCCAGGCCTCAGCGACCATCACGCTAATGAACCAGGGCTTTGGCTTTGCCTTGACCAGAAAGAACAACTGATGCAGAGGATGTTCCAGGAAATGTGAGCTGAGGGCAGTGGAGAAAAAGAGGACACTTGAATTTCTGAATCACTTTGAAAACCTCAGGTAAACTCCTTTCTAACTACAGTTTACTGTATGACAGCGCCACCTCAGCAGAGGATATAATCTTTCTGAAGTTTTAAGTGTTCTGAATTTTTCCAAAATTAACTCTAAATTAGTTTTAAATTATTTTGTTTTCTTCCAGTATCTTCTGCATTTGTTTATCTTACACCAGTCTGAGGGTTCTACCTGAAGTTTCAAACATTTCAAAATCCATCACTTAAGACTTTGTAAAATCAATCTGCTTAGACAGCGTCTATTTATATACGCTCAGGCAGCAATTGTAGCTTGCTGTAGTTCTAGCATCCCAAAAAAGAAATTCAAAGGAATAATTGCTTTCTGTATTATGTTAGCTTTAATAAAGCAGCCAAAGAAAAAATTGGCATCTGTTTCCTGGCATTTTTTTCCGTTACTTAGCCATAATCTTTTTGAAATCATGAAGTTCGTCTCAAAATACTAACGTATGATTAGGTTGTGAAATCTGAATCCAATAAAAGAAGATCCTGTGCTTGAAGGATGCACTGCTGTCATGAAGCCACAAATTAAATTTCAAAAAACCCCAGTGTTTAAAAAGCAGTATCAGTTTACGTCACATTTTCATTTAATTAGTCTTTTACACATGTAGGTACGTACAACAGCCTTTTAAATAGGTAGATACTTCTTAAAACCTCTCTGAAGTGGAAAAAATGAAGTTGATTTCAAAATAGAAAGTCAGTAAGACTATGATTTCATAATTAATTCTTCTTTAATGTTCCCAAACATTAATAAAGAACTAGCATTGCCTCAGTTTGGACACAGGTACCTAAAAAATTGTCCTGTTATCAGGTAGGGTCACACTACTCCCGTGGAGAGTGACACAAAGATGTAAAGTTGGCTTAGGTGTGTGGTGCAGCTGCCTGCATGAAAGTTCTAAAACTCAGAGCAAACTGAAAAGTGGTGAGTCCTGGTTTTCAAGGATTTCTGAGATGTTCTGTCCCACATTAGGAATCAACGAAGTTTTATCACAAAGGCTTCCCCAGACCTTCCATGTTTTGGGATAGCTTTTCACCCCAGCTGTAACAACTTCTTCTCCTAGTTGCTCAAATATTAATATTCTTTGCTGAACCCTGCTGAATCTTTGGACACACAATGAAACCTTGAAGAAGCTAGTATCTCTAGTAAGTGTTTTCTAAAGAGTTCAGTCTATTTGTACTTATTTTTAAAGTCTTTTCAGCCTTGATTTACACATTAAGGACAAGCGCATGTAGCAATGGTTCTGAACGATTAATTTTTTGTTACCACTATACTGTCCACTATATGTCTCTTAAAAGTGAAGACTTTTATATTTCTCAAACTCAGATCTCAGATATTAATTTCTTCCCCTCAAAAAAAGTCCCAAGGTTTTTTTTGAGATGCTGAACAGAACAGGATGTTCACAGTGAGTGATTATGTTCTCACAATAGTAGCATGTTTTCAGCATTGTATTATGTCAACACAGTATTTTATTAACTCACCAGATTGCAGTTGAGGACTGATCAGAGACACTGTTCCTATGAGCACTGGAACAGGTTTCCAATCTCTCCATCCTCCCACATTAACTAGATTTCATCAGAGCTAGTTGTGATTCCACCATGAAGTTAGTATTAAAATGAATATTTTAGTCATATATATAAAAAGAATGCAACTTGTTAGAGGCATACTTTTACACCAAGGGATTCCAATGACTTTTTGAAGTCAACATCATGACTTTCAAAGGCTGGACTTGCCTGTGTTTGTGAGGCTTCTCTGAACAACGGTTAGCAAATGTATACAAACATACGTCAATACCACCTTCAGGCAGCGATGATGAGTGCTATAGGTCATAACAAGCACCTTACATTTGCAATCAGACATAAGGTTTCACAGCAATAATAGCAGGTCCCCATTGTCTTTTTCTGCTTTAAGCCAGGATTTGGTCTTGGATATTGGAACTGGGCAAGAGATTGCCAGATCAACAGCCTTCAAGAAGATCTGTTGTTAACTACAGAGGGCAGTTGGAGTTGCCTAAAAATGTATGACTCACTTGCAGAGCATTCCTGGTTATACACTGGAGAACTGAATTTATTCCATGTGCATGGATAACCCCATTAGCATGGAAGAAGAGCAAACAGGCACAGATACAGATGAAACATCTCCTAGGTCCTTTGTTTCCTTAAGTCTTGTCAGTGAGAGGGAGAGCATCCACTCAATATGACTAAGGAAACCTATGCTTTTGTGGGTTGCTATAGCAGTCGAGCTCCCTGCAGGCACCATGAACAACTGAGATCTAAGGGCTGACAATGTACTTAAGACCAGCCTTTGAAGGTTAAGGTTAGGCAGTGGCTACCTTGCACAGAAGACAAACAGTGGAGAGTGCCTCTGGAAGAGTGCCACTTATGCTAGGACATCTGCTCTGTGCCCAGACAGCTCCTGGGATGCTACCAGGGAGTCCCCTCAGGGTCTGGCCCCTCCAGGAGCCAGCAGAAACACAGGCAGATGGCACAGCGCATCACAGAACCATGAAATAATTTAGGTTGGAAGAGACCTCTAAAATCGTTGAGTTCAACCATTAACCCAGCACTGCCACGTTCACCAGGTCCCTAAGTGCCACATCTACACTTCTTTTAAATACCTCCAGGGATGGAGGGAGGTCACCAGTGGTTGACTCAACCACTTCCCTGTACATCCCGTTCCAGTGTTTGACAACCCTTTCAGTGAAGAAATGTTTCCTAATATCAAACCTCAGCCTCCCCTGAAGCAACTTGGGGCCATTTCCTCTTGTCCACTTGGCTCAGGTCTGCTCAAGTGTGCTGCTTAGGTGTTGAGGGCTCACCCTCTCATCAAGCTGGTGGACTCTCTTGGAAAGCACCCTGACAGAGGTATGAAGATCTCTCTCCCCTCATGAGTTTTATTGCCCAGACATCTCTCTGCTTGTTTTGATGCCTCTTGCGTTTATTGTGCAGACCCCTGGCCAGCCTAACCATGAGTTAAGCCTCTGGCAGCCCTCAGGGTGGCTCTTTTCCTGGCCTGGGGATCTCCTGGACAATCTGGCAGAAACTTTATACTCTGCCATACTCTCCAGCCACTCTGAAAATATTTGGGAGGACCAAGAAAAGATGATCAACAACCTTATTTTACCCAATGAGGTAAGTTGGTCTAATTTAAGATTTCTAGACTGCCTCTAGAAAATTTGTCCTTGTAATGTCTGTTTTAGCTGTAGAGAAGATGTGACTGTGCTGCTGTAGTTGTTAGCACTGTACCTGGGAAATATCCGAGTGTCATTTAGCCATGGGATAATGTCATATAGGACCCTGAAAAAAGGGCATTTAAATGCTGAAAACATTTCTAGAAGGACATCTACATGTGTCAGGTCTTTTCTTCTTACTTCCAAACATAATTCACCCATTAGTTGAACAGGATGAGCCAAATTAACATGTATTTGGGCTGGTGATTTTAAAAAGTGTATGGTTACAGGGCTCTGACAGGATGTACTCAAGGATTTTATGAGTAACTTTATTTTCCTCCATGCTGCTGAAGAAAATATTGGAACTTCACTTTTGAACAGCAAAGAGCTACATGGAAAATTACATGTCCCTCTTGCTTTTTTCCCTAGATGAATAAATCAGCTGTTAATTTGTAACTGTCACCTGTCCAACCAAATAGCAATATTACACAGTAACACTTACAGAAAGGCTGTTAGGGCTGAAGTGGGCAGAAATGTCAAAATAGAATAGGCAACAGCCACTCTCTAGCCTTACAAAAACTGAATTTTGTGCCTCATTTCTTGTTGAAAAAAACACGTGGCATGACTGGTGACAACGTGGGGAGCTACCACATTACTTGTCATATGATTAAGCGCCTGAGCTTCCGAAGTTGTTTTCAGTAGGAAATCTGGAATTAAAAATGCTGAAATGAAGGATGCATCATAGCACTGATTGAAGCGGTACAGAATATATAAGACCGTCTTAGTCCTAATTTCCCATACATGATGTTATGAAGAGAGGTCAAAAGTGACAGTGGACAAGGAATAGACAGCAGGGGAAGATGCCTGATCTTGAAAGGAATGGGCAGAGCAGTTCAGCAGACACTCAAAGGGAATGAGTACTTTAAGTCATGCTATAGGGAAGATACAAAAAAATCACATAAAAACCAGTATTGGGCCAGATCAGATGTCTGTATCTCCTGTGTGGCCAACAGGAGCCATGAACACAGGCAAGCAGATAACAAACTTCTGCAGTTTTCCCCAAGATATTCCTCAGCCTTGAACAATTTTCATCTTAAGGACTTACCAAGTTTGATTCCTCTCACCTTCCCAAGCTGTTCATCCACAGACTCCCCTAAACCAGGGCACCCGGTCCACTATAGAGGCCTGCTCACCTTAATTCTTCCTTAGCAATTATTTTCCTGTCTCCAGTTATTATCATGCTGAAGTTTGAAGTTAGGTTTTATTGATGTCATATTTTGCTCTAGGTTTTGTGTATGTACTCGATGTCTACACCAAAAACTAGTTAGATGTAGATATTGATATGCATATACACTTCTGGATATAAAGATGTGTATGAAGTAACTAATTTAAAAATGCTATTGACTAAAGTTCCTTGAACAGCCTATTACTGAGTTAAAAAAAAAAAAAAAAGCAGAAGAAAAAAACCAAATAATATTTAAGTAAAGACTCAAACTAAATAGAGCCAAAGATGTCAGAATTTGAAATCTTATCCTGAACATACATTTCTCTGAGAATATACATTTGGGAGACTCAGAGCATGCCAACTAAAATTATTGCTATTTGTGTAATGCAATATTGAATACTTTTACTTTAAAGATGATTGCTATTGTTACAGAATGCACATAATCATGTTAAGTTCAATAACATCCAGTACCATAGTCCTGTATAAGGGACAATTTTAATTTCTTTAGGGGGGTGAATCCATTGATTTTCCAGGTTTCTTTGCCACTGTTAAGGGATCAAAATTTTATAAAACTCTTAGCATATCCTTTTTCTTGCATTGATTTGCTCTTTTCAGTAAGCCAGGAAGATGTAAAACATTTTAAGCCCCTTTCTTTCAATGTTCCCATTAGTGAATAAAAAAATCTGTTTTGTGGCTGAAATTTACAGGCATGAGGCAAGGGAACATGGCACATCTCCTTTCAGAAGATGGGTACTTTGGTTCATAACATCTTCTTCCTGAGTGGATTCAACAAGTTTACCAGGTAATGAAGCATTTGTATTCAAAGTCTCTTCTCTTAGGAATACCTTGTCTCTAAGGGTACTTGGTGGTGTTTGGAAGAAGCCTAATTTCAGTAAGCTAAATTTCCATGAAGTGAACTGGCAGAAAGAGATCATAATGCGTTTGCATATGAAATGGCCAGAAAATGTCACCAGGAGACAAAACCAGAATACTACCCATGGGTTCTTGTATCCTGATGCATCAGAAAAACTCTGTTACAGTGTAAAATACCTACGAATTATATGCAGTGCCTCTTTCCAGAAGGTGTGCTTAGGCAAATGAAAACAATTAGAAGATATATTAAAAGATATATTATATATCTTTCTGGGCAAGAAGATTACATTTTTCTACACACAGACTGTAATAGAATGCAGCAAGCTAAAAATTTGTGGCATCTCCGGTCACTGATTAAATTCTCATCTGAAGGGTGTTGGGTAAGCAGTAAATGGGGCCATTTTCAACCCTGGGAGAATCAATGCCAACCTCACATTAAAGAAGAAGAGTGGGTGAAGAAACAGCTGCAGAGATGAGCTGAGGAGGGCTTACTAGAACTAAAGAAAGAATGGCTCATTTATAATGCATGAAGCCCCTTGGCCTTCATTAAAGGCTAAGTATGCTGTCTTGTATACTGCCTTACCCCAGAATCCTTATGTCCTTGGTTTTGGAAAATGTCCAGATGAAGGCCATAAGGATATGTAAGAGTAAAGCAGAATGTGATAATAGCTTTGAGGTTGTAACTTGCTCAGCCTATGGGACATGTGAAAGGAATCCAGCTGGGATATACAAGCACCCATGAGAGAAGTGAGAACTAAATTGTCATGAAAGTTACATCAGGTGCCTCCACCACAAAGCCCACGGTGGGTGTGTGTGTGCAGTCAGCGGTGAAGGTGACCAAGGATGGAGGAAATCTGCTCTGACAGGAAAACAGTACCAGGAAAAGAGATGGTCTTCAGACAGACTCTCTGCTCAGGGCTGTGCAGCAGGGTTGTGTGTTGAAAAGCAACTGTTGGCTGCTACGTGTCCCTGCAGAAGTGCTGTGAGGTGAAAACCTCTGGGGAACATCAGTCTAGCCAGTTGGCTTTGCTGCCTGACTGGTTGTTGCAAGACAGAAGGTAGGGAAAAGTGGGGGGAGTTAAGCTGAATTAGAGAAAAAGACACGAGGTGTACCTGCCAGAGAGTTACAGACAAAGCCTGCAGTTAAAGTAGAAGATGTTCAACAGGTCATTTGGAATAATTTTTCAGCTGTGCATGAATATTGCACTGAATGCATAGAACTGGGTGGGAATTTCCATGCATCAATGCATCCATGACTAAAGGGCATCATGAAGAACAGGAGTTAAATTCTTATACTGACAAGCTGAAACTAATGTGACTAGAAACATAACCATCTATGGATGCAGGAGATGTTGTAAAAGAAGTTGTTAAGCTTCTTAAAAAAAGCAAGCATTAACATCAATTGCTAAACTGCAGGCCTGAAGAGCAGTGAATTTGAAATTGAAATTTGTGGGGTAGTTGGAGCAGTAATAGAGTGATGAGTCTTCAGTGGGTGGCATGCTATTTTAAATAGCTCTTATAAAACCACCTAGATGAAAATTAGATGATTACAGAAATGGTGCTGATTTACGCCAAAGAAAAACCTTCCTTCCAACTATAAAGATTCATTAAAGTATCAAC
This sequence comes from Gymnorhina tibicen, assembly GCA_013399875.1. Taxonomy (NCBI): domain Eukaryota; kingdom Metazoa; phylum Chordata; class Aves; order Passeriformes; family Artamidae; genus Gymnorhina; species Gymnorhina tibicen. Next base: position 98,195 of record VXAZ01002002.1, on the reverse strand, counting down.
AAATTAGTGAGTAAAGAAGCACTTGCATATATAATCATTCAAATTTTTCTTGATGTCCCTCAGTGAGACTATTAAAGAAAACCAGGCACCTAGAGTGTGAAAGGTAATGTTCTGCTGTGCTTTGGAAGTGGGCTAGGAGACAGCAAAATTCAAAGGATAAAGAATGAGCTTTCATCTAGAAATGAGATTAATAGTGAAGTGTTTGCAATGCATCTGCTGTAACTGAGTCTGTTTATTAATAATCTCACAGCAGGGCATACTAGCAAAATTTGCAGATGATGCTAAGTGATTTAGATCAGTCAGGAATTCAGATATGCAGACATGACAAAATGAAGCCACCAGGCAATGTCTGTGAGTTTAATTCTTGTTCTGGTTTTCTTTTCTTTTTTTTTTTTTTGATCCAAACCAAAGTCATAAGCATTGAAAGAAACTGTGAAGTTCCTTGCAGCACTGGACTGTATTCTAAATGAAGTGATAACAGTTTCAGTGCAAGACTTGCAAGTTATTACATATGGTCCAGAAGAAACCTCTGCTTAATATCAATGAAAGAAAAAGGGTTTTGATTAAAAAAGGGGCAACAAGAATAGGGCAGAATTCTATATGACTGTCATATCTCAGTTCTTTTCACCCCCTCACTCCTAATAATGTTTGCAGTTGTAGTCTGCCAGTCCTCATCAAAGTGCAGCCTGTGAAGGAAATCAGTTCCACGTAAAGAGCAGCAGATATGATCTCCAACAAGGAAATATTTCCAGAGACTAAGAAAGATCAATGAAGACATTAATAAGAGAAAACAGAAGCTGAGAGGCTCATGAGAAATAAAGGAATAGTCATCAGTTTTAAATAAAAGAGCTTTAATGCAAGAAAGAAGAAACTGTGAAGACAAAAGTTTTGAAATAGAAAAATAGCTATTCATGCACAGCATGTAATGAACTTGCATAATTTTCTGCAGGAATATTAAAGAAAATAGTTCATGAAGACTGTCAAACCAAAAAATAAGCATGCCATCAAAATTCAGTATAATACTCAATCGATAAAAGTTTGGAAAGAACTGCATTTTTACAACAGTGCTGACTCAGAGATATGAGCTAACCTCTGTATAGGGTTAGGAAAATTATTTTCACTGTAAAGCTTTTTCATATCCTTGTACAATAACAGTTACATCTGCAGTGGGGGACACATTTTATGACGGACCTTTATTGTGCTTTTATTCTCCTCCATTGAAAGACTCAGGCCAGTGGTATCCTTCAGCCTTGGAGATCTATATTGTTATTTAATTATTTCAGAAATCATTCCAGGCAGCAATTGACCCTCTTCAATGTTCAAAAGCTTTGCATTAAATATGCCATCTGAATGGCACTCAAGCTGTCGTCTGCTTCCTTGGCAAAGGTAATTTGGGAAAGACTGGATGGTACTTAATATGGGAACATTATTTCTACTGTGTTATTAGCATCCATAACTTAAAATTAAATGAGAAGGAAAAGAAATATAGAGAAGCTCCAAAGAGAAATAGAGGAGAGTAAGTGTTCTGAAGTGTCTTGTTTTGAAAGACAGGTGTCTACTAAGGAAGGCAGGAGCCTCCCTTGGAATGGAAAATGTAACCTCCTTCCCTCCAAATTATTGTAATTTTGAAATTAAGGGGCTTTCAGGCAAAGATATGAGGAATAGGAATAACAGTTCTCTACTAATATATATACATACATACATATAAATATATAGCAAGGCAAACCAAACAGCAATAACTATGTCAGTAACACCAAACAGGACCAGACCCCAGTGACCCCTTCCCGGCTGTCAGGCCCTGTCCCCTTGGGTGCAGTGACGCTCACGGCCGGCAGGGGCGCTGGCGGCTCCCGCTGGGCAGGGCGGGTGCGATGGTTCCCCCGCGCCTGCAGGGGGCGCTGTGGGGCGAGCGCAGGGAGCACGCGGCAATGGCAGCTGGGCTGGGNCAGCAGCAAAGAAACGGCGGGGGCAGGGCAGCTTCCTCCCGGCAGAGCAGGGAAAAGCGGGCTTGGGGTCCTGGGGCCCCCTGAGGCACCCGAGCAGATGGTGAAAGGGTCCCTCTTTTTAGTGAGGTATGGTCTTAAAAATAGGGTCCCAGCGCAGCGGCTGCTCCAGCAAGCAGAGCTCCCACTCACGGCAGAAAGAAGGTAGCAGAAGGCAGAACTCTGCCGTGGTGACAAACTCCTCCCCACAGCGACTGCAGAGAGGACAGTTAGGTCCCTCCCCCCTGTTGCCAGACCTTTTGTCTCTCTTAAGCACCCAGCAATTATCCCTTAGTATGGGGAAAAAATTCTTCAAGAGGAAAAGAAAAGAACAAAAGAAAGGAACTCCCAAAACCCCAACATGAGGATACAAAACTAATATAAAGGTCAACAGGATGAAGATGAGACACTTGGAAATTAAGAAATGTCTTGTATTAATGTATTATCACAATTCCCATTGACAATCCAGTAAGTTGTCCTTGCCGCCTTCCTTCTTCTCACCCCAAATTATTTAAAAACAGCCACCTACTTCTCTGTGACTTCACTTTCCAACTGGTCCAGGCGAGCCCCACCTTGCACGAAATGTATCAGCACCAGCTGCTTTTGAAGGTCGTGTAATGCCTCTGCAGAAGGAGAGTCAGGTGATCTTTATTTCACCCTAGCACCATCCACTCTCATTTACGGACGTGGAGGCTCCATGTAGAGATGTAATTTCTGTTTTGCAGGCAGAGACCTGGCAGCAAGGTTATTTTCCCAAGGGGGTACAGCCTGCGGAAGCCAAGGCTGCCAAACAGATGCCACATGCCTTAGGTCAGGCTCAGCTGTTGCATGTCTGGGAGCTACCTGGGTCCAGGTGGGAGAGAGGGGTAAGGGATTAGCTCTGGGCTCCTGCTGCTGAGCCGGAGTTGTGTTGTCCTACCCTTCCCTTGGCATTTGGAGCAGAGGAAGAAGAAGCTCCTGTATGCCAGTTACAGCATGGCTAGAGCTTGCTGAGCTCACTGAAATGGAGGGACTTCGAGCTCAGACTGTATGAAGATTTGTTTTATGCTTTTTATCATGGATTTTAATTCATGCAATGCAGCACCATTTTAAGGTGTTTGTAAACTGGAGTGAGAATTTATAAACTGAATCGGGGGGATTTGAAACGGAGGTGCATAGTAAGCACTCTGCTCTGAACATACAGTAATGAGGTTGTTGGGGGAGAAGATAAAGATTTTTACAGTAAGACAAACAACTCTGACTAAATAACCTGATAAATAAGGAAATGTTCCTAGTGCCAAGGTGCAAGCAGTCACACATGGCCGAGTTCCCTCCCTTCCTAGGGTAGGTCAGGGCACATCTCACCTCTGCTCTTCTTTCCCTTCTCCCCAGCACATCTTCCCCATGCTGAGGATCCTACCTGTGACAGGAATGCAAGGGGACAGAGACACTGACTACAATTCAGTAGAACCCCAAATAGCACAATGCACTTGCTTTCCATTTATTAGGGCTATTCCCCAGCTTTCTGAAGACTAAACAGAGAGCAGACTACAGAAATCCTAAGTGAAACACGGATTTGAGAGGCTGTACTTGCACACTTGTACACCCACAAGTGTGGGTGCACACTTGTCCTTTTTCTCTTCCCATATCTGAGCTTTCCACTGGATATCTCACCAAATGCTTTGTTTTGCACAACGATTGCTGTCAAGCTGCTTAACCAGCACAATCTGCCCGGAGCTGTACCAGGACCTGGGGAGGCTGTGTCACATCCTCAAGGCCTCAGCAGGGAAATGTGAGATGTTTCCCTTCAAAAGCCCTCATGTTCCTGGGCTGCCTTGCACACTCCAGAGAGACATGAGCTCTGCTCTCAGGGAGCAAGGTAAGAATACAGCTCTGAGTGCCTTCCTAATGCAGTTTTGATTTATCTGCTGAGCAGCCATCAGACTCCAGCTTTATGCTTATTTATAAGCAGGCTTTTAAAAACAAAATGTTTTTCTTTAAATGGTTACTACTGAACTTTTAAAAGTCTGTAAGGCCCTTTGAAGCTACCAAATGGCACAGGGTAATATCATCGTCCAGCAATACCTGCAGACTCACGATGTTTTTCAAATCTGCTCGTTCCTCATTACACTTATTGAGATGCCAGAGAGCCAGCCAGGTTCAGATGTCACTGACAGAGTCATCACCGGGGAATGTGGTGTGATGAGGAGGAGCAGGATTCATGTCCCAGATCTCAATAAGGTTTAAAGGTTTTAATGACCATTACAGGAAGTAGGTTCATACTCTGAACTGTGATAAATTAAGATAGTTCTGCATATTTCCAGACACTTAGGAAAATTTATACCTCCCTGGTTTTGTACTAGCTGAAGATGTAAGGCAGGGCCGTAATTCAATAATAACAGCATGAATTTTGCTATTGAGGTCAATGGGATCCAGCCATCACAACTTTAAAGCAGCAAAACAGCGTACAATTGATTTCAATGTACTGTTCTCTTCTTCCTAAGGACACTTTTTTCCTTTGATGTTGTATTTGAAGAGTTTGTAGAAACCTGCAGCTAGCAGAAAAAATTGAAGTTTGGAGTTTGGTTTATTTGAACCTCGTCGTGTTGGCAGGAAAGTCACAGTGGGAAATATCAGTAGCATTCTGTAACCCAAATGAATAAATCGATTTTCTGAGTTAAAGGCACCAGGCACAAAGGGTCTTGCTCTTCTGCAGCACTTCCAGGGAAAACACTCCTGACTGGACTACCATCACAGAGAATTCGATTTCTTTCCTAAAATACCAGCGATTATAATTTCCTTTTGTGTTAGAAATTGGTTAGCACTGAGGCTCTGGAGAGAATTAAACCGAATTTAGCTGATCAATACACAAAGCTTATGCAACCGTGTTTTCTTCCGGGTGGGAGAAATTCTTCGATCCATCATTGTTCAGCTTCATTCTTCAGTGAATTAACATCTCAAATGACTGTTCAGGTCACATAGGTTCAAGTCGCTAAAGCAGAAGCAGCTTTGCGTCTTGACGACTGCTATCAGGCAGCAGGGAAGGTAAATAAAGGGGTTTGTTTAATGTTTAAAAGAGCGCACTAATGGACAATTAGCCGGGGGATTTGAGAGTAGTTTTAAATCCACAAAAAAGCAAAGCTTCAAACACTCAACAAACTCTGGGCTGTGTTTTGGGCTAACACCACAGTACACATCACAGAACCGCAGCGCTGATGGTGGCGGGATTGTCACAGCTTCTGCCGGGAAGTGGTGACAAAAAGTTGGAGGTGTCTTGAAGAGAGTAGTAGATAAGCGAAGTAAGTTTGCAGGGCAAGGAAACATCTATGCTAAAGCATTTGCCCCAAGCTTCTGACTTTGACTGACTCGCATCTTTAGCCAGTCGAGGCGGCGATGCCACTGTTTATAATATAGATCATGTAGGAAGGAACATCGAGACATCTGGTTCAAAGAAATCAACACAGTCATGCAGTACTTCAAGTCCTGCTAAACTCTTCAGAGTGAGTAGATCATATTTTAAAGAACATGGCTAGGAGTTATTTCCTATTTAGAGTGGGCTGAAAAACAGTCCACACTGTTAATGCTGCACGTTGCTCACAGCATCCCTGCTGTGAATGAGCACATTGAAAAGAAGGAAATGTAATTTTAGAGAAACAGCTTATTTTTGAGGTGTTTCAGTGAAATTCTGCCTCTGAAAATAAGGTGAGGTAACACAATAGGACTGGCTTTTCACTGTGTCCAAAGTTAGATGGCATCCTCACTAGAAATGAAAAGCAGAAGGGAAAAAAAAGGAAAAGATGGCACATGTGCTTGAAAAGAAAAAAAAAGCTATATTCTAAGGGTTTTTTTTTAATTTTAAATTGCTTTTAGCGGTCAGGGTTATGGAGTTTGTTTTTCTCTTGCAGAAACATATCCTATTTCTGAAATAAAATTAAGTAACAAGCAATTAACTAAATTACAGATCTTTTGTCATAAGTACCAGACCACTTCTCAGTTTTCTGATCTCTAAGTGGGTTACTTGACCCCTGACGAAATTGGGTGACAAGATAAAAAAAAGCCAAACAAAAAACAAAGAAAAGAGGATAAATATATTTTTTTCAGCTGTGAGACTGAATCCATACAGTTCAGATTACTGTTCTGAACTTGCCAGTGAAACATATGATAAAAATAAATTTAATAAAGGACTAAATTAGCTGATCTGGGACAAAAAGTCCTTCCAAATTAAGTTCGACAGATATGAGACATTCATTTGACCATCAATCTGTTAAAAGAAATCTGAAAAAAAATCTTAAAGATCTTCTGCTGATACTATCGTCCCAGTGAATTATTCGGCTGCTGTGAAAAACGGGGCATTCAGTGTTGCCTGTTTGTGATAGCAGCTGCTAATTAGGAATTTTACTTCCTCCCAGGTTGCCATTTTCTAAGTCATACTCATCAGCTTTTGAGATGCATTCCCCTGCTAAAGTGTAGAGTGCAGTAACAAGTTAACATTTTCCAGACATCGGATAGATTCTTGCTTTCTGTACATTAATAGACCCAGCTGAATCCTTAGTCCACATTAGACCAGGACAAGGATGTCAATAACATAAAGTTTTCTCAGCCAGAAGTGCAGTGAACTGACATTTCCTGAGAAGTTCAAATTTCTCAAAATGAGTAAATAAATCAGTTTCCAGGCAAGGCTCACACTATACATGGACAAAACTTGGAGTTGTGGGTTTGTATTTCTGTACATAAATGGGCTGCATGTTCCGATTATAAACATGTCAAACCTGAACAAATGACTTATTATGTCAACATAAAGCCCTTACTAACATTCTAAATTTTAAACTGTCAGAGAGGAAAGGTTATAGTACATGTTGAGGACTTTATTTGAGCACATCTTATTACATTATTTTCTTCCAGATTTATCAATAAAAGATGATGATGATGATGATGATTGCACCTTCTACAGTATACATACTACAGTAGAAACATGATGTGTTTAGTCCTTCCCAGACACAGCACACATGATCTGTGAATGCACAAGTGTTTCCTACTGTGAACATCTTTGAGATCTAAAAGAGACCTAAAAAAGAGAGAACCAGAAACTAAATACTTTTACTGCTGAAAGGTATTAAATTCTTAGTGAAAATATTATTAAAAGATTATTCAGTACTTTAAAACATCTGAAACTGCTTAATCTAAAACCCTCTGCAAATATCTGTAATTTTATTGGCTATGTGTGTGGTGCTGGAATCATTTTTTGGTTTGTCAAAATTCCGTGAAATTACATTCTGTCTTGAATCTTGTAGCGAGGTTTTCAAAGTAATAAGGTTTTAAAAAATGTTCCTTCTGAAGTATGTCGGTAGCGGTACCAGTTGTGAATTGTGCTGAATTTGTAATGAGGTTATGGCTGCAATAGCATCTGTGCTTAGGGGGCTGCATCACTCCTGACAGCAACACCGCAGCCCTGGCCAGCCCTGCAGCCGCTCCTGGCAGCCCACAAGCCGGCCAAAGAGCAAAACGCAGCTCTGAGGTGTTTATGGGCACACCAGACTGACTGACCACTGACAGATACGTAGCTTGGCACAGACAGCAGTAGTGATTGCAGACTCAGTGATTCCAGCCCCCACCTCCCTTCCTCGTCCCACCCCAGGTCGGTGACCCCTCCAGGAAGGAGTGCTTTAGTCCCTGGGGCAGTACATCATTAAAAGGGTTCAGTTCAGGGGTGGTTTTGAGCTCTGACAATCAACACTTGTTCCCAGGCTCCGTTCAGGTACTGGCATGGGGCTGGTGCTGGTGCCATCCATGCAATGCTGCTGCAACCCCTGTGTTGAGAGGGTTCAGTGACACATACCCAGACTGCCCTGTGTTTGCTGGCTGAGGACAGGGGACCGCAGTAGCTGAACCCCAGAAGAAGCCCTTAGTCCAGTTCAGATGAAAGTAGTAGTAGTCTGTTAGCAGCAGGAAGGCTGCAGGAAGAGCAGGAAGGCAGCAGGAAGTGCAGATAAGGTAATGCTGTGGTCCATAAAAGCACAGCGAGTGCCAGGAATGTGTGCCACCCTTGATTTTTTCCATGTCATCTTTCTTTGGTGGGAAGAGTGATGGGCTCACCACTGGTGTCATGAACTTCTCAGCTGCTACCACGCTTACAGGATGAAATGCATCCTCTCTTGTCTAACACCTAATTTTTTATAATCCGTTCTAACTGCCACTTAATCAGAACAAAACTGTGATTGTAACATAAGCATGAGCAGAACAGATGTTTGGAAACAGGTTTTTCTCCTTAGGAGCTGTGCTTCAGACAGTTTCAACACATCATTTTTTACTCTCCGTGGATTTTTGTATGATGGCAGCCAGGTGTAAATGTATGCTTCAAATCTGTAGAGCTTCTAACCCACTTTCATGGTCCATAAGAGACTTTTCTAAGCTGAAAACTTATTTTTGTTCCAAGGGTGACTTGGAGGTCTTGAGGGAGACTAGAACAACACTGTGCTCACAGTTGTGCCCTGGAGACAGAGTCAGCATCTTGTGGGAAGAGTAGTTAGCCTAACTTAAAGCCAGTAGGTAACAACAGGGCAGCAAACTCGAGTAATTTCTGGTGAATTACATAAAAAAATGAGCAAGCCAGAGGCTAAATTATTGCTAAGGTTTATGTAGACTTTTCAGAAAGTTAATCCAGCCTCTGATGCTCAAAGAATGGCAAAAGACAATTTAGAGTAAGGTTCTTTTCAAAGAACTAGTGTTTTATGTATTACAAATAGTTAAAATTAAGTAGCAGAAGATTCAGTGCCTTTGAAGCTTTGGAAAACTAATTTCTCACCTGGAATGTTATGGGAAATAAATACTGTTCAGACTGCAAGGAATTAAAACTGAGGTGACAAACTCGAGTAATAAACTGGAAGTGAGGGTTTCCAGCACACAGGCCTTGGACCAAGGAGTTAACTGGCCTGTAGGTATGCAACTCAATTAATAGCTTTATCACTCTTTTACACCTGATAATTTGCCTTTTTATGTAACTTTTTAATGTAACTTTTTTTAAATGTACTTTTCACATTCAAAGAGTACTTGAGAGTGAAGGAAGTTTGCCAGTTTGGAGGATTTTCAATTCTACCATTATCTTGCTTAGTTTACACTTCCTCCCTTTATTCCTGAGCCAATCCAAGTGTCTGCTTTCTATCTTGCAGGTGTACTTTCTCCAAACACATCACTTATTCAGGTTAGTGTAACCTGTGAGCCAACATTATTCCCTATTGCATACATGCAGGACACAGGATAAACACATCAAAATAATCTGCCTGGGTCTTGGAAACTTGTCTCAGACCCAGCAGCAGACTCGAAGCCTCAGGCACAGGGATGAATGAGCCAGAGAGGGTTAGCATTTGTGAAGCATTTTAAGAACCTCCAGCCAGAGGATCTGAGAAAGAGGAAGGATGCAGGCTAAACCTTTTCACTAAGGGAACATCAGACCAGCTCTCTGCTCTGCCTCATTCCTGAAGGGATGCCTGGCCAACTGGTTATATCCTCTGCAGCCATCTCTCTTATAGGATGTATAGGAAATGGCTGTGCAGGTCTGTAGCTATTCCCCTCCCCTAACTGCTGCAACACCAAATGGGTATGAAATGGCCTGAGCGTGACTGTAATCTTTGCAAGCTCTCCAGCTGGTCTGCCACAGCCTACCCTCTGTCTCCAGGATCAGCTCTCACAGAACAAGGCTGCATTGCAACACCACAGCTCATTTGAGTCCTCACAGTTCCCATTGCAAGACAGAAAAAAAACTTTGTAGGGCTATCAGTCTAGAATCTCTCATAAGAAAAACTCTCTACACGTCCCACCCCAACCAATCCTTGAGGCTGAGCCTTTTTTTTACTGAATTGTTTAAAAATTAATCAAAACTGAGAAGACTATGCAACTTAGAAACCCTCTGTACCTGTAACTTACAGAAGATGGGTCAATATTTCAGTACTCAGCATCAGGAAGAACTGTGGAGTTAGGTCTAAACCAGGCAAACCCTCATTTTTCCAAAGATAGAGCTGCTGACTAGCATGACAGAACCAGGCTCATCCTCTGATGTTTGGATTTGTGTCAAAAAGACATGATCAGTAAAATCACAATTTCAGATGATTAAACTCCCTGGAGTTTATCCACTGCTGGATTTTACAGAAGTTTTGTTCTTCTTTTCTCTTATTGAAGAAGCACATCTACCCAGTGACAACTAGGAATGAAGCTGCGATCTGGAAAAGTAGAGTCGTGCCATCTGGATGAGGTGACATGGGCAGGGACGAGTCATCTGCTTCCTGACTGCAGGCTTCTGCCTCTACCAGGTCAGGACTGGGCTGGGTAAAACCTGTCCCGCAGGCTGGCTTTTACTTACAGTCAGTAGTACTGGGCAGGACGTGTACAGTTAGCAAGGGGGCTTGTGGGGAAGCACATTACTTGCTATGAACCTTTGCCTTTTGCTAAATATGTTTGTGTAATCCTGAGGGATGCAGCCTGTCACTGAAAAATCTAATATATGAGATTTGACTTTGAAAATGCAGCACCACGCTCTGTAAATTTCAGCCAGGTCTATTTGGCTGCATTTCATTCATTGTTCCCTAGGAGAATTCTCTTTCATATTTTCCACAGGCGAAAACATGAGGGATAGTTTACTGTATTGCTCTAACATACAACTCTGGGAAAGCTTGAATGACTTTGATCATAAACCAGGAAACATTTCTCAGGCCTCAGAGAGACTTCACTGCAAGAAAAATCTTATGGAAAGAAAAACACCCAAATCCCCCTGCAATGCAAACTTTAAATCTGCAGCTGGCCTCATGGAAGAAGGTTATTGATACATGCCTTGAACACTCTTTTCCATGTGCACTGGGCATCAGCTGATAATGCTTAATTGTTCCTTTTACTACCACAATGTTTATTTTCTGGATGACTATCACTCATTTTTTATGTTTTATATCTGTTTACCTTCACAGTCTGCTGACAAGATGCTAGAAAATAGTATGCCTGTTCATTTTGATTCAAAGGTGTATTGATTTCTAAACAATATCAATTTCTTTGACAGCTGACAGCTTTTTCCTAGTGCTTGATTTGGATGGTGTATGAAGAATCAACTGCTGACCGCTAGACTGGCATTTATTTTATTGTCTACCACATAAATGTGTCTATGATTCACAATTTGTGTAAAAGCAAGACTTTTCATTATGAAAAACAATGTGAGTCAGATGTTGATGGGAGAAAACTCATTAAAACATAGTCAGGATAAGAAAACAAAATGGGCAAACCCCTTCAATTTGATAGTTGGTCTGTTGCAAGACTGAGTTGCTATTATTCAGTTATTACCTGTGCAAACACATGGTTTGCTCCCCTTATTTATATAAGAGATTTTACTCTTACATGAAGGAACTTCTGGTTATGTGCCTCTGAATATAGATGGCAACAAGAATATGGTCAAGCTCTTGTACTGGACTAGGTGAATCCCTGCAGTCCCTTTCCATGCTGTCAGCAAAGAACAGTTTACAATACAGACAGGGAGGGATAAAGCCTGCACCTCTTGATCCTGGTCCACACAGACCATCCAGACAGAGTTTTTCCTTGGTTTTGCTACAGATATGCACTAAAACCACACAAAGAACAACCACAGGTGTATGTGAAGGGACTCAGCTTCCCGAGTGCACACACATAGATCTGTTCTGTACTTGGTGTTACAGAAGGTAACCTCTGTGGCCTTTTGTGACTGCAACTGAACAATTTAAGTAGCAACACTTAGAGAAGAAAGAGACAAGCAGCTCTTTGTCACCGGAGCTTCATTGTCAGAAATGAAGGTACCATGGTGAAGCGCTGGCATGAAGCACTGCTTCTGTTGCTCATTCTAGAGTACTTTCTGAGGCAGAAACTGTAATGAGGGGGAATTAAGCCTACACACGGCTCACAGTGACCCAGTTTCATCTTATGCCTCTAATGAGGATTCTTCATAAGCTCATTTTTGAACAAAGTGCTAAAATCAGTACTTACATATCACACTTTTTAATCCTGAGAGATTCAATGTACTTAGAAGACAAGTAAGTCATTTATCTTTACACTATCTAAGCACCTGGCCTGTTGAGAGTGCACATGAAGTGCTTTAGCATTCATCACTAACCCCTTGAAACATCAAAATGATGCCAGTCCTGCATAGTGTCACTGCTGACAGAGAAAGGTGTCCTCTTCATGTGCATTAGCAGTCCTTGCCCGGAGAAAGGAGAAAACAGAACACTTGCAGCACTGAATGAACAGCCAAATTGGCCGGGTGATTTTTGCCTAGCTGCTGTGCACACTGAACACTGGGTAGCCTCCCTGATTTGTTCTAGGAAACACTGAAAATAGAGTCCTATTGCTCTTTTCATTTCACACGAAGCCCTGAGGACTGCTCTAACAATTTAACACTGAACTGTCGAATTACATTGCTCAGGAATGTTCTTTGGCACTGTTTAATTTACTAGTATAGGCATAGCCCAAGTCCCCCTAAGAAAACAGACCTTGAAAGATCTAGTAGCTGTAAGTAGTAAAGTCTCAGCAGAATGGAGTGCTGCAGTACATATGGGTGGAGGGGGTGCCTTTACCACTCCTGGGTTGATTTCGTGGGCATTGTAAGTGTTCACTGGTTGTTTCAGCTGCAGAAAAGGAATGGGTAAAGCTTTCGACACACACACATAAGATGCCATCTCTTCTCCTTTCATTTTTACCCCTTGCAAATGAAAGCCTTTCTTGAAGCTTTTAGCTCTGCCTGAAAAGACTTAAAGGGATGACAGGAGAGAAATGTGTCCGAGAATCCTTTTTTCTAGTTCCCGATAATGGCAAAATTCTCACTGATGTGAATGAACTTCTACTGCTGTAGATTTACTGTACATTCTTAATCCCAGCTGCCCCGAGGCAAGAACAACCTCAAATAGTTGCATGTTCTCTATTCGCTAACAAGCAATGCTTTTTCTGATTTAAAAGCAAAAGTCTGTAAGATATGACTTTTTGAACCAACTCAGCTGAAGAGAATGGTTTTCCCAGCTTTCATGTAGATCCAAGTTCTGGAAGTACTGCACTAGTTTTTTATTAATATTCTGCTCTTGCTTTTATCAATCTCCTCTCCATCACAAAAGCTCATCTGCAAACTGTTAGTGTTCCACTTTTGGAGCTCAGATTGGAACATCTGTTGCTTGTGAGTGGGGTTTGATACCAGTGAGAGATGACTGTATCCTCCATCATTTTATCATTTAAGGGGGAGAAAACCTGCCTAGCTCAATATGCTGCTAGAAAGCGTACCTGTCCCTTAAGTAAATAGACCTCTGTTTGAATTTCCTATCAGTCTGGAGACAAACAAAATAAAAATCGTGGGCTTTAATTGCTACCGATAAATCACCATGCACTGCTGTTGTCAAGGTGGGCAGACAATATAATTTCAGTATTTCTGAAAAAGGTATACTGGAAGAAACCCACTTTTTCTTTCATCTTTTCAGCCATTATTTGGATCTGTTATTTGATTCATTATTAAAACACATTACAGTTTGGTTTACAGTTCATTTCCTGTTTAAGAATACAGAGGCGATATTTCTGGGTAAAGTATTTAGGCATGTTCTTCTGCTGTATGCTGTATTATACCGATTGTTTGCTGTAGATTTGGTTTTGGTGAGAATACGTGATGAAGTCAAAATCTGCCCACTGGAGAATATTTTTAAAAATAAGTGAATCGGTATTGATGGTGCTTGCAACAACTTTTGTTCCCTTTTCACTTATAGGAATAGGTTATATTTGCTACAACAGTCATCAAGAAAAATACAGTACCAAGGACTTCTGCATGTGTCTAGTGCCAGGACTTCATTCAAGAAAGCAAATAGAAGCCTGTTTCACAGTACTACAAGTCTTGATAACAGATAGACAAGGACATATCTGCCACAAAAAATGTGACCGCATCCTCCCAGACCTCCCAAGACTGTTAAAAGTGTTGCAAGCACTTATGTAGGCACACTTGACAGAATTAGACCAGCTGGAATCTTTCATTTATAAAAGTGCTTGGTATTTTGTCCCCAAATACCAGCTTGTTCCATGCAGGCTTCACCTTGGCATGTTAGCTGGGTCTGGCTAGAGGTGCTGAGTCCTACAGCGAGGCTTGCCAGTCCTGGCTCGCTGTGCTACCCGAGTTTGAAGGCTTCTGCTCAGCTGGGAGCACTGGCAGCCCTCACTTGCTCCTGGCTGCAAATTTTTGGCAGCAAAATTTACTCAGCTTCAACTACAGAGCAGCACTGGATGCTGGACAACAGCGAAAATCACTTGCTTTTGCTTGCAAAAATCACAAGCTTTCTTGCAAAGTTATTGACTGGACTTGCTCTGCATGGAAAGCTACTCAAGTAATGTTTTACGGATTTCCACACACAAGCAATAGAGGTTGTTTTCAGACAATTTGTTAGAGGAAGAAGCTACATTTGTTAAAGCACTTACTGCAAATGTGGCATTAGCAGTACAATAAAGCTTCCTTAGTTCTTTCAGAACTGGTCAATAGAATGTCAAGAGAAAAAGTAGGAAATTATCTCATTCAGGGGTATGGTGAAGGTGTATGACTTTTTTATAGTCAAAATCTCCCTCCATTTTAGGGAAGGATTACTCTGAGGTACAGGAATATACAGTATATAGCTTGTACATGCACCTGTGCACCCCCAAACCTCAATTTCCTCTCTGATTCAGTGATTAGAAGGCAGATAAAATGGACACTCATATTCAGACTTCAGTGATGTCTGTTCCAGAGACTGACTGACTAGAGACCAAAGAAAGACTGTGGCAACATATTTCTCCCATCTGCTTGCTCTGATGTGTACAAGTGTGCACTCAAGAGTTCTCTATTGTGTCTAGTATGTTAAACAGTTTAAGAAAAATATAATTTGCCCTTTCCAAGCTTGCTTTGCTTATGAACAAAGGTGCAGAGAAGGGAAAAAAAAGGTAAGAATTACAAGTATAACTATTGAGGATGTTGTAGCATAAGTACCCAGTAGAGACCTATCATGCCCTTGTTCAAGCTGAGTTAGCACAAAGTCTTCTTTCATTCATGAAAAGAAATAAACTTGGGTACCTCAGTTATTGCTGTTCAGTAACTGATTAGTTTGCAGTACAAAATAAGTACAGCTCCTGGGATGTTTTGTTCTGGCTGCTCCCATGATGCTTGCACTTTACTTCTATTTTCACAAAGTAATATGTTCCTTTACTCGCCCTTACGGATGAATGAAAGCTCAGTTACTAGCACAGGAGTTACCTCTGGTGAGGAAACGTTTACTCAGAATAGAAGTATTGTGCCACCAGCTGTGTTAAATTGCTGCCTCTAAGCTATTGCGGGACAATTCAAGCCTGTTGTAAAATAGATAGCAGGAAGGCATGTGTGTTGCCAAGGAAACCCTTGGCTGCAAGTTTATTGTATAAATAACACCGGGTAGGGGAAGATGTGGCTAACAGAAGAGTGGGGAAAAAAATGAAGTGCCTGGCATGTCTCAGTGCCTGGGGGAGGGTTTTAAGCAGAAGCAGTGAAACAGATTTACCAGTACAGCAGTTGATCTTTCTTCAGCTGGGAAAAGCAAGGAGAGCAGGTCTGTCACACACAAGTGACCGGGGAAGAAAATAGAGGCTGTCAGTAGGAATATGACCATGGTGGGCAAGTCCATGCACTGAAGGGTGGAGAAGCAAGAGTGGCCCCTGCACCTTCTCATACTCACTAGAGGAAGAGAAGCTGGTGTAAACCACTGAAGGATTTGCTCAGAGCTACACAAGAGAAGAGGCAGATGAAGGTTGTAGTAGCAAGTAGAAAAGTGAGGGAAATATGAAAGAGGGGTACGATCATAATATATCTGAGCATTGGGACAGATTCAAAACCAACAGCAGGACATTTATGTACTCCAAAGATTATCTGTGTATAACTTCTTTAAGGTTTGTGGACAAGGATGATACTAGAATTCAAAGAAAAGCAGCAGGCAATGAATCCAACTCACTGCATGTCACACACATGCCAAGACAACAGGAGTGTGTGCCTAAAGCTTGTCTCTTCTTCTAGACCTTACAGAGAGTGTCTGTAATTCATCAGCAATTTCAACAGTCATTAATGAAGTAGTCGTATTAGCTTTCATTCATTTTATTGTCTTTATGCTTCATACAAAGAACCTGAGCACTGCAGTGCTCTGAGAAGTACAGCTTGGGTAGTGGGGTCTGTCAGAGAAAGCAAAGGGCTTACAGCTCAGGAGAAGGGCTGGTTTCCTTCCTGCCAGTGATGGGAACAGGTCGTTTCAGTGCCTCATACCTTACATGACTCATTCAGTAAAATGGGATAACACTGCTGTATCTGTAAAGCAGTTTGAGCTATGGGTCAGAAGAGTAGTCTATGAGTTGACAGCATTATTAATTTCAGTGCAAATCAGGTGCACACGTACTTCAGGGCAGATGAGCAGCAAAAGTACTCTCTGGGCTATGGTGCCTGGGATGCTCCAGCACGAGCTGTCACAGTGACCAGAAAGATCTTGCCGATCTGGACTCCTTTCAGACCGCAGATGGCTAAAGCAAAGACAGGCTGGATGGGAGGCAGCAAGCATTTGACACTTGGGATCATTGCTGTTCACCTTAGACAACTGGCTTTGGTCACTGATGGAGTGTGGTGTTGTTCCTAAACTGTACCAGCTGCCCCGTCTGCCAGCTACCACCTGTGCTCAGTGAAAACCCACTGCTCTTCCAGTGGGATGACCTGGCCGATTCCTTGATATCTGGCTATCATATCCAGCAGACATCCAACAGCCCGGACTGGTGAACACAGTCTGTGTGACGTGGCGTTGCTCTGTACCCGTGTTCCAGGCTGTGCCGGTTGGGCACGTATCGCTCAGCTGCCACGGGACACAGAGACAGCGCTCCTGGCCTTGCTGATGGCCATGCTTGTGGAGGGGAGACAAAGAGGTGGCTGCAGGCATAAAAGCACATTTGGCCGATCTCCTCCGGTGTATCCCCTTGCCATGAGCAGAAAGGCTCAGGATAAGGGAAGAAACCATTTCAGTTTGCAGCCTCTAACAGGAATCTAACAGGAATGCAGCCATGAACTGTGATCACATTTCAAGCCCCAAGGAATTTGTACTCATTGCAATTCAGATTATTTTATATTAAACAATATACATGTATTTTTTTTAACTTAGCCAATGCTTCCCATTTTCTTCTGTAATTTTTTTTTGCATCATAAGATCTCACAGTTCTAATTGCTTATTTAACACCCTTGTGTGAAGGCTGTTGGTCCCTTTGGAAGCATTGCAGAGCAGAATCTCAGCATAGGAAAACCTCTTCTGACTGTGGAAGGACTACTGAGATCTGCTGTGTACAATTTGCAGGCCTGAACCCACGATGCCCAGAAATATTGTGAAACTAAGTCCAGGCATTTGGAAACACCTTCCAAATGCTTCAAACCAAGTTAGGAAGCATCTGGTTTAACAAAAGTTGTCCAAAATACAATGTCCCTTTCAGGAACTTCATCAGGTCTCCTCAGACACCAGGGCAAATGGATGAACCCTTAAGGTATTTTGCTTTTGGAAGGTGTCATGCACCATTCAGCACCGTCATATTCAGTGCTTATACAAGAGCATTTCCTTGAAGTGAAAGTCACAGTTGCTGGATTTATGATACAATTTCACTAACTGGGCAAGCTTCAGAACATACTGTAAAGTCACTTGGGGAGAAAAATAATCTTTCATGCTTAATTTACTATATGAGTGAATGAGAAATGAACCTATTATCTTTCTGCAATAAGTTGTTTTATTTTTCAATTAAGCTGGAAATCATTCACTCAATTTTACCTTAATGAATGAATGTCTCAAGTCAGCATCCATTTTATAAAAAATATTTCAGAGCAAGTTATTTTTGCTAAAAGAGATGGTGGCTTTTTTCCTGTTTCAGACATGCCATTGCTCCGAGGTATAAGATGGAGAATCTAGGATGAAATAGATACTGCAATTAAAAGTGTATGTCACTGCCAGAATATCTTGGAGGATTCCTTGCCTTTCCAGATTATCCGTTCCTATTTTAACAAAATACTTATGTCTAGGTGATGCTATACTATTCCATCCACATCTCTGGAATTGTAATAAATACATACTTTGTTCCATTTCATTTCAGTCTTCAATAGTGTCAGACTCTGTAAACTGTTAAGTTGAAGTGCAGCTAGAAATCCTATATTGTTTAATGTTACTCTGAGCTGTTCCTTTAATTCAGTTTCATTTTGCTGTCTCTATACATGTAATAAATACCAGTTTTACAGGAAGAGTTCTTTTATGTAGTAATTTATAGACATATGTGATTTTAAGCTTTGGTGAGTTCAGGATTCCTCAGATGAAAAAATACTAGAATAATTCTCAATGGAGAAGCTGGTAGGTCTCGTATATTTGCTGGGCACTGAGAAATCAAGGATTTTTTTCATTTTTGTTTTGATGAGAAGAAACAAGCAGTTTATGTGGATTCCTGCTTCATGGGAATTTTAGTATTTCAGGCGAGTCACCACCCTTTGCCTATAAAACACATTCCAATTTTTAGTATGAATTTTGATAACATTTCAGATATTCAATTCCAAACAACAGGAAAGCCAGAGATTTTCACTTGTTTTCTCCTCTAAATGAGCGATTCATATTTTTTCCTCTAACATCAGCAAACCTGTTAAATGCTGAGGTTTCAAAATCTGTTATGAATTTTGTCCTTGCTCTGGTGATTGTTCTGAGTGGTAAAGTGCAACCTAATATATGATACAGGACTGGCAGTCAGGGAAGTGGGATGTTGAGTGAAACCCAAGTCATGCTCTACCCTATTTTGTTGTGGATTTGAGTGGGGCCAAGACTTTACTTCTGTTCTCAACCTTGAGTTACATCTGAATTCATGAAAAGGGTTCTGATGAATTAAAATTGCTGAGGCTGAATTTGGATACCTGGACTGAAGAAACTTACAGCCAAGACTGCCACTCCGTCCCAGAATACTTTTGCTGAAGAAATGGTGATGGTGCAGCATGCTTAAGTGCTTGGTGCTGTGGAATTTCCTGCTCCTGCTGTACAAATCATCTGATGTATGCTGTGTATCTATATTGTTGGACGGGTTAAGAGCAGTAGGAAGAGCAGCAATTGGCCCTGGTCCCCGCTCCCAGGGCATTAAATGTTGACTGTGGTACACATGAACAGTGATCCAGGTGAAGAGAGTAACAGAAACATCTACATATGAAGAGGGCAATTGTTTCAGGTTGGCTTTGTCTTGCCTTTAGTTGTTTTTAGAGGCTATATGTTTTGACAGGAGCCACATATCAAATATAATGCTACTAGTGGACTTCATGGAGTGACATCTGTTATTCATGACATGTTTTCATTTTCTCTTGACATTCTGCTTGCTGAAAGACACCTTCCTGAAGTTAAAAAAAATCAAATAATCCTTGTGGAAAGGCAGAAATGGAGAAAAGAGAATGATCGTATATGCAAACACATGCAAACAAAGCCCTAACGGATTCCTAAAGACTCTCATTATCAAAGTGCATTACAAAACACAAACAGATCAGTGCTGTGGTCTGTGACTGCCAGAGCTCTCCTCCACTAAAGAGGCACAGTCAAATTCCTCTTTCCTTTGCCCAGTCAATCTTTGTATCATTTCTGAAAAGCACTCTCAAGTGCATCTCTCAAAATCATTTCAGGCAGCTGCCCCAGCTTTCCCTTGCCTATCAGGAGTTGTGCTGGCACATTAGCCTCCTTGTCTTCAGAAGAAGTGAAAGGCCAAAAGTCCACAGAATAAACTGCAGATGAGGCAGACTAATTGGTCTCAAAATCGAAACATATGGCTTCTTTCAGTATCTTGACTTTTTAAATACTTGTTTAAAGTAAACATTTGCAATTCCTCATGAAAGGCACTTTCCTCCCCGAATCCTCTTGACCCTCAGTGACCTTTCTTACCAATTGCACACTGCTTTACCCTTGGGGATGATTAAATCTTGAGAGGCTTTTTTTCTTTTCTTCTTTTATTCCCCACATTTGTCTCTGAGGACTAACTTAAGAACTGGCTTGAAGAAAGCTAACCTGGGTCAGAAGGACAGAAACACACCAGATGCCCACCTGAGCACCCCACATGGGTATCTGAAGCCAAGGCCGGAAGGGAAGGTTCACACATCATCACAGAACTTTGTATTTTAAGAAATGGACAACAAAAAATCACCAAACACTGATTCACCAAAGCTAAGTTTTTGAGCTAATCTTTGAACTGAAAGCCCGCTTTTGTGTCCAGTGGGCAGAGGAGGAGCATGAGGGGAGGAAAAAGATGGCCTGAGGCAATGTCATCACTGAGACAAGACATTTTAAAAATATGGCCTATGGCTGTTGTCTCCTCTGACAACAAAAAGGCTGACAAAAGTGATTGACTCCAGGCTATAATCACTGGCAAAGGCAGGCAAAGCCTCCCAGTTTGTCTCCAGGGTGTCAGCACACGAAAGTTGATCGAAGTCTCTCTGAAGTCACTTAATTTGTAATTTGTGTTCCAGGCTCAGAGTCATTCCCAAGCCCTTGTACAATTGTTAGTTAGGCAGTGTCAGAGCTTGTGCCAAGGCCAGACATCTCACAGCTGCTCACACCCTGGCACAGAGAGCCTAATGCTTGCTAGCAAGACCAGGAGGAGTTGTTGTCTGAGTCTAGGCAACAATTGTTCCAGCGTTTCTTAACATTCTTGTTGTCAAGAAGTTAGGAAGATTAGCTCCTGTAAAGCTAATAATTTTGTTTCCAAAAGCTCTTCTGCCTAACACTTCTGTCGAGTTAGATGCCAGCCTGCTCCTCCCATTCCCAGTGCATAAATAGAAACATCCTGGTGGGGCTGCAGCATGTGACGGGCAGCACCCACTGTCCAGAGCCGTACAGAGGCAGCAGCAGCATCCCCACATTCCTGTCAGCAGATGGGTGAGTGTTGTAGTCCCCGAGCCACCAGCTGGGATGGCTGAGGAACCAGGGGGCTCAGCAGCTCAGTGGTGGGTGAATTCAGAGATCTAACACCACTCACAAGACAGCTGGCCAGGATCCCCTCACCTGGTCTTGTGACCTGTGTGAGGAGGGTCCCCCTGGTTGGTCAGCAGCCAGACAGTCACTCTAACCTTGGGTCACACCACATTGGCCCTCAGCTGTTGTCCCTCCCCTGTCTGTATCCCTTGATAAGGAACTTGGTGGGCGGAGCCCGCCCTCTTGCTACCTGGCCAGCCTGCGTGCCGGTCAGAAATAAAACATCGGATCCCTCGCAAGAGCCATCTCTGGACTCTTTACTTCTGATACCGCTCGAGCTAGCAAGCTCTGTGTGGGCTTGGCCGCGTGTCTCCATCACACGGGTCGGAGAGAAGCTGTATGCGAGGTGCCCGGACACCACCAGGAGTTCCTGAGCCAGGAATTCTTAGGGAAAAGCAACAGCTTCCTCCACCAGCCAGGCCGCACAGCGGCAGGTGAGAGCCATGAAGGCAACAAAACATAGTGCCGCCATGCACAGACAGCCACACGGAGAAGGAGGCTGGTAAATCAGCTGGACCTGGAAAGATATGCACTTGCAGCCAGATCACGCAGCCTTGTGTGACACTGTGATGCTTCATGCCTGACACTGTGAAATTCCTAGCCCTGTACCTCCTTGTATGCTGTGCAGAGGGAGATGGACTCTCTACAGTGCACCTGAAATTGCAACACATACACTTGCCTAAGCTTGCTTCAACCTATCTGCTGAGCAGGTCGGCTTTATGCAGACTGCATAGGTATCTTGTCTAAGTAAGAGAGCATTTTGCTGGGTTTCATTCTCTGGTGAGTGCTGCAGCTTGACTGCTTTGGTCCCCCATGGTCTGTCAGAGATTTCTGTACCAGAGCAGGAAGTCCTGCCCTGAGACCCCAGCAAGTAACCTGCAAAGCTAGGCAGGAATATTTGTCAAGCAGACAGTGGGTGCCTAGGTATGGGCACACACTACATGTGCAAGGCACCTGTTTTCACTAGTGATTCCTCAACTCACAGCTCCAGTAAAGGATTAAAAGGGAAAAGAGACATCTCTGGTTCAGAGGGAGGGCTCTACTTCACAAAGACCTGAGCTGTGCAGGAATTCCCAATTCCACTGACTTTGAATTAGAACCTTGAGTCCAGATTTTACATGTTGACAGGAAGTAACCTCACTTCTGCATGCTGGATATTCTGTCCTCTTGATTGACTCTGTTTCGAGTTTGTGCAACTTAGGATAAGATACTTGGCTTGTCATGTTGCATCTCTATCAAGTGCTGTAACCATCGTGCTACAAAGTTTTCTGATCTGATTAATGCTTTTTGTTCTTGAAAGGTGGACTTACTTCAAAGGAAGAGATCACATCTGATTCCTGCAGACTAAATGTTACATCTCCCACCAGATCTGCATTCTGGCCCCTTTCTGACCAAGGTAAAATGGGGTCTTCTGGGTTGCAGGAGAGCGCCTTAAGTTAGGAGGGAAAACAGTGACTGCGGCTGCTTGTTATCAGAGAGATGATCTGAGAAGATGAAGCAGAGAGTGTCCTTCAAGCAACTGACTGGAAAAAGCAGAGTCTGATCATCTCTCCGGACCTCAGGCATTTGTCTGGTCTCTGCACAGCTTGTCAGTGTCAGAATGCAACTTGTCCATGTTGATGGAGAAAGTATTGGCAGTTTAGGGACATTCAGGAGTTGATTGATCACACAGGATCTGAGCAAATGTCTAAAGCCGGATCCAAGAAAATACAGATTTATGGCTTCAGAGTGACCTCTTTTGTGGACCTGCTCTTTCATACCTGTGACCAGGTGTGCTTTTCTGTTAGAAACACAAGCTCATTTCTGTTTTCTCTCATTCTCAAGTATTCCTGTTTGTCAGATCTCGATTAACAAGAGACTCTTAAAATTAAAAATCACATTTGTACATGAAGGATAGTCTTGTAGAAGACACTGGGAGAGTTTGCTGACACTGTGAGACTGTTACTTAAAATGGTTTCAGTCTTCAGGAAAAGCAGTATTTGGATGCCCGTTTATTTAATATAGGAACAATTAGAAGATAGTTCAGTGAGTAATGTATTATCATAGGATTTAGAGCTAAAAATGGAACCCTTCTTTATCAGACTCCCTCTGGGCATGCTCTGGTGCCTCATTTCTTCTCCATCTGCAAAACAAGGGATTCTCTCTCAGCTGTACCCTAGGTATGACTGTAGCAGAGGCCTAGAAGTGACATGTCTAACCTGATAGGAAGCAGGGGTTTAGCTGATATTAAAAGCAAGAACCAATGTACAAGCATGACCTTATGCAAGGGCTTGCTTAGACATGACTGAATATATTTATAAGCTTATTTGTCAGTTTCTTTCATAGGCAAGGTCTCATATCTGGTGCATTCAGCCATACAAACTAGCAAATGTATTCAAAAAGTGTTCGATATCACATGCCAGAGAGCTGCACAGCCATTTTATAGGGAACATTTCTTCACAGAGCTGAATGCACACATGCCTATGTTTACTATCTTTGCTGATGAAGTTATGCCTTCATTTTTTTTTCCCTTACAGGATCCAACATTTTATCTCACATTAACTTAAGTCCTGGAACTAGGTGGGGACAATTCTCTCCTGCTTGCTGATAATGAGGCTCCACTATCTCATTTTCAGTGCAGGTGATATGGAGATATGCATAAACTTGTCTCTGGCTACATCTAGGCTGTGGGTCTGTTTCAGTCTTTTATCTATATCTTGGTAAGAATGGAGTGTGTTCTAACTGTTTGCAGACTGCATGCCTGGGTTTTTTGCTCAGACATTTGGGAAAATTGTGTATGTCCAAGACCTCTAAGTCAGGCTCCAAGTCAGGAGCTTGGGTAAGGCCACAGCATCCTCTCCTGTATAGTCCTGCAGAGGATTCACACAGGAAACTCATGAAGGGCTACACAGCAGGAAGAGCATCCTGAAGCTCTACAGGGCAGCACAAGAGTAAGTTATTATTCGAAGTTTTTTATAGAAAATACTACAGTCTCAATCTGAATGGAGGTTCCATTATACTTTCAAATATTGAGACTGTCACTGTATCTGCTGGATGAAGAAGTTGTAAAAATTAATTATAAACTAAGTTGGAAATAACTCACTGAAAATGTGCAAAGCAGTTTCTTCATCTAAGTTATCTCTTTAGGTGCAGATAAGAAATTCCTTCTTCTCCACTCCCACCCAAAACCTCATCATGAACTCTCAGTGAAAACAACCCTCCCAGTCTCCGGAGAGGTGAGACAACTCCCTGCACTCCACTGTCTAGCAGTGACATTAACATATTTATACATGGATTCTCAAATCAGTATGGTTCAGTTAGTGTTGAGTGAGGAGAGCATCCATCTCTGCGGCTGTCCCTGAGCCTTCAGGCTTCCCTGTTGTCATACTCCCGACCTTTAAGAGAATTCTTTTAATCGCAGAGGACCAGGCTGGGAGGAGGCTGTGCCGATCAGTGGATCAGTGTCAGACACATACACACAATTTCTCTGACTAATTTGGCAATACAATATAAACAAAAGGCACACTTCATGGAAAAGGCACGAGGCACACCCTGACCCAGTTGCTCTGCACACTCCGCCACCCTGCATACGAAAAGGCTGCATAGCTAGACTATTTCCATTAGCTGAAGTAAACACTACTTGAGTGAAAATAGGAAGGAGACATGCCTCCTATTGAAATATTGAGTCCTTTCTGAAATGGAGATCTTTCAAATGTTTACTGTCTTTTTCCTAAGACTCTGTTTATAGTTACTACTAGTACCACACAGTAGTGGTACCACCCAGCACCCCTCTATTTTTTCATGAATGAGATTTTGAATGGACTGGTTCAGATTCTCTTGCTGGGGGAATATACCTCATGGAAAAGACAAATAGCAGTTTTGCTTATGACCTGAGACTTTAATTTTAGTGGTAATAAAACTTCTTCACTTTTAAAATTGATCCTGCTATAGTTTTCCTTTGTCTCAGCTTTTTCATCTCCCTTAAAACTGAAACATATTTTAGCTATTCTGATAACCAGAGAATCAATATGAAGAAGACTGCTACTTCTCCAAATTGTGTATCAGCCATAGCTCAAGGGCTGATTCCTGGGCTGAGAAAGAGATGTCTAGGAGGTGCCTTCTCACCTTTCATTGCCCTTTGAAATTCCAGTCCCTGCTGTTATCTGCACCATTGACTGCAGCCTGTAAACCTCTTTGCAGAACGGGATTAGCAAAAATACTCATCACTTCTCACATTTTTTTTTAAATTAAGGTGGGTAGAGCATGCATAGGGTC
The DNA here is from genome assembly GCA_013399875.1 of Gymnorhina tibicen. Classification (NCBI taxonomy): domain Eukaryota; kingdom Metazoa; phylum Chordata; class Aves; order Passeriformes; family Artamidae; genus Gymnorhina; species Gymnorhina tibicen. The sequence goes on along the minus strand of VXAZ01002002.1, from coordinate 72,964 downwards.
CCAAGCCCATGCCATGCTAAGCAATGCGGAGTCAATGATCTTTCTGCCTTCCCCAGCAGAAGCATTAATTGGGGCTCTTCTTTTAAATTGCTGTAAAGCACATTCTCCTCACCAGAAATTACGAGCTTTTACTCCGGTTTTCTCACTGGTAGTTTGTGAATGGATTGCTTATGTAGAAGCTTTTCCAGCAGTCAGTGATGGCCATTTCTGCAGCTGTGCTTTTGACTCTGAATCGTGCAGTGTGGCTGAGCTGGTATAAATTGAGTAATGCTGAAGAAAATTCACAGTGAGAATTTCTCCGTATGGAAATTCAACTGTGAACAGTCTTGAGTATAAAATCTATATTAATATATGTCTGCCTGAAAACTGCAGTTGAACAAACCACACTCATTTTACTGACTGACTTTTAGATGGTCATTAAGTGCTTGGGGTCCTTGGCATCTTACTGGCAAAGAAAGAAGCACAGGGAGCCTGGATTTCTGCACCCGCCCTCTGTGAAACTGTGCTTTGCTCTGTGTTCCACAGGGCACTGACTCAAGCCTTTGCTCAGGCAGGAAGGACAGGGAGCTCAGGTGAAGGGACAGTGAAGAGCAGGACCTTCAGGTGTTTCCCAGCCTCTGAGCTGTTCTCTGTTGCCAGAAAGCTGAGCAGTTGCCACGAGTTTCTGAGCTAAGCAATGGCACAACTTCATTCCTGGATGCTTTTTTATTCTCAGCCAAGATGCTCTGTTGTCATTTTAACTCAAAAGTCTGCTCCATGATACTCACATGCTTTCCACTTTGATGACAAATGGGAGATCAGTTTGTGGATGACTGAATATACCAAGCTCTGCTTTGATATTCTGGCCATCTGTAGCCAATCTTATCCCTAGTTATGCACAAATGGAGTAGCTGCCTCCTGCTGCAGCCTGAGCTGACCCTCGCCTCCCTCGCCATGTCTTGTTATACTCCCAGTCCATAACAACAGCCCTGATCTCAAAGAAACACAAAAGGTGTATTTATAAGGGATCTTTTCTGGGAGATGGAAGTATCCCTAACCCTGAAGCTGCAGAGGCCCAGTTAGGATGCTGCTGAGGGCAGCCCAAACCATTCACATCCCAGTTGAATTACAGATTATTAAACCTGGGCCTGGAGCTATATTAATGCATCTCTGCAGCATCAATCTGTTTTGCAGTGTGGACACAGTGAAACTTCTGCCATCCAAACACCGTGAACATGCCCCAGGGCATTTTCTTTCTAAAACAGGAAGGATAATACTTCCTCCAAAACTGAGATGTTGCACAGAAACATTTGCAAAGCTTTCAGATGCAGTTCTGATTTGAAGCAGACCAGCAATAAAATTTCAGATAGGTAGATTACAAGGTGAGTTTGTGAGCTTCTAGCTTACCTTGACTACTTTCTAAATGTGAAGTACTAAAGAATTTTGCTGCTGAAAGTTTTCAAAAAGATTAATCTCTTAAATAAAGATCTGTCTTGTTGCAGCTAAGGGAAAACAGTTGAAATGTTAGAATGACTGATTTCATTAGAACAAGCACAAGTTATTGCTCTGTGCAACTGACAGCAAAGTTCAGCAGTGTGAAGGGATCAATGTGAGGAGATGAGAATGTAAAGCAGCTAAAATCTATACCACTATGGCTGTGTACTGAAGATTCATGTGCATGAATTATGTGATGTAATGAACATCCAGCTGAGGATTTCAGCCATAATTTTATAAGCTTTGAGTGGTTCTAAATAAAGTGGAACAGAAGAACAGAGCCAACAAATTGCAGTCATATTTCAGATGAGTTTCTCTTAATATATATATACTTTAAAAGAGCACGAGTATTATTATGTAGAAAGAGAAGAATGAAGAGCGATTTTATGCTGTTTGCAGTGATGTGAAGAATAATTTTGGCTTAGGATGTTAACGAATCGCTGTTGTTTTAAATTTGCCTCTGACCTATCTACTCACTGCTGCATTCTCAGCACTGTAACATGGCCTGCTTTTATTTTTTCAGGTTTACATAGCAAAAGAAGGCCGCACACTCCAGACTGACCCCTGCAAATAGATTTGCAAATTGGTGTTTCACATCTGTGCCTGCAATTAGACACTGGGAACCACAAATTAACCTTTCAGGGCAGTTTCATGCTTTCCAAAACTCAGATGGCGGCAAAAGTGATGTGTCCAAGCACTAAACACATTGCTGTCATTCACAGATGCAGCTGTGGAATCAGACAGCTGTTTTTTGAAACTTTGGCCATAAATGAGAAAAGAATTATTTTTTTAGCTGATGGAACAAATGTTGACTTAGTTGAATGTAGCAGCTATAGTTCAAAGGTGAATTAAACAGACCAGGAAAAGGGCACATGACCTGGGGCCATATGGCTAAACTCTTCTATCCTTAAAAGGTTTTTCAGGTCTAAATTTTCTATTTGGAACAGACTCTGGCCCATTCTGCCTCCCCAAAATGTGTCCATCCCTTTTCTGGGAGAGGCTGACCAGCATGAGAGCAAGCCTAGCTGGGAAGCCTGATATGCACATACCACTGCCTGAACCAGTGCCCTGACCCTGCTTGGCTCACTCATGTAAGTGCAGACACCAGTGGCAAGGGCTGATGCAATAGCAAATCGTGGCTGCATCACATAGCCCCAACAACACAAGGCATCCATTTAGGGGTGTCAGGAAACCTGAGCCTGTCCTGTAAACTTTATAAGGAAAGTGTCTTAAAGCCTTTCCTCCTTTTCTTGTTATTGACTTGCTATGACAGGGAGGAAGAGAAAAAAGGGAAGGAAGAGAAAAAAAGGCACGCATCGTGTAACAGCTGAAATACTAGCCTTGCACATGTTTATATAAAATATTAACTTAGTATAGAGGGTATAGTCTGACCTGACCACAAATGGGATCTTAAAAACACTTTAGCAGCCATGTAAGAGTTTGTCATTGATTCAGCAAAGTCTCCTTCCGTATGTGCTTTAAAAGATAATCATGCGATTGATCCAGGCTATTTTTAATAAGACTTTCACGGTCGTCTTTTTTTTCAAAGAAAACTGAGAGACTGACCAAATCTTAGATATAATCCCTCCAAGCCTTTAAACAGAAGGGCAATATTGACACAAAGACATGTATGTACAAACCAGGTAAGTAGTGATAAGGAGGTACCCAGGGGGAACAGCTTTGTGTGGAAGTAGGAGGGGAAACACTGCACAGCACTAGGGGATGATATGGTGATATGGTTGCAATAGCCAAGGACTGGACTTTGAATCCAGGGAATATTGCCCCACTCCTGTGCTCCTGTGAGATCACTCTGTAAATAACTTCAAATTACACACACACATTTTTATTGTCATGAGGCCTTACACTGCCCAGTCTTTGCTCCTCTGCATCTTCTCTGTACAGAGAGAGAAAAATGCAAGAAAGAATATTCTTTCTCTAAAAGCTGTAGTGTTGTTATAGGAAAGATAAGTTATCCAGTTTATATATTCAGTCTCACACTGGTCTGGTAGGTTGATTTGAGATGTAAGGGACTAATATCACCGTTGTTTAATTGAAAGGTGGAAGGAGGCAACTTCAATTTCCGCTCACTAAACATTAGTAGCAGAAAGAAAAAAAAACCCAGGAAAATAAGTAAATATTAAACACATAAATTCCCCAGAATAAAGAAGTGTCTCTACAGACCATAGCTGCTGTGCTCCCTCCCAACAAGCTCTCTGGGTGCAGTTCACAGACTTTTCAAGGTCTGAGACCATTACTGAAGGTAGTCTGAATATATCAAGAACATTTCTCATCTTTATAATATCTTAATAACAGGCTACAGTCTCACAGGGTATGCCAGGGACATTGTCTTCTGCTAGAAACTGCAAGAATTGCTTCATTGTTTTCTTGTGCCCTGAGCCTCTAAATATTCCCAAGGAGGAAGATGAGAGCCATCCATGCTCAGTGATGGCTGAAGTATTTGCATGTATCTGGGTCATCTTAGAAAGCATTATTAAAAATAAGCACACAGTCAGACATTTTAATTGTAGGTGTTCCTGAGGGTAAAAGCCTTTCAAAAACCCACAGACAACTCCATTAATGAGACAGGATGCAAGGGAAGCACGGTACTGTGGGGAAATATATTGTACACTTCCTCCGAGTGACCAACCCATTTGAAAAGCAACTGATTATACTCAATTTAAGCACAGTCAAAAGAATCATCTGTCCAAAGACAATTACTGCTTTAAGCAAGAAATCTGTTCAAACCAGAGAAGAGTTTCTATGGATCCCAGCACAGCCTCAATTCTGCAGTCAGGATCAAGGGACAGTACAAATTCTAAGGAAGAGCAGAGAAATGAAGTTGTCTTGTGCACTACCACAGTAGTTCGGCCTATACTTGCATTTAGCAAGTTCTCTTCTCACCATAAGTGACAATGGCACTTTTTTTTTCAGTGGAAAATGACAGCTTATCAAAACAGAATTTCTGCTGTCATGCACTCACTTTAGATAAATTTCTTTGGAACATCAATGACAGAGAACTACTTTCAGCTCAGAGAAGGGAGGAGAAACTCTTCAGAAGAGCCGAGCATCCGGGAGTGACAGTGCTCACCTTGGCCAAGAACAGAGTGGCTCAGTTAAATTAACTGAAACAAATAATGACTGGTCTTTGGCGTGGGATTGAGTACCCTCTGGAGCAGAACGTGGCTGGACAGGAGGAGCCGGGAGGAGAGGCAACACAGAAACACCACGGCACATGTTTGATCAAGCAAACCTCATAGCTTAATTTACTTCAGGACTGGGTTGAAAAAAGGGCAGTCCATGCCATGGGTAGGTTGCAGGTTGCAGGGAAGGGCTGAGACACAGCAGCATCCCACTGCTTCGACACATTTCTCAGACACCACTACTTCACAGTGAGTATTTCACTGGCAAATGAGAGCAGCCTTGTGTAGCTTTCTCCAAAACTCTGGCTTCAGGGGTAACCTTAGACAGTAGAATTTCAGAAGGAGGACTACAGCCAGGAAATGGAAAATAAGTGGGGTTATTTGTTTACAGAAGAAAAACATCTTATTGATCTGGGAGAGGAATTTCTGAAAGATAAAAATGTAACAATAGTTTCTTGTGACCCTCAGGACAACCTAGCACAGACGTCTTGCTACACTACACATAAAAAGAACAAAATAAGAAAGAAGGAAAAAAGAGAGGACTGTGAATTTAATATCATATTAATCAACTGAAGTAGTTGATTCTAAATTCAGGAGTCCTATGTAGTTTAACAAGCACAATGATCTCTTAATAGGCTAAGTCAAAACCAAAAATTTTTGTTTTTCTGGTCCTTACCTATTTCCTTGCAACTGCCTAATGGCTTCCCCTCAAAAGGTGTGACAACATCATCCCTTTCTACTTCAAAACCTGCTTTTCGTTTATGAGTTAATAATTTACTAGAAGCCTCAGGTAGTTCTTCTTTGTAAAAAATGCATGGGCAATCTCAGCTGCAAAGTCAGCCCTGGCACAGTTATACCTCCACATCATCATTAAATCACCTTAAAGCTGCTCGATACAAGGTAAAGAGCCTGGCCATTGCATCTCTGCTTCATCAGCACTTGTTATCAACATAATCTGCCTCTATTTGCAGGAATCCTAAAGGGCCTGAAACACTCATCTAACTTTTGCACCAGGACATGGAAAGCAAGTCCAAAATTGCTGACAGCCTCTCTGCTTTTGCAGCTTTTTCTCAGAGGATCCGCACTGTTTGTAGGAACAGCAGACCTTAGTGTATTTACTGTCACAGCACATGGAAATACAAGTGGATGTGCCCTTGCCAGGCCATGTGAGTGAAAAGTGGGACTGCACTGTTGTATCACATACCCATGAAAAGGAGGGCTGAAGCCCAAGTGAGCCATCCTGCTGAGTGAAGTCTTGGGGATCTTCAGTGCGGGGAGTAAAAGAGGCCAATTTGCAGAGCAGGTTCCCAGCCACACTCAGCTGGCAGTACTGGTGTACCCCAAGGTGCTTAAGGCACACTTGCAACACACAAGAATGGTTTCCCACATAGAAATGCACGTCAGTGATGGGCCAAGGAGGGGGAATGTGCATCTTGGACAGATGAAAAGAAATAGATAAGGAGAGGTAACTACTGGTGAGGAAACAGCTGAAGGTGGTCATAGGTGTGGATTGCATATGTCAGGCCTATTTTTATGTGAGAGCTGAGGATTTGCTGCTGCCCTTTAAGTATTAAGTCTCAGAGGCCAAGTCCTCTGCTCCCCAAAATTGGCATACTGATACTGAGTTAATTGGGGTTTTTTTGCATGTCTTTTCCTGAGGCAGAACAAGTGTTTTCTTTTCAAGTTGGAAATTAATTTAATGATAGAGTTCTTGGCTTGGGTAAGTTTTACTGAAACATAATTACAAAGGATATTCTTCAGGGAGTACATTTTATAGGAAACTTGACTATTAATATCACATACAATGCTTGACTGAAAGTTACTAGAGACTATGCAGGAAAAATCTTATTTACATTACTTACATATTCAAATAGTAGAGGCAAAGCATAACAAATTAAACCACATTCAGATGCAGCTTCACTGAGACAAAGATTTTGTTATGTACAGTTTGAGTGCTCTAAACATTCTATTTTTCTTCATAATTACCTCAAATGCTTCCTACCCCTTGTCCACTACATGGGGAGAACAAACTTCTTGTAAATAAACAAAATGTAGTTTGTGTCTATAAACCTGCCTTACATATACAAATACTTTGAAAGCTATGAATAGCCTTGTAGAAATTTTGGGGGAGTCATTGAATAGTAAGTGTTAAAATGCAGAGCTCATATACGTGTATATATGTACATGTAACTGTTCTAAGCTAATGAGTGATGGCTCTGGCCCATGATGGACAATATATTATCCAGAGGGCACTTTCCATATTTAATAAGCTTTTTTTCCTGTCAAGCTGATTTAAAAGCTGCAGCTGCTGCATTTGTTGGAAACTCATTATAATCCCAACAGAGTGTTTTATATTTGAATAACTGCAGTGCATTCTAACACTTTTTTTGCTCACTTGAGTTTCTGTTACTATTATACAGAAAACAAGAGATTTTTGATAGAATTTGGAACCCATTAAAAGGGACAGATGTCTCAAAGATATTTTCAGGTTGCATGCAGGACATTTTTAAAATTCCTCAATAAACTGTATTTATGTGCAATACTCCCATGAAAGCCAGATTTTTTTAATGGTTGCAGTCAGTAGAGTTTAGATGAGTACACCAGTCTCCTAGATGATGTGTAAACCTGAACCAGATTTACAAAGATTGTTTTATGTAAATTTTATTTTTTTGTAGCTATTCCTTTTGTAGGTGATTACGAAAGTAAAAAAAAAAAGTGTGATTGGTTTTGTATTTTCACAAGTTCTACTATGTAACATTTTCTAAATTAAACTTTGTCTTTCCTCTTCTACACTTTTCCACCTTCCTACCATATATCCTTTTTACCTGGTGTAATATACTATTAATGGCTTCATGAAATTTTTCTGTTACTTCTCCTCAGTCTTGTTTATAAGTTTTCCCACTATTTACGTGCCCAGTACACACACTCTACTCACACTTTTTTCATGGCACAAAAATAAAACTAATTGAGAGGACAAGAAAATGAAGTCTACTACTCTTTGTCAAATCCCTCCTCAGCCCCAGACAGCTAATACAAATTTAAGCCTTCACAAAATAAGAGGCTCTTTAAAGACAGAATTACAGTCTGAATAACCTATATTTTGACATATACAAGATCCTGTGATCACAGCTGATAGATATGAGAAGACTTAATGCTGCACATGAACTAGTAATGTACCTAGAACTGTCCTGACAGATGCAGCCTTAAATTGCATTTTTAATGTACCCAAATAAGCTATACATAATTAGGATTAACATTGCTATCCCCTGACTGATTCATGATTAGTATGTGTGGGCTTTAATATTGCTTAGGAGAAGGATCAAGTGACCCTAATTGTATCCAGCTTGTCTATTTAAGTGCTTGTTTTTTTTCTGAAAGAGTTGTTTGTGTAAATAACACAGTGAAGGGAAGCTGATTTTGTTCTGACTAAGTTTCTTTTAAACATGGTGTATATTACAATGTCAGTTATTCATGTGTCTTGTAGAAGTGTACTTCAAAACATTTCACACTAAATTTAATAGAGATGATGAAGCAATGCAAGAAAATGTAGAAAATGAGAAACTTTATTCATATGCATCAGTATAATTACTCTAGCATGTAGAAGTGTTTCTTCGTCTTTGAGCTAAATATTTTCTTTTCCAGTTCACTGTTAAAGCAAACAGAATATGTATGCTTTTTATCTTATTGTTGATTAAGAAAACCCTCCTAAAACCCTGCACCAGACCTCAGAAGCATCATTGTGCAGTGACAAAAGCTTTTTATTGCTAATTGTAAAAGCAGGGCAGTCTCCAGCAGAGAGTTGCTGGGTTGCTGACTGATGCCTTGACAGATAACAGACAATCAGTGCAACACTCCAAGATTCCCGGTGGAAAAACAAAAGACGCCTAATTTACGAACAACAACCAGGCATCCACTTAGGGATACCATTATGCACTGGAAAAGACTCCGTGCCACGCAGACATACAATGAGCTCGCTACAAAGTAGGGAAAGCGTTGGGTTTTCCCGTGAAGGAATGGCCATGACACTCATTAAAAGCCCTGAACCCTTCTTTCCCAGCTCGGGTGGGGCTGTCTAGTGTTTACACAGCAGGTCTTTGCAACAGTGCAGAGGTAGACTGTGCTCACTTGAAGATTTGGACTTATTTTAAGGGATTTTGTATCCCTCAGTTTGTCAAGATGGGACTATTGGATATTTCAGTCCTCTACCTTACTGTAGCAGGAGGGTGAGAGCAGTGAAGATACCACAGGTGAGGCATTAGTCATCAGGACACTGGGGACATGGAACAAAGGTCCAACGATTGATGGGGTTTCTGAAGCTTCTCGGTAGCTTATTACAAACAGGCTGTGGCTGGATCCTTTTCCTTTTCAATATAAATCTCACACCAACTGCAGTGCAGGAGTGTGAGTGTGAAATACAGAATTGTTATGCCGGCAAAAGGCAAGTTTTACTGAAGCAGCAAGGCAGATATAAGTTTGTTATGTTTGCTTACTCCAATAACAATCTCTTTTCACCCTTTATCAAATCCCTGTTATTGTTATTATTTTTATTACATGGATGCTGACAGTGATGGCAGGAACATGCCAGCCACAAGCAAAACCATGCAAACATAGGTAGATGCAGGCAAAGAGGAAGAGGGGGTTTCTGCCCCACAGCACCAACCACATGTCGCAGGAGAGCTTGGGCACATGCCAGGGAAATGTATGAGAAAAGTAGAGGATGCCAAAAATTTAGCAAGCATCTGAGGGAGGCTGAGATCTACAGATCTTTTAGAGCAGGAGCTGGCTCATTCAGAGCACATGAGAAATTCCGGATAGGGCAGAGCTATCAAAGCAACTCTGAAAATACAGGGTCTCTGTGCACAGCAGTTTGGCTACTGTCATTTGTTTTATTAGGTCTTTGGCTTTTACCTTCACTTCAGCCTTTCCAAACTCTGTTGTCTCATTGAGCACTGAGCTGGGTGTGAAGACTATTGCCTCATGGAATTACTTGTAGCTGCAGAATACGGGAAGAGGAAGTGAGGGATAAAACACATCCAAACCTTGACTGGTTACAGGAGGCTTGTTCCCACACCTGCTGACCATGCAATTAAAGTCACACAGAGTCTGCCAGTGCCTCATGGAGCACGGCGATAGAGGCTGGGCATATCCAACAGCTTGTAGTTAAACCAAAGGTAGGTTTGTCCAGACATGGGAAAGGGGGCGTGTGGGGAAACTAAACTGTCAGACCCTCAGCACGAAATCACACCAACTGAGAAATTTCTGGAGAAGAGGCTTTGTCAACAGATAGCCAGAAAAGCCATGTGAGGAATAATTATAATGTGACAATAAATTACTGACTGGGCTGAGGTTTGGTTATCCCAGGCACTCTGCATCTGGTGCAATGGCAAAGCTGATTGGAAAACTGCTCCTCCCCCCTATTCCCATGCAAGCATGTGCAGCTTCCTTACTAGGATCTAGATGCTCTGCCGCACACTCGAGAGAAATGGCAGTTTTGAATCCATCTGTAGAGTGGAACACAAGCTATGTTGAGACACAAGCAGTGACCTTTTGACCATGTTTGGTGGTTTTTAACACTGTGCTGGAATGTACACTGAACAAAGAGAGCAGTTTCTATGAAAACAGGTGCATTTGAACTGGTCAACCAAATACTGCTGAACGAAATAGAAATGCTACTGAGATTCCTGCCAGACCCCCTGGGTGGGAGCTTTCAGTTTAGACCAGAGGAAGCTATCTCTTGCATAAGATACAGTTAATTCCTGTGGCACCCTATAGCTGAATGACCTGCCATCAAAAGCTGCCCTTCTCCTCTGGCATGCAGGAAAATTGGCCCTTCCCATTCATATGTACACTAGGAGCTCATGGAGCTTGCAGGAACTTGCTCCGAAGTTTGTTGTTATTTTTTTTTTAAACTCTCAAACAATATACGAATTACATTCCAGAGCTGAAACAAACACAGCAGTGCAGTGCTCAAAACTATTCAGCAATTTCCCTTACAAGTTACGAAAGTGCACCTCTTACTAAAGGAAAAAGGATGCCTGTTACCTTTATTCAGCCCACCCAACGGAGTATCCTGCTGGTAAAATCCCTGTCTCTGGGCCCATAAGCTTTTCCCCTTTAAACTTCTTTTCTTCAAAGTTTGCTTTTTTGTTTTTACTTTAAATTACGTCACAGGGCTTCAAAAACTGAGTACGTGTGCATGCCAGAGTAAACTTTATTGTAAATTTAGTTACTTTCACATTTAGTGTCAGCAAATGAAATGAGATGCAGTACTTCATGCTTAGAGTCCACTTTTCACATGGATGTTTGTGATAGGAGATCTGAGTTCATTGCATGAAACTGTGTGTTAGGTTAAGTCTACAGAGGCTTGATGGTAATTCAGACTACTCCAAACAGAAGGAAGACAGATCAGTTGTGTGAAGGAATTAGAATTGTCATACTTGCGGGGAGGTCCCTGTGAAATAGGTACTTTTCCTGTTGATAGAGTATATGTGGGACTAGTAGACATCCAGGCTACCAAAGACATGCTCTCTATTTCCACTGAACAGTTTTATGTAAGTGGAGAATGCAGCACTGGTCATGCCTTGGATTTTGGACGATAACGAATTCTGAGAATTTTTCTTTTCTTTTCATTTTTACTTCTTTTACCCTGAATTAAAGGATGTTTGGTATTTAACTGTCATTCATAGAGAAAGTCTGTTTTATCTTTTTTTCCTTCTTCTTCTTCTTTTTTCCCCTATGGAAAGAATGTAATTTTCATTCCTTTTCTTTTGGAACAGCGTAAAGTCGTGTGAGAAATATCCATTTTAAAAATCAGCTGAGCTTTTCAAAGCCTGTGAAAACCAATTATGTGCAAATTCCCTTTGATTTTATTTAAGTGACTACATAAGGTGCACAGGAATGGTAATCTGGCCTATTTGATTCTTAAACAGATTATTGAGCAGAACAGTAACTAAAGACCCAAAAAAAGAGGGACACAGCACTACGTGCTAAAGTCTAAAAAGGTAGATGCTGCAACTTTCCTGACATTATTAGGTATTACTGAGTTTTTGCAAGTCTGTTCAAGCTTTAGTGTCTTCTGGAGTAAGAAATAATTCCTCATCTCTGCAAAAGTAGAAGAAAGAAAAGCACAGATCCAAGGGGTTTTTTAATGTAACAGTTTTTGATTGATAGAAACCTGTTTTATTTCTTTATTCTTAGATTAATCTAGGTTTTGGACACAATTTACAACAATGTCACAGCTCCATACTGTGCTATGGCTTGCCCTTACTTGTATCATCTGTATATTTATATGTCGTTCCTACCCTGAAACTTATTACCAGCACTGCCAGCACTCTCTAAAGTAATTTCTTTATTAAAATCCCCCCAAAACATATTAACCCTCTTCCATTTCTTCTAACAATTCCTTAGATAGCTCAGTGACAGCCATATACAATCAAGAGAAGCAACACACACCCTCAGAAATCACATTTGTCTAAACTGATGTTACTTATTCAAAAGTCAGGTATTGATGAACTGAGTCATTTTGACTTCTCACAGTCAGTTCTTCCCGAAAATGATTCAGCCCACTTATCTGGGAGACCTTGTTTGGAATGAGGTAATTTCCTTGCTGGCGTCGGTGCTATTCACGCTCTGCGGGCAATACGAGGTGCCTAGGAGACTGGTTTAGCCCAGATTCCTAAATTTTAGATGCCTTTAGACAGATGTAACAAATTCCTTCCTAAATCCACTGCTATTTGCCTGTAAGGCATTAGAAGAGACTTCTTCCCCTAGCTTGCTGGGAAATTTTAAAACTGCTTTGTGATCTAAGCATTGCTCTTCCCTTAGAACGGAAATACCTTATAGGAAATAGAATAAAAAAAAAAAGTTCATGGACTAAAGCTCAAAAGGATTATAGAAGGATTTAGTCTGACCTCCTGCACATTACAAGCCACAGACTACAGATGAGACAATAAAGATTTTTTTTTTCTGAATGACAACGTAGAAAGTGTTACTTTTAGAGTAAAAAGGTCTTTTAAAGAAATAATGGAGTAAATTCCATTGAAGGCAAATTCCTGGCAACACACAACTTCACTTTATAGTCCTCTCCCTAGAAAAAGCGATATATTCTTTTAGAGATTTTATCTGGCTTGAATTCACAAACGCTTACTGAAATGCTAGAGGCAAGTATAAAATGCAGAGATAATTTTGGCTCTGAATCTCTTTAAAAATCAGGTTTGTTTCAGGGAAGATTTAATGATCTGTTTGCTTTTTTAAACACAGTTTTCTAACTTCTCGGATGAATATTCAAAGGAAAGTGCAATCATTATCCACAGCTTTTTATTGAAGGAAGCCCAGTAAATCATAGATAGGAGACTTTGTATCTCAAAGACAGACCTTTAGCTTTACAGGAAAAAGATGCTTTTCCTACGGGCGTTTGAGTAAGTGAGAACAATTAAAACTGACGTGGCATTGTGCAGCTACTCAGGCCAAACATACAATGACTGTATTATGTATTACAATAGACACTTTATTTGTTGTATTCCTGCTGTGGATTTCTCTTAGCAATATACATCTAGTGAAGACAGTAATTGTCCTAGCTGCCTTCCTTTTAGTCCTGTATAAGTCTGTATACTTACACTATACACAGTAAATACTTATATTTATATATATATATATATATTATAGCCTTTATAGTCTGCATACAGACTTGGCCTTCTTATACCTGGAAAGCTGATGTGATCTGAATCCATAGGGAAATACAAACAGTGGCCCTTTGTTGCAAACCACATTATTACATTGAATTTTATTATAATAAGTGATTTTATTCACTGCAATTTCGGCTCAAATTGGTCTTGGAATATGCAAAAAATAGCATTCTGCATCAGAGAATCAGGCAGTGTCAACTTCAAATTTAGAGAGGCCACTCAGGAAGCAAAGTCTGCTGTCACAAAGGAAACTGCAGGTCATGTCTCTGCTTCTTACCACATGTTGGGACAGACAGACACCAGAAGGCACGGAGCCTGGTTCCACAGGGCACACTCTTACCTCTGAGCTTGCGGTGGCCATCTCAGAAAAGTCAGGGAAAGCATCGTGTAAAGGGGACGGTGGGTGAAACTAGCTCTTGAATTATAGTATGTAATTATAGGTAATGGTATAGAGAACAGTTTGTATAAAATAGATGGTTTTTGTTTCTATTCTTTCTTCTGGCTCTCTGTGGAGCTTTCACCTTATACCAACCACAAAGGGCTTCATATTCTTCCAGTTAGTAAACGTGAAGATCACGTATACCTGTGTCAAGGAGCTGAACTGATGTGGTGAGTGAAGATACTGAGGAAGGGTGTTTTAAGTGGGGTCATTCTCCCCTGCATTACACGGTCCCAAATGTGCCACCCAAGGTGTGGGGTGGCTGCCTTGCATTAAGCATTTGGTTGCACCCGAAAAAAGGGACAGTGGAGGATCTGTTTGTTGCCTTTTCGGTTTTGATTTCTAGTCCCAGCTGCATCCTTCTCTGCAGTAGCTTCCCTTGCTTTCTAGGGAGTTGAAATCCAGTGTCCCCAAATTACATACCCCAGAGACATACATAACAATGAACATGCGCCATAACAGTAAATTTCTGCAGGCTGATTGTGGTGAGATGGCCAAACATTTTCTCATTAAAAGTTCTCTGCATGCTCTGAGGTTAAATTTTATAACCTGATGATTCTTCTGGAAAAAAAAAAGAGGAATTCCTCTGGAGGAAGGTTCTTGGCAGCAGGCACAGGACACGGCAGCCAGGGCCATGACGAAGGCTGGGTGGAGGGGCTGGGGTGCAGGACCAGCCCGCCAGAGGGAAGGTGACCCTCAGGCAGCTGACACCACAGGCTGGGCTTGGGAGAGTGCCTTCGGCTGCAGATGACGCAAACGCATTTGGGATACTTGGCTCCTAACCCTGGCACGTTTCCGTGGCACACACACCTCCCTGACAACCACACGCTGTTACTTAATGTGGGAGGCTGCTGTGATTATATACTAACCACAGTGCTAGAAAATTATTAACTCTCCTATAATAACAGAGATTTAACATGTCTCTTTTTATCACCCTCCCTGCCTATCTTGCAGCCTGTGTCAGTCTTCTGTACTTATTTAACACCATCTGTGGAGAGCTTTTCCTCTTGATTTGTAGTTAACTTATCATCAGACTGTGAAATTGTTTTCCTCTCATCTCAGCTCTCCTGGAATTCTTCCTATTTCTGGTTTGTAGATTTGTTCTGAAGTCCTCTTCATCTTGGGCACCTAGGAGACAACATGTGGGTTTTCAGCCTTTTTTGATTTGCGAGCTCCTAAACATTTGTAATACAAGTTCATACTGTGGTACAGTGCAGTTAGGCCTTCCAGCATTAGTCTTACTATTCATAGTTACCTTTCTTTGACCTTCTAGAAGCAGGCTGTGCACTATCAATACTGGTTATATAGCTGTGGTTGTAGGCATACCAGTATTATATCAATTTCAGTGACCCAGTGACAACAAAGGAGACCCAGGATGAGACATAATCAAAATCATAGAATCTAAATGTAGTGTGAAGAACTAGAAAAGCCATTATACAACCATACCCATTTTTTTAGAAGTAATTTGTACATGTGCAACATAAGCCCACTTTTTTGATAGAGGGAGTAAAAGGGTCAGAAATTTCTAGCAAATAGTTAAAAGTACATTTTGGATGATTCAGATTTCAGGTATAAATAAGTTAAGCACAGAGGCAGCTTTCCTGAACATCTTTGTTTAACAAAAAAATCACCAAATTATTTTCAAGAAATTCAGCCCACTCCAAAGTCGTATTTAGTAGAACCATCCTCAAACTCATTAGCTTCAGCAGATGTGATTAAAACAAAAAAAGGGAACAGTCACAGTATTAATTTTAGTCGCCAACATCTCATTCTTAGTACTTCTTCACTTTTGTGACCTTGTTTCTTTGGAAAATACAGTCAGAGTCAGTGACAAGACACAAAGTAGCCCAAAACCATTTCTGCTTTGATTCCATTTGTGGACATAATCACATCCACCCATTCCATGAACTGCCTCTTCCCAAATATCCGTATATACATCTGAGGCTAAGAAGATGTACAGCAAATTTCCATTTCAAGCAATAACTTCATAAACCTCAGTACTTATGAAGAATAGAGAGTTACATGCCAAGGTGATATTCTCAGCAGTCAGAGGTCACAGTGTGGTTGATAAGCACCTTTTTCTTCCACTAATGCACAGCGGAATAGAAATACTGGGGAGACAACTGATACTGATTTGGTTATGCACAGAAGAATGTTGAGGAACACAGTTAGTGAGCACACTTCGTATAGAATCAGGAAAATCTTCCCTTTGGGAATAATTTTTCTTCATGTAGCCCTTCATGTAGCCATAAATTGCATCTGAGATAAGGGACTTGTTTAACTCCAATGATCTCAGCATAGGAAACTTTGGGTATGCTCTAGACATTAACTTCTTCCACTTTCTTGCCATTGAATAGGTTAAAAAGTGGCTTTCTGCATTGCATTTTTAAGATATAACCAATTTTCATCCTGACTGCAACTGTCTCTGTTCTTGCCCTTCTGTGCCAAGTCAGATGACCCTTCTAATGAAAAGCATGAAAATGAACTTTTGGTTCTCTTCATTGTATTCTTTAGGGAAAGTTAAGTAGAAAACATGGGAAATTGCATTTTCTGCCAAATTCTGTACACCCAGACAGTGGTTAAACTCTTTTCATAATTGAACTTTTTGGCTTTCACTAGTGAATGAGCCAATAGTCTTAGAAGATGTAAGATTTTACTTGTGTTTTGGCATTACAGCGGTCAGGACAGTCTTGAAGGAAAGCTTCATTGTTGATGCTACAGCTTGTCTTACAGGGTGCAAGTTTAATTTCTGGATTCCTGATGAAGCATAGTTCTTGCCGTCTAGAGAGTCAGTGTATCCACGTCATTCCACCTTGTAAATTGTAGAAGAATTTGGTGGAGTCTTAAACATAGTAACACACTGCATGAGTTAGAACCTTTAGCTTTTTAGAGTCACTTTTGGGACACTGGGAATGGGGAGAAAATATTGCATGTAAATGTAGGAATGAAAGTTTGGAGTAATGCATATTTCTTCAGAGCAACTAGCTAGCCTGACATATCCATCTTGGGCTGAAAAGCAGGCATCTAGAGCGATTTGACAGAGCTTTTGAGCACATCCAGTTGCCCAAGTCTGCTGGAACTAAGATTCTTCATTTGGGGCTTCTAAGACTACAGTTTGGGTTCAACATTGCCGATTAACCCTGCCTGGTCAGTTTGATCTGTGGCCTTTCTCCTATTGATTTGTAGCTTTACAGGGTCAGCAGACTGCTGATACTCTTTCAGTTTGTGTTTTGAAAACCAGAATAAACATGAAATTCCATCACTCTGCAAAGCCCTAACCATCTCCCTGATCCGTCACTAACACAGATGTGACATGGCAGCAGCATTCTCCCCAGCCAAGACAGCCATAAACACATTTACTTCCACAGACTGCAGCACCATCAAGAATAAAAGTGAGGTCAGAAGAACTCCTTATTTTCCATGTCATGCCAATCTTCCTGCTTGCTGACATCTTGAGAACAGCATGAGGAGGATAAATGAATCTGTGGGGTAGCTCTAGTGACTTCCCAGGAATTGTGTCATCCGTGAATTTGATGCCCTCCACCCCTAGATACAAATGCTGAGACAGGAAAAACACTAGAATGCTTGGAAAAAAAAGTCAATATGAGTTAACAATAGTCTCCAGGCTTTATTATCATGACAACACATGGAATTAATAGAATTGATGGAGGCTGGACTTCTGCTCGTTTCAACTCTTATTCTGCTGATGTTCTTGCAACATAAGCAGGCATACTGTGATGGCTTCAAACGTAAGTATAAATATGCAAAAACAAGCCTTAGCTGAGCATTTTCCTGTTGATCACTCTCCACATGTAACTGATCTATCACAGCAGTTGTTGGTACAGAGTAGCAGCTAATGGTGGAATTCCAAATCTCCTTAACATCCATACAAGATATGGGAAAACTGCCTAGATTCTGTGTTGGAGTCATTGTATGTTTGCATTCCTCACGGGCAAGTTTCAGACATAGGACTCCTTGTTTTCCAGATTAATGATATTTTTCCCTTCACATGGTCATTCCAGCTGCTCATGTCAGGGCGACTTCCTTGGGAGCATGTTCAGTGGGAGGATTGAGTTCGTGGTCAGGAAGCAATAGGTACTACAGCTCTCTCTGCAGGAGCCAAAGGCTTTGCTGTGGTGTGGAGGGCAGAGGGGGGCTGTACTTAAAAACTGAGCTATTCTCTTCCACTGAGCACAGCTGGAGTGAATCCTTCAGTCTCAGTGGGGTTGAGGAGAGCTCAAGAGGGCTGGAAAATGAAAACCACTGCTATTGCTTCAGAACAGCAGCTGTAAGATAGTCCTTCCCTGGCATGCTGTTTCTGGTTCCCTGTCAGAGACAGCAGTCACATATGCCTTATTTTGCTGCACACTTCTTTCAAACAATCTTTACCTAATTGGGGATTTTGTCCTTGGTAGTCTGGAAGGACTCTGGATTGGGACACTCCCTCATTTTGTATCTCATGGGTGAAGGGCCTGTGGTGGGCTTTGGGTGCTGGCAGCCTGTATTTCAAGTGCAGCTTCGAAACCGCAGCACTGCCACTTGAGCAGTGGTGGGGCTGGGTTACAGCCCTAAGAGCACTGTAAAGAACCTAGCAAAGGCTGGTAGGGCTGGAACCACCAGAACCCTTTGGTGCCATGCTCAGCCTGCCTCATCCTGCTGGCAACAACTCATTCTGCAAAGAGCTGCTGCTACCACCTGCCTCTCAGCAGCTCCTGGAGCACCTCTCTCCTTCAGCTCTCAGCTCCTGGAGCACCTCTCTCCTTCAGCTCTCACCTTCAGAGCTTCAGACTAAGATGGGGAAGAAAACACAAAACAGACTCCAGCATAGCCTTATGTCCACTGGGCTCAAGTTCATCAGCATGAGAATCATCCACAGCTGATTTTGAGTCTTACCACTGCCTTTTTTTTGTCCAGTGTCCTGCCTGACCAGAAGTCACTTCAAATGAAGGTCTGAAGGATGGTATCTCTGACAAAACATTGCTTCTCTGACTCTATCCCATGGTTTGGGTAATGCATGCGGACTTGAAAATCTAAGATTGTGTCAAGGCCAAGAAAACTGGTAATTATCCAGTTCCAAAATTGTTTGAGCAATAAAAGGATTAACAAAGTTTTTTTAATCATAATTATGATCTATTCTGCAAATTGCTCCTAAAGCTTCCTTAATTCCCTTTCTATTCTCTTTTTTACTTTCTTTTCTTTCCTTTGTGGTTTAGCAGCAATTTGCTCCTACACTGAAGTGTAAATGTCTGCCTAGGACAGAAGGAAACTGCTGATTTGGCACATAGATTTCAGCAGTAGATGATTTTGTTTCACTAGAGCTTGGAGCGATGATGACAGATGTTAGCTCCTGCAACAGAGACTGCATAATGCTGCTCTGAAGCAGCCATCAGATCCATACACTTGCTAATCGAGTCACAGTAAAAGTGCTAAACTTCTCACTCCCAAAGTTTATCAGGTTTGGTGCTAGACTTCTAATTGTATCACCAATTGACATTTTTTGCATTCTCTTGGGCCTTTATAGTACAAGAGGCTGTGAGGTAAAAAGGTTTTGTAGATTTCTTCTGAAAAGGAAGACAAACAGTGAATACTTCTATTTTGTACGGCCATGATCCCATGGTTGGGCGTCCCTTATTTTCACGAGGAGGCTGAAAGATATTTTTATGATAGTTTTATGGTGCTTAGTACATGTGTATGTATACTAAGAATAGTGCATCAGGGTATTTATTGACGTTTGTTGATTTTAAGTATGTTTCAGCTCTGTTTGCTTAGGTGGCAGGTATTCTGGGGTCCTGTCAGGAGAGCTAGCCCAGCCGCCAGTGAACAGAGGCATCACACTTGTACCCAGTGGTTATCAAAATTCTCAGTGTACTTGCCAAGAAAACACACTACAGTACACTGAACTATCGTATTTTTGGTGTCAGTATACCTGAACTATTGGCCACCCAGGTCTCCTGCCCTGTTTTGCATTGTCCTACTTCTTCCCTCCCAATGCAGTTTCTGCTCCAGCAGACAAAAGCAGTGTTTCCAAAGGGCAGTGCTAGGGAGAACATCCAATGTCCTGGATTACTGAGGGGGAAGCACCACCTGTTCTGCCCTTGCCAAAAAGTCACAGCTCAGTAGCATCACTGCACATAGCAATGCCTCAACACCTCTGCATTGCTGGGGTTCTCCAGCACCACACGTTTCCCCTGGATCAAGTGTGGGCACATAATCGTGTTTCTGTCAAATTAGCCAAGGCACAGGATGATGTTTGGGCCAGCTTTATGCTTTTATGTTGGGTTTACGCTGGCTCTGGGAGGAGAGACAGTATCTGACCTGGCAGAAAGCGTGAGTTGTAGAGGCAGTGATACCTCATCTGGCATAAAACCTGTCAGTACAAAATTAAGTCATCATTTTTCATTTGAATTGGCAGCCTGAGTTCATTCTGGATCAGCACTTTCATCATGTGTCTGGCAACATTTCTGACGGAGTATTAACAGCCCTAAAGCGGGATTTACTGAGTTGTGGGACCACAAACTTATTGTTTGAGCTTACTCTGATAAAAAGGCAGGGAGCTACTGGGTGGCAGTTTTTACCAGGTTTCAGAACACTCCTACTCAGAGCAGTTTTCTACTTAAGAAAAATTTTCTCCTTCATGAAAAGAACACCCTCAAAATTCCTATCTAACCAATAAACCCCACCCCAACACAGAAAATCCCTGGATTAAAGGATCATATGTAACTTTTGACACACTCCCCCAAATGAAACCTTTTGTGTAAATGGAAAAAAGAATCCTTTCATGGTGTAGAAAGTCAACAAAGCATAAATCACTATTTTGTTTGTTCTGTTGCTAGACATGCTGAACAAGAAACCACCGCCAGACCTGTGAAATTCTCCCATTAATCCTACCGGAGTGATTACGTCCAATACTCTTGGAACAATGAAAAAATGTTTAAACATATTCCGCTGACTAAAATATAATATTTTCCTACTTACAGTAAGGATGATATGTGCCAGCTGGAATATTTGAATTAAATGACTTTACATACCTGTTACTTTTCCCCTCATTTTCCAAAAATTATTTGAAAACAGAGTGGTTTAGAAACATAACATAGCTTCCAAAGAATAGAAGGCATTGGGTAAAAGTTTAGCCTTTCAATATTTCTGTCTTCCACCGAATCCTTGGAGTAAACAAGCACTGTTTTACCCAGTTTCTGCAAAGCACTTGCCTTTTGTTTCAGACCCAGTACAGGCAGCTGAATGAGGTAATGCCTACATCGCCTAGGCCAGGAATGTATTCAGACTGAGCACTGAAATAGGGTAAGAGGATAATACCTGCTCTTTTGTAAGTTCAGGCTGAACTTCAACTCAGCCTCCAGATTGCTGTGCTCAGAGGAAAGAATAAGGACTGCTTGTCTGAACACAAAAAAGTGACTTCCTTAATTTAGGCACTGATACAAAACTTCACATCAGTGCCCTCAAATGAATTCAAACCACATTACGTATACATAAGTGTATGTTTTAAATTGTCTTGTGACAAAATTGCATCAGTTCAAGTGAGTCAGTTAAACACTACCCTGTCCTCAATAAAAATACCATTTTCAAATTCTTTCATTTAGAAGCGGGTGCTGAAACAGCTTTCCTGAGGTAGAGGGTGAGCAGACCCTGGTTCTCACTGAGCTACAGTGATCCTCTAAAAATATAAAAGAACCCCTCTGTGCAGTGACCATAAAAACACAGGTCTGTTTCACCATTAGAGACCAAAATAATTTTCTTTAGACATCAAAGTCAGACAAGCATAATTTTCAGAAGTACATTAAATAGTATTTATTGAGTTTGCAATTTCAGGGGCAAAGCTATAATCTCAGTCCCAGCTAATCACACACTGTGGCACATCACCCTCATGTTCTTTCATCCATTCAACAAATGAACAATAACACGGAACATCATAAAGAGAGGGGTTGAAAAAACAACCCTATACTGATTTGAAAAAGGAAGAAAACTGAAGTCTTGTTCTCATTCACAAATACACTTGCCTTCTTGATTAAACACACTATGTTTTTATGGAACAACAGACTCATCCTCCTGACATTTGGGAGAAGGTATGGGATGGTTGATCTGAAATAAAAGTAAAACTACGTAGAACACAGAGCTTTTCCATATGACCACAATAACAGCTAGATGGTTAATACAGACTTGAGACTGCAAAGAATTCCTCACAGGAGAGAAGTACGCTTTCTTCTTAGCAAGTCTTTGTGTCTGGACTGATTCTGTGGGTGCATATGGTTAAAAAACCACAAAGGGCCTGCCTGTAAAATCTTACGGCAGTTGGTTGTTTTCATTTTCGCCATGGTGACCCTTCTGGATAATTAAAAAAGTCATCACATAATATACACAGAGATTCATATTTACAGAATAAATGGCAAAAGAGGGAATTAGACACAGTGACATTTATGTCCAGGCATTAACAAACAAGATCTCTTGTGTAGACTCGGGGATTATTCACAGCTCCTTTAAGAAAGTCCTTTTCTCTGTACATGAGTCCTCTTGTTTTGCAAATGACAGCCAGCAGGATGTATCACTGTAAGAAATAGATGCTTGCTCTCCCTTAAACCATAGTCATGACCTTCAGAGAGGCAGGTTGGAACCTCCTTATCTTCTTCTTTAGTGCCTTTGAAGCTTTGATGCGACAGATTTTGGGCACTGGAGGAAGAGGCCTGGAAGAGGCCTGGACAGTCACAGATTGTCTGACTGAACCTTCAGGCCAAATCAGATCGCTTTCATCCCCCTCATCATAGTCCAGGGCAAGGCTGCTACTGTTACTGCTGCCATCGGAATCGCTTTCACTGGACTCACTGTCCCCAAATCGGTTGGCTGTGAAATCGCTGACCTCCCCTTCGCTGGTCTCTGCGATGGTGGAGTGAAAGAGGGAGGCGCACTCTGCAGAGTACTCGGAGTGGTCTGACTCACTTTTGGCATAATCTCCGTGGCGCTGACCCTTGGAGCGAGCCCTCATGCTGACAGTGCGCAGGACGCCGGCTCTCCTTGCTGGCTGCCGTGGCGCTCCCAGGCCAAAGCTGTGAGACAGGCTGGCCGGGTGCGCCTTGGCAGAGATCTCCACCGTGGACTGCCACTTGCGCTGCTTCTTCTTGTTGGCTGTGTCTACACAAGCTGCTTCGAGGGAATACAGTGCATTGGCAGAAGCTCCGTAGAGCTCTGGCCTGGATGGCACAGTGGGGAGCCTGACCTGCACTGGGAACAGACTAGACTCCGAGCATGATCTGCCAGCCATGTCACCAGAATACGAAGGTCTCCGCACAAGGCTCTTCATTCCTTGTGGTCTTTGGAGCTGATTCCACTCAGCAGGCAGCTTGGTGGCCCCATGAGACCCTCTCACCTTCTCCATGCAGAAGGCTTGCTTCCCTGGCCGAAGTACTTTTTCGCTGTTCCTCCTCTTTATCTTCATTGCCTTTGTTTTGGAGCTGGCAAACTTTACCCGGACTTGGTGGGATTCTGCAGGGACAAACTGAGCATGAACAAACTCAGCTCGTGCCACTTGTTCATGACCCCCAGCATAAGCCAGTTTGGCATTGCCACACCTTTTGATGGGCAGTTTTTTGGGTGGGACAGCTTTAGCATTCCAGGTGTCTGGGCTGGAGTCCTCCTGACACAGCTGCGAGTAGGACAAACTGCGCTCCACGCTGCTCTCTGTTGCTTCTGCCAGAGGAGAGCCCCTGGCTGCTGACTTGGCAGGATAACAACTATTCACAGCTGATGGCTCTGTGTCAGGCCGAGTGGATGACTGCTCTTCATTCATACAGCTCATGGTCTCCTGCTGCTTGGCACATTCCCCCTCTGGCACCTCTCTTGACAGCTTCCCTTCAGCTTTGTTACTTTCCAGAGAACTCATCTGTTTTTCCAGCTGGCTACTGCTGCTGTTAATTTTCACTCCACCGGTGCTGGGGGTTATAATGAGTCTCTGGTGCATTGCAGCTGGCTGGCTCTTTGGTGAAACCCACTCACTGGCCTCAGCCCGACTGCTCCCTTTGCATCTCGTCAGCTGCAGTAATTTATTGATGTAACCCCCTGGCTTAGCCTCAGTGGTTGGCCTAGTCTTAATCAAGCTGGGACCTGTCGGACCGGGCATAGGTTTGCTGGGAGGGGCTTGGAAGTCTGATTCTGGGGATGTTCCCACCAGGGAGAAAAGGGGACTTTGTAAAGCCACTGCATGGAGGGGGCTTGGGTAAGGATACACATCAATGCCATTCTTGGAGACCAAGTCGTTCTGGAATTTGGGGTCCATGCTGAGCAAGTGCATGTCTCCAGTATGGCACATGGACTTGGGATCCATTTCTTTCTGAAATCTAGCATCCGCTGGAATGAGTCTTTCCAAGTCACCTATATGGTGGATGAAAATAAACAACCTAATTAAATCACAGACAATTGCATTCAACCTGGTTCATGCTAGAAGTGCTATTTCAGAGAGATGTGATAGCTTTTACTAAAATCAGTAGCATGGATAAAGAAAGTAATTTCAGCCTTCCAAGGTCACTGAATTACTTTAAAGCTTTTATCACCTAAGCATAACAGAGTTTAGAATGCCTTTTAATGCCAATAATAAAACTCTTACCTTTGCAGGAAATTTAAACTTTGCTACTTGGATGAAAGTAAATCCGTATATATATATAATCTTGCATATATAAAAATGTTCTAAAATGTCACACACCAGCAGGACCCCAACTAAACAAAAACAAGGGATTATTTTTATTTCTTAGCAGAGAAGCCACAGAAGAATGAACTGAAGAATCTTTATTTTCACAGAGGAAAAAAATCTGAGGCTAACTACTCAGGCAAGTGGGAAGTGTAGTCCCTGAAGATGACATTCACAGACACCAATTCAGACCCCTTCAATTCTGGAGTACTGTCAAGGTTGCTGTAATTTACTCTTGACTGCAGCACCCTCCTCCCAGAAGCATCTCCTGTGCACAGAGAGGAGAGGCTCTGTTCTTGTGTGAAGAAGGGTTGTTCCATCCATGTCATTCAGTAGAGCACTATGATGCTGTGTTACCTCTGGGACCAAGAATACTGGAACCAGTTAGCTTGGATTTCTCTGTACTAGAAGGCAGACTTCAGTGCCAACAAATCCTCAACTAACCAATTTCCTGGCTGCTTCATGCTATCATGAAACCCAACCATCACATTCAACCACACCATTCACAAACTATGTGAATAGTCACGTGATCACTACCCATGTCCTGTGACAGGAAGCTTTTAAAAGACTCCAAAATTTTGGGGTGGTCTGCAGTGTCCTACCTATGCGCAGACCTGCCACAGCAAAGGTTAGGACGATGATTTCTCTAACAACTTAATTTCATAATGAAAATTCTTTAGGAAATTGTTGGCAGCGTGTAATGGTGCGCACTTGTGCAACAAACCAGGAAGGAGTCAAAAGCATGCTGTGCTTGCAGTCTCTGCGAGCTTTCTGCTTGCCAGTGAAAGAAAAGGCAGTTGGTCCGTACTTGCAGTTTCCTCTAAGGAGAGGAAAAGAGAAATTTCTTCCCCTCTCCAAATGATGACTTTCTGAACTAAAATCTTGCTTCACTTCCTGCAGTGTGGTCAACTTTGTAAGAATTGTTTCTTCAAGACTATACCCAGTACTACCCCACTACTTTTTGTTTCTCACTGTGAAGGAAGTAAAAGGTTGTAGCCAGGAAGAAGGCCTGAAGGAGGTCTGCAGTCTCTCTCCCACATCCCTGCTCAGTATCAAGGGAAAGATGGACAGTAAACAGTTTGGCTCTGTGGTTTTGATCCGTTCTCACTTTCTGTATTGAGAGTGAGTACTATATATTGATTAAACATGGCTATCCAGGAATCTGCCCTTCTCTTGAATGAAGTATCCAGTTTTGCCATCAATTACCTGTGGAAACTGGCCTTGGTCTGGACCTGGCAGGAGTCCCAGAAACATCTCTGCTAGCTGCAATCCGACATCCATCGCTGACATAGGTTCCCTGCTGTTGGAAGCTGGTGGTGTGCACAGTGGTTTCATCTGCAGACTTGGGTCGGTAATCAAACACACTGAGCCTTGCTTTAGGGTACTGAGAGCTGGGCAAGAGACTGGTGTGGGAGGAGGAGATGGATTCACTGTACACAGAGGTGCAAGAATTGGAGAGTGAGCAAGAACCACCGTCACTCAGGTCATAGAATCCTGCAGAGTTAAAATAAATAGGATATTTCATATTTACAGCAACGAAACACGCTCTGTAGAAGGAAAGTACAGAGAATAAAATAAATCTTCATTTGCTATGTACCACAAGCTTAAATTTATGATCATTTATTTAAGTAACATTAGCAGAGGTATACTCTAATTCAACCAGCCTTTATTGGGCTTCTGCATATTTACTTAGGCCCTGAGCCAGCTTGGCACGCACATGCCTGCTTAGTTCTGAGGGTGGGATGGGATGAAGTGCAGCACCATCATGCCCAGGTC
The DNA here is from genome assembly GCA_013399875.1 of Gymnorhina tibicen. Lineage (NCBI taxonomy): Eukaryota > Metazoa > Chordata > Aves > Passeriformes > Artamidae > Gymnorhina > Gymnorhina tibicen. Next base: position 46,762 of record VXAZ01002002.1, on the reverse strand, counting down.
TTCACTGGAGAATGTCTTTGGGGACTATGATGCAACTGGTGTAAGACAGGGACCTCTGACACTGTTGTAACTTGTGCTATGTGCATACAAGCACGGACTGGATGGGCAAGTAGAGTAAAACTAGCCTGTGATCAGAGCTGCCAAGTCTATGATAGCTGGAATGTCTAAGGGCAGAAAATGGAGACTATCTTCTCTCTCCAGAGATCATTTCCAATTAATTGTGGAAGCATTAAAAAAGGCTTTGTATAAATTCAAGGTAGGAAATTTTATTATTCCTCTCTATAACAGAGAAGGAATATTTTCTTTTGAACTCTGTGCAGGCACCTAAGCGCACAACTCCTGAACTTAAACACATAACAGAAACTTGCACTTTTTATATGCACTTTAAGTGCCAGGCTGCAAATCCATATGCTGTATAAAAAAAAAAAATAAAAAAGTATTTCCTTGTGTCACTGAAGACTTGAGGCTTTGCAAAAATTCTGTTTAAAAGAACCACTTTCATTGTCTCTGACTAGATAACAGAAACTGGTTTTAACAGACATCCTAGCTATAAAAGTCTGCAGTACAGCTCTCTCTGGGAATCAGACTAGAAACCTGATACCCAGTATCTTTCTGTCCATGAGAGCTTTACTCTGTTGGGGTAGTTTTTCTCAGTGTCTTTTAATAGTGCTGTTTTGCCTCTACATAAATTCATTTGACTGGAGCACTTCAACAGTGATTTTCAAAGCCCTAGTGAAGTTCAGAACCCTTCCTGGATTCAAGCAGAGCGTTGATATTGATGTTGGCCTCCTTCACTTCTTTTAAGTACTCTAGCTATTTTGCCAGTGGTCCTTCTACACTGCACAAGGTAATTAATAAGTAAATCTATCTCCTTCTCCTTCCATGTGCGGCTACAAGGTTCATTTAACAAAAAAGTAAAAAATCCAGAAAGAATACTGCTTGAGTGAGTGAGCACTTTCCAACTAAATCAACTTTGCAGGAGAATTCCTAGCAGCTCTGTGAGCCCACTCTGTGCCAGATGACTATTATCCACCTCAGCCATGGGGCGCTCTTTCTGACCAAACAATACAGAGAGTTCTGCTTAGCAGTTGACACTCTTCAGTTCTCCTAGCACCATATCCCTGGGAATAAACAGCCAAGTGCACATTACCTGAGCTGGGCCGGCTGTCACTATCCAAGTATTCACTGGAGGTCTTACTGACGTCCAATTTCAGCTCACTTATTCGCTGGTCTAGCTGATCCAAGTGGCTTTTCAAGCCGACATCCTGTCTCCTCAAACGAGACTAAATCAAGGGAAGAAGAAGGAAGTGAAGAATAATCACAGTTAGAATCTCAGCAGCAATGCATGAATTGACGCCACCTGTGCCAGCAAGATTCTATTCTCATGAAGCGTTCTCCTTAGCTAGGGACTGTTGCAGTTGGCTCTCTGTAACAAGACTGACCTAATGGACAAGAACAAAACATTTCATTTCTTAGTATATATTGTCTTCTGCGCAGCTAATCATGTTCTCAAAACTCATTCTGAAGATACTTGTTTTAACTTTTGGCTTTTTTGTTACACCCATGGCAGGAACTGTATCTCTAAATAGGACAGAAGTCTTTTAACTAATTAACATATTCTTATTGCACCGCACTTTGCCATACACTGCCTCTGAGCAGAGGAGGAGATAAACATTATGGGTTGTCTGCGTGAACTCTTAATATCTGCCGGATGAAAGGAAACCGCTGTGGTTAAGTATCTTATTGCCATGCCAAGTACAGGCAGCATACCCACTCCAGTAAAACCCTTGGCTTTGATGACATGTCTTTATAGTTGAAAGGATAAACTGCAAGAATTGTGACATCTATTTTACCGCAAGTTTGCCTTGCTTGTCTTGTGGCCAGTTATTTCCACGCATTTCCTGCAAGGAGAAGGTGGCATTTGAATATGGTGGGAAAACTACTGTATTTAAAATAAATGGTCTCAAGATTGTGAATAATCCTTCAGAAGCCAGCAACTAGATCTGTTGCCTACTGCAATCACTGACCAGGCTGATCTGAGGTAACAGCTCCCGCAGTTGCTCCCCCAGTATTTATGCCGTCAGCTTGGCGAGGCAGATGGCCAGGCATTAGGTACCAGCCAAAGAACCACAGTTGGTTTCTGTCACAAACTTCTCACGTGGCACTCGGCAAATTATCTAAAGCCCAGTCACTATTTAGGCAGCTTGTAATTATATCACCCCTCACCATCCATCCTACAGTACTTTACATAAAGGTGGTCTCTTGAAGTCGGTTGTAAAGTTGTGCTCAAAGCCCTCAAGAGGATGGGTTTCCAGTCAGTAATGGTAAGAAAAACATTCAGATTCTTCTTTATGTGTACATTTCATATTTAAAAACACAAGTGGCAGTTCTAGCAGCATTTCCAAACTCAAATATATATTTTTAAAAAAAAATCTAGGTCCCTTGAACCAATAAAGTATCTTAAAAATTAAATGACATGCAGAAAATCGAGATCAGTATGTACACATTTTTGCCTCTGCTTTCCTTTTGTGCGAATTATTCAGCTTGTAACATTTGCATAGGTTTCTCCATAGCTATAAATACTAAAAGAAAAGAAAGCTAAGATCCTAAGACAATCAGTAAATTATTAGAAATTGTAAGACAAAAAATACAGATGTCCTGGGTTTCACAAGAAAACTCTTGGGGCTGGTAGTGCTGCTGAGAAGGAAAAAAAAAAGGTATTTTTAGCATGCTTTTACCGAGAACTGGAGGAACACATAGGACACAAGAAATAAAGCCCCTTTTTGTTAATCATGCATCTAGGAAAGTTTAAACTCAAGAGGCTCATTACTGCTTCCTAAGAAAATCCATAGTGATTTTCCCCCTTCCTGTTTCACATAAACAAAACAGAAGGGAAGAACTGGATAATAAAGGAGATTTTCTATTCCATCTGAATGATGAATGTATGACAGGCTCAGTAGTTCTTTATTCGTGGTAAAAAAGCAAAACCATGCCGTGCTTTCTTCAATCCCACGTACTCAGGAAATCACAAAGTTTTGTTTTCATGGCTGGAATTAATTGCTTAATGATTAATGTTTTGCCAGCCAATCCCTCAGTCTGTGGTTTCTGATTAATGACAGAGAGGCCACAAGGCTCTCAGGTATTCAAACATTATTTATTATACCTCCAGGTTCTGTCTGTGCTTTCACAGCATTTTAACCAACACACATGATTTACGTCATCGGTTTTAACCCTTTTATGGTGCCTCACACCATTGGGTTTTCATGTTTCCAGCCACCGCCATAGCTTTGATCTTTCAGTTAACTACTTCTGCCTCTAAGAAGAGAGGCATTCCTCAAACCATTTGGATAAGAATGACTTCCGGTGTGTTTGTTTCAAGCTGTTATTGCTCCCATACCCACACTAGGCAGCACTCAAAACAGTAAACCCTAAACACGCTCTTTCTCAATTCACAACATGAATTTTACATGTGACAAAACCTTGCAGGTAAAACCATCTGTTTGCTTCAGGCAATGCAGCTGTGAAGACTTCTGGACACTGCACAGTGTGAGACCAAACTTTCCCAATCAACTTGTACTATCAATGAACTACAGTTTTGGGGAGCCACATCTGGGATATCATCATACCACTCATTTTTTCAAAGGAAGAACACTCTCCGAAAAGCAGGTTCATTTACACCTGCCACCAACGTGAGCTGGCATGCCAAATCAAAGCACCAAAACTCACTGGTCATACTTGACTATTCTTCTCAACTATTAATCTCTTCAGTCAAAGGGGGGTGTTGATATTTCTTGGTGTAGATTAGCATACTATAATTCTATCAATCTGACTTCATTCTGGAATGCACAAAGCATAGCATTCTTTTCTAGTTTTGCCTATCTAGAAGTTAGTCACCCCTGGGTCTTTTTGTAACTGGTGGTGCAAAGCAGCCAGTTTCAGAGGAAAATTGCTGTCATCTATCCCAGACACTTGTAATAGACCAAGGTGAATTCCTTCTGGAAGGACCTCTTTCTCTCAGCTGACAAAATTTTAAGTTTGTTTATTTAAAAAATATATAAACCCTGGTTTAAAAGATGTTTTCTTCTATTTAAAATTATCTGAAGGGAAAAAAAACTGTGTAAAATGCAGGGTACCAAGTGTTTCTTTTCAATATGTGTCCCTTTTCACATTTTTATAACATCGTAAACCACCTGAAAGCTTGCAAAACAAAATCATTAGATTCAAATCAAATAAAATAAGGTTTATAAATATGTCCTTTGAGGAAAGAGCTGAAAAAATACTGGATGTTGCAGCCTTTGATATCCACCTACACTGACAGCAATCATAGATTTCTTTCTTTACATTACCCTGAATTTGCATCTCTTCTTTTTCCTCTATGTCACCATGATACTGTTTGGCTAAGAGAAGTTTAGCACCTTCAGAATCTCTGATATTGGGTGGTAGCACTTAACTCTGCTCCTCTTCTGCTACAGAGTTGACCCTACCTGCGCCGTAGTAATTTGCAGCTGCCAGAAAAGACCCTGGCCACCAGAAAGAGCCACTGGTTAGGGCAAAAAAAGGCGTGACTGCTAGAGGCAGCAGAGTGCTAGAAAGGCCAGCTGATCACTGTCTCTGGTAAATGTTGTTGTCTGGAATGGCATCAACATGTGGAGCCTATGGCATTTGATGGCCCTGCTCTATTATTCCCACTAGTTGGACTTGAGTCCTTCTGGGTTCTGCCTCTGCTCTTCTGTTACTCACCCTACCATTATAGGAGAAGCCTGGCTTGACTTTTTATCTGCCTTGTTTCCATTGCTAAGATGCCTTGTGCCACCTTCAGATGACACAGCTTTCTCATTTTATGCTGTGAGGACTAAAGTTTTTATGAATTAAACTGTGACCATGCTAAAGCTCAGGGCTACCGTCCTCCTTGAAATTTGGATCAAGGTGCACTGCAAGGCAAAGTTACATTTACACTGTTAATGAGTTTCTCATCGGAAAGCTTATAGAGCAGCAATAACATTCTCTACCATCCACGGGCCAACAACAACAGTGATGAAGATGCAACACTCCTTGAGCAATGCTGTGCTTTGCATTTTCTGTTGTTTACAGCTTTAACTTCATTTCCTGAGATCATGAACAGAATTTTCAGGGGTTTTGAGTGCAATACACTGCTTATGAGTCACTGGGAAAGTTTTCAGCCTGTGGTCACTGAGATCCTAGATCTGTGAACTACTTCTAACAGGACTGTGAAAAGCCTTTTTTTCAACTGGGTTTACTTTGCTATTAAGGAGCTTTGAGGTATGCACCTCTACTCAGATACACATCTGCAATTTGCAGGGAGAAAAAACCAATAAAGGTACCAGGGGGCCTGAAAAGTACAGTCTGAAAAGCCTCCAGCAGCCATGGATCAATCAGAAGGGCTTTGTATCACTACTTTAAGTATTCACACACTGTATTTTGGCTGAAGAACCTGTCCCTCGATGATTTATGTAGTTCTGAGTCATCCCTCTCAAACTGTATGAACACTTCGCTCCCAGGCATCCCAAGAGACACGTTTCCCATAATTGCACTGGCACCTACTGGCGAAATCTGTCCCTCTCTGGAGGTGTACAGAGTTATTCTTAAGTCCATTCAACTCCTACATTTCTAAAGGGCAGCAATTAAAGGCCTTTTTTCCCTTCCATTTTAATGGCTAGTTTCTCCCACGTCCTTGGAACGCCTTGTGAGGTGCAAGTAAAGTCCTGGTAAGTTAATCTTCTATTTGAATATTATATTTGAATACTATATTTGAAAAATATTAAGACAAATGAGTAATTAAAGCACAACAGCTAACATGAAAAAGAGTACAGTCAGTATGATCAGAGCTCATTGTGTGATTCTGTTATCCTACTGGCCCCAAACAGGCAATAAATGCCTTCAATTCTTTTGTTTAATTAAAAAATTTGAAAAGTAGAGCCATTACTCAAGATTATCAATGACGGGTAATCAAGTGGCTGGCTTGTTGGGGACTGGCTGTCCACTTGTCTTGTATTTTCTTAACTTAATCAAGATATGCCTGCTGCTGTATTTTCTCACAGTGGTGGCTAGGTTTCCCTGAAGGTTAAAGCCCATTTTATCCTGAGATGCTGCCTGATAAAGCTGCCTAAGGGGAGCGAATAACTGTGCTGTTTTCACACCTGATTGATGGCCAAGACTTGCACCAGTACAGCGAGGGAAAGGATTCTGAATTAAGTCTGAGTTTACTGAAGTGTGTAATTGCCTATACTAGAGATTAAAGCCCTTTACCCTTTGATTGTTGTCTCACCTATGAAAGTCGTTTCAGCTACACTTCAGATTTTTTATTTTAGTTTCAAAAAACCCCTGTGGAAGTGGCCGGTGTAGCACTTCAAATACAAGGTCTGGCATTCAGTTATTCTTCCCTTTTGATCACGCAATCCGTGGAAAGAACAAAGTACTCCCGTCCCACGAAGCGTTTCCTGGCAGATCGACTCCCACGGGCGCACAGCCGCGCGGGCACACATCGGTGCGCGCACACAGGTGGAGGCGCAGAGGTGTGCGCGCACGCACCCACCCAAACCCCCGAGCGCTGATGCAGGTGTATCTCACCCCGCGTGTCTCTTGATCTCCCACGCAAACGGCTGCTGCCATTGAGAGCTGAGCGCTGTATTACTGAAGTTAATCATCGCCTACTCCTCGGCTCCGATGAATGAGCGGTGCCGGGTTAACAACTTCTCGCCAGCGCTCCCGCTGGCACGGCGCCCGCCACCAGCACTGCCCGCTCCGGGCCGCCCAGGTGAGCCCCGCCCGTCACAGCGGCTGTGNCGCCGGCGGCTCCCGAGGGGGAGCCGGGTGTCTGGCAGCCCAGGGGCGCTTCCCTCCGCCCGCGCTCGGCACCGCGGCTGGGCTCACGGAGCCGGGAAGCGGGGCAGCGGGGCGTCCCGTCCCGTGCCGTCCCTTACCAGCTGCTCCTTCAGGGCGGAGAGGGTGGCCTCCAGACGGTGCTCCTTACTGTGGGCGAACAGGGGCTGCTGTTCTCCGCCCGCTGCCGGCCGCTGCGGCATGGCCAGGGCGGCCAGCACCAGCTCCCGCTGCTTCTCCCGCAGCACCTGGAGCTCCTGGAGGCCGGCGAGGGCCGCCTGCAGCCTCTCGCCCACCCGGCCGCGATCCCAGCCGCCCGGCCGCGGGGCGCCCAGCAGCATCGTCAGTGCTGGGCCGCGACACCGGCCATGGCAGGGGGGCGGCGGGGAGGATGCGGGGCTGCTCCCGCCCCGGGCCGTGCCTGCGCTCAGGCCCCCTCGCTCCGCTCCGCCGCCGCCACCGGAGCGAGTGAAGCGGGGCCGTAGCGGCTCCTGCGGTTTTGGAGGAGAGGTGGGGACGGGGGAGGGAGAGAGGGGGAGGGCGGGAGCGAAGGGAAGAGGCTGCGGCTCCAGGCAGTGCCGGGGCTACCTCTCGGGCGGATACACGGGGAGAGGAGCCAGTGCCCAGCGCTCCCTCCGCCCCGCGCGGGGGCGGCTCCTGCCTGCCCCATCCTTGTCCCTGCCTCTGCCCGGGGGCTGCCCTCGCCTCGTCCCCCGCCCCAGCAGCAGAGGGATGGGGCGCCCGCCCTCTCCCGGCAGAGACAGGGGCCGACGAACCAGCACATAGCGCCGGGGCGAGAGCGCCCGTCTCGGCCGGGTGCGAGCCTTGAAGATGCTGCGGAGACCGGGGCGGAGCCGGTCGTCCTGCTGCAGCCGAGTGCAAATTAAAGTGATGCGAGGGTATGGTGCGGTGAGCGCTCGCGGGTATAATAACGCATCCCTCGCAAGAACGTGGCGTTTGTGACACTGACCCTCCCGCTCCTGGCTGGTGGTGCCTCCTCATCTTGCTCTCCAGAAACCGACCCAAATGGGATCTCACTGCACAACTTCGCTGTCTTGTAATGAGCTGTTGATTCTCACTTTGGAAGCAAGGCAGAGTCTTGTCTTGTGAGGTCAAGGTGTAGCTCACTCCCCGCTAAAGTCGTTTGAAGGGCTCAGGATGTGCTTTGAATGGGACATGAAAACACAGTTGGTCATGGAAATTCAAGCCCGTGGTGCTGTTGATACCAAGAAATGCCAGCATTTAAAGCTCCCAGGACAGGCAGCTGCAGCTTCAGAGGTAGTTGGTTAGCAGGCAGCAAAGCCAGAATGCATAGTCTGTAGTGATGCAGTAGGGGAGAAGAAGCCCTGATACCAAGAGTCTGATGAACACAGTAGAGACTATGCTACAGGAGACATAATTTTTCTGCTGCCTACATGGAAATAGGAAGCATCTACAGATCCCAAGATCACTGTGTGCCACACTCTTGATTGACATGTCAGGAAAGGTGTATTATTCTCCATGAAGCAGCGATCACATGCTAAGCCCATCTGTCCATGGTTATCCTCTGTTCAGTCTGTGGCATATCTTTAAAAGCTAGCACGATTTAATTTGAATGCTACTTGTCTTTGTGCTGGGATACGAGTTGGGTGAGTGGGAACCAGTCACTCTGTCATCTGTTCTTCAAGTAGTCTCAATACCACGCGTGGCTGGCTGTGTCCACCACTGGGACTGCAGCCAGCTTATCTTTTCTTGTACCAGTCTCTAGCTTTAGGAATGTTAGAAGTACTAGAGCAATGTCAAATCCACCTCCTGCTGGGGGCAAAGGGGAAAATTATTCATGTGTTTGTTCACAGAATCCTGTACAACACATTATTTGATAGTCTCAGTAAGACCCAAGCCTTGCTTTCACCGTGTCACTTTCAAAAGTTTTCCTGTAGCTTGAAGATTTGAGAACAATATTTACCTTGCAAAGTTGAACTGTGTCAAAAGGGGTCCTGAGAAGTCCTACTCTGACAAATTGTGTAGGAATATTCACAAATGTCTCCAGCTGCAGATGGAGCAAGAATGACTGGTGGTGATACAGTGCTTAGTTAAAGTGTGTATGTGGTATGACTTGTATGACATCACCTTAGTCATGGTTTTTGTTGTTGTTGTTAGTTTGGTTTTTTCTCTTTAATGAATACCTTTGCTTTTCTTCCTTAACCATTCATCTCATGGAACTCCCCTGTGCAGAACAATGCCTCAGTGCCATGATGACTGAACTATTCATCTACAAGGTGGAAAGAAAAACTGCGTTCAACACGGAACAGCTCTTGAAGGTGCTGACAAAAGGCAGCATGAAATTCTGCCACCTCTCAGATGGAGGGGGGCAAAGAACCAAACAACCGTCACTGTGTGGCATGTGGCAAAAATCTTGCAAAATGCCATTGCAGGTATGAGGAGTGAAGCATTTTTGTAAATCACTTGGCTTGGCACTTGTTAAAACAGACATACAGCGCAGTTCCTTATTTTATTCAAACCGTGTTCTAACATGACCAAATACGAGTCACCAACACAACTACCATTTAGTACATACTTGCTAGGAGAAGTAGATATTATAAGGTCATCTATTTTTCTTTTCTTTCCTTTGCAAGGAACTGTTATCCCTTGCTCTTTGTTCTTCCTCTTCTTTCATCTTTTTATCTTTTCATACATTAAATCCCAAATGGGTTATATCACAGCAGTATCTTTATTCTAATCAGCTTTCTTATTATTCCCTCTGTTATACTGATTACTTTCTTCCGTAGAACCCATATGATGTCACTTAATCTTTTCAGAATATTCAACAAATACCTTGTGTTATCTGATTTCTGGGGGAAAGAATAAAAGGTGTGAATCGCCCCCAGATTTAAAACCATGTGATTTTGTGGGGGAAGGGTAGTGGTAAAAGTGAAAGTTCTGTAGCAGGGACTTAAAAATTTTCTGCTATTCTTAATTACTTACAGAGAAGAACGTTCAATATTGATATTCTGTAAAATTTCACTAAACTTTAAAAATTACTGGTTTCAGTAGACTTTAAGAATTACCTGAAAAAAGCTAGCAGTCTATGGGTAACACCTTATTTTGCTGCCTAGCTTTAGCACACTCAATCCAAATGCTTAAATGTTGCTTGCACTTTTCAGGAACCAAAAGGTTTGATTTTTCATTTACATTAATTCCATTAATTTCAGAAATATTGCTCTTGATTTATGTAAGACTTAGAATAAGATTTCTGTTTTCCACCTACAGATCCTGAGGTAAAAGAAATTTTATGAAAAAAGCTGTAGTGAAGGAATGATATGGTTACAAAATCAGACACCAAAACAGTAGGAAATAAAGCAATTTGTCTACATAACCTTATTTAAGTTCTGATTTGTATGATACTATTACACAGTGTTGGTCCATGGGTCTATTCCTCAGTAAGTGTATAGAATGAAAGATACTACTCAGTGTTCTCTGTCCTCATGCTCCAACCTATGCTTTATTTACTGCAGATCATTGAAGCTGTGCTTTGTACATAGAACTTTTCGTGTTTTAAAACTATACTTAGCATTCTAGCTATTAAGTGCCTTACAGTATGAATGAATGAATGGTGTCTTTACAACATTCCAAAAGGTATAAAGCTGCATTTGTTTAATAAGGGAGGACCTGAGGCACTGAGTTTTATTACAAAAATGCTCGTTCATTTTGGGTGCCACTGGAGATGCCTTTGGCCTTAATTTTCAGTGTACTTACTATTATACAGTTAATATATATCCATTTTATTGTTCCAAACAGAGTTCCCTCTAACTTCATTTCCAGTTCTGAGCACTCAGTACTTTGGTAAATTGAATACTGGGCATGCTAATTTGAATCCCTACAAAAATGAGGAATAGAATTAGTGCTCCTCATATGGAGACAGCCTGGGTGTGCCTGCACCTGTGGTAGAGACATGCCCTCAGAGCCTCATAAACAATCAGAAAGAAGGCAGGTGTTATTTACCCTCTTTGGCAGATGGAGATGTACAAAGAGGTTAACCCTTGTACGCAGGATCAAACAGGAAATCTATGGTAGGAATTGAAACTGAAGCCAGATAATTCATGTGACCACAGAAATTACTTTACTCCCTGTTTTGTGGATGCATATTAGCCAGTTTGCGTGGGACTAACGTTAGGGAAAGGACAATATTTATTGACCTTCAGATGTGTTTAAAAGAAAAGTAGTTGAATGTTTGCTTTGGATGAAGTCTAAAGTACATAAAATACTTTGGTGAACCACACAACTTCAAGAGATAAATTGCAATTTGCTTCCCACATTTGCTTATATTTTGTTGTGAAAAATAAATCAGAGGGTGTTTTCAGTAACATTTCCTTATGTAGGGATGTAAAGTCTCCCTGCATAGGCTTCATTCCTTGTATTTCAGTCATGGTTTTAGACTATATTGACATTGGCATGTGTGGCACTAGGTGAGGATGAATCTATTTGTTTAGGACTGTCTCTTGACGTGACAGAAACTCAGTGCATGCACCAGCATCCTAACTTTGCTAGCCAGACTCTCTGTCCTCTTGTCCTCCTGTTGTTTTACTCTACTAGCCTTTTGCCATTTATCCCACAAGGGTGAATGAAGAGACGCTGTTTAGGAGAGTCTTCTGAGCTGTTGACATCTGGTGGATATTTAGAAGGTTAGTTGGAGGATGCAGAACAGTCACATGTGGATTGAGGCAAGTCTAACACAAGCCATTATCTTACTCAAGATTAGGCAAAGTGCATTTTTTGTACCTGTGACTCTTGTTCATTGTATGCCCAAGACATGTACTGAGCATATCCTTTTATGTAAAAAGACTGAGGCACTGCTTAGCAGTACACGGTTCTGTTAAAATGTGGGTTGGAGCCTTCTGCCAGTTTTTGGAAATGTTAAATTCGATCATTAAGAATATCCTGAAAGTGTAGTAAACCCTTATGTTGCCTACACAGGGTAGAGTTAGTTCTGTGCCTGAGAATACATCGTAGTGTGTGTGTCCCTCTGTGAGGTGACTCTAAGTAAATTGCCATCATCCAGGCATTTTGTCTAATTAGTGGAACAGCTGCCTTTGAAAACATTCTTCTTAAGGTCTGATGTCTTGAGGATTATTTAATTAGAAAGAAGCAAATCACTGGTGTAAATGGCTCTTTGTTGAATTCAGGGAATTTGTTTTGAGTTGAAAAAAATTACTTTTTGAACCATAGCTTACATGGTAATGGATAGGGAAAAGGAAGTGAGAGTATAGCTTCTATGACAAAACCAGATTTCAGTTGATGGAAGTCTTTAGAAGGAGGAATCCTCTAAAAACATGAGTAAAATCCTGTCTTCAGCTACCAGGGATTAAGAGATGTCCATCTGTTTTTGTGCTTATTTCTGTTTATTTTTCACGGGGTTGCAGATTGATTCTCTTGTGACACTCCCAGCAAAGTGGTGGGGGTTGCAGGGAAGGGAGGAGAGAGGAGGCATTGCTAAGGACTGTCACAAGCTCAGCATGAAAGTGCTTATTCTTGTCTCTCTCCAGTTTATGCCCTCCAACTGAAATCTTTGTAGCTAAAAGTCCATATTTTGGCTCATGTAAAAATTTGTGCTTATCCATAAACTGGTGGATAGATAGGCAAACTGGGGAGGCACATGAGCAAGTGTTGCACAGATGGGGTCCTCAAGAAGCACAAAATATGCAGGAGAATGGAAGGGATCAGAAATTCAGGTAGGCAGAAAGAGTGGCACACAGTAGCCAGAATGAGTCTGGACACAGAAGTCCAAGAGTTAAGCCAGAAAACAGGGTCAAGGTTATCAGTATTTAGAAAGAAGGGGGGATGTGGAAGCCTAATAGAAAATGGGGGAAAAAACAAAGTCATACAATTTGGTGTGACTGTAAAGGCTTGACATCCTAACTAGCAGGGAAGAAGGTGAAGCACTAGGAAATAACTTGAACTGGAAAATGTCAAAAGCCCTTCTCAGTTCTGAAGGAAGGAGCCAGGCTGGCTGCTTGGGCTGGGGTTCAGGCAAAGAGGAAACAGAGGAATGATCATTCTGATGCCCCTGTAGCCTTGGCTTTCTTTGTCCAGCCCTCCTCTGATGTGGCTTGTAGCTTTGCACTGGACTGTGCTCACTTGGTGCTGATTGCCCTTTTTCACCTCAGCTCCTGCTAAGAACAGTTGTCAGGTGAATGCTTGCCAGAAATTAGGCACACAAAGCCAGGACACAGTCTGCCTTGTGCTGTTGTGTCAGAAGCCAAGGAGAATAATGATTTTTTCTCCACATTGAGTGATACCTTCTTCAATACCTATGGGTCTGACTCATTGGCATCCTGATGAAAATTCAGAACTGCCTACTAGTCAATCCTGATACTAGTACCTAATTCTCTCTCACAGCCTCCCATGTTTCTTCCCACCAATTTCAGCTTGCATTTTTTCCCCAGAAAACCTCACTTTCTTTCAGTCTTCCTGATTTCCTGCTGGCTCTGCAGCAATATTTTTCCGCCCTCATTATAATTCATAATGCTTAGCAAGTTCACATCATGCAGAGATTTAATTATAATCTTGTTTAAAACCCTCTTCTTGATTGTTAATATTAAATGTGAATTCTATCTGTGTTGCAGTACAGTTGCAGATGCTCCTCCCAGTTTGATTCTTGGTCTTCATTATTGCTTTTCTTTTACTTCATTCCCTTCATCAGCTTTTTAATATAGGTGATCACATTTGCATATCCAAGCAGCCACCTTTTCTCTTTGTATGCCAGTGTGATTTGTAATCCTTCATTCCAGGGTCTGCTCTCATTCTTACATATGCAGTTTATTTTTACTTGTGGCCTTTTCTGCTATTATTGGACGTATTTTTGGATTGCACAGCTGACTTCTAAAAATATTTTGAGTCACAGTGCTCTTTGGTTGATTTAACCATTTATCAGTTTTATTTTCCTCTAGTCCAAGGGATCATAATCTTCTTCTTTCACTTGCTCAGCATTAGTAAGAAATTAATCCATCAAAGCCCTGGTTACACCAATTAGATAGTAGTTGTTGTTCCATTGCTTTTTTTTACCCTGTACATTTCACATCAGATTCTTAACCAGCATTTACAAGTGGATTTGTCTTTCACCATTCTTTGTGTGTGTGTGTGTATGTGTAATACTCTATGATATTTCTGTTTTCAAAATTCCATACTTCTCTGAAAAATAAAGCAAATCCTGGTGCGTGTGAGATCTATGTCTTCGAAAAAGGAGTGTGTTTTCAATAGAAGCAGTTACATGCCAGTGTGCAGTTCCAGAGTATAAAGTATTCCTCCTGCCCTACTGCAGGATTCCACTGATTAACTCTGAGGCCTTATAAAGGAAGGTACTATCTTTTTTTCTGGACAGATGTAACTTAAAGTTTAGTTAGTGCAAAAAACCCCTGAAGAGTCTTTTTGCAATGAGAACAAAACACAATGCCAGAAAAAAGAGGAAGAAAAAAGGGTCCTTTCATGGTGCTGTAACAAGCTTAGTTAAGGATGGCAAAAGTTTTCAGGACATAAGGTTAGAAGGCCCTAAGGCAAGATGTGTAAACACTCACCTAACTCTAAATAGGTGAGTGGTCCCAGTGAAGTCAAAAGCACTATTTCTATGCTTAAACTTTGACACAGGCTTTAATATCTTGCTAAAGTGAAGCCTAAAGATCCACTAATTTTAATCTTGCCAAATATACCTCTAATTTCTGGGTCAACAGGGCATTCAGAACTAAACATCTTCTGATGAAAAGAGTTAGCTTAAGGATATCCAGGAGAAAAAAGAAAGAAAGATGAATTCCTCTTACGGTTTTACAGCATGCTGATTTAGCTGGTGTTCTTCTATATTTGCATTGGAGATCTGTGCAGGTAGTGGGGGTTAGACTGCAATGCAGAGGATAGCATGGTAACATACTTTTATTGACTAAGAGGCATTGAATGCATTCAGCTACTGCACCCTTAACTTGCTGGATGTTCATAGACATGCTCCTTTAGCATTCTTTCACAAAAAACCACTAAAGAGCAAGCCAAAAACATGCTGGCTTGCATGGACTGTGATTTTATTCGGCATGCTTTAAAATGCATTCTCTTGTCTAGGAAAGATAAAATGGGGCTGATCCAGTTTTGACCACTGACCTGAATAGTTAGGGGGAATATTTTTGTGAGCTAAGAATATTTAAATGATGGTGTATAAAAATCACACAGCACTGTGGTGACTGGGAAATGTTTTCACTTAAATGACCTGTTTTAGAAAGTGCAGATGTGTTTCCCCACAGAAGCACATCAGTGTCAGCAACATCTGAGATGGGAGAAGAAACCTTATCAAATTCTTGTTTCATTCTGATAATGTTAAATCCTTTTCCTTTCACTATGATGGATGTATAGGAAAACCCATATACTGAATCCTGTGTTTCAGTCATAGCTTTGCTCCTTTTTATAAGAAGGAGCAGATATGTGCAAAACACGCCTTGAGAGCGTGCTTTCCTGCTGATTCTATCCTGAAAGAATTAATCACAGAGCTACAGTTATGTCTCTATTTCCTAAAGCTGGGGCCTATCTTGGCCCCATAGCTAGGTCAGTGAGAAAACCATGGCAGAGACTGCTTCAGTATTATAAAACGGTGAAATTTACTGGTGTACATCACAACACTGCAGTATTGCTAAATGCATCTGTGCAGCAATGTGATATCAAACTTCTCTCACCAGTAAAGCCTTTGCTTCATGTTGTCATGTCTAAAAAGAGCAGTGGCAAACTAAAATAGTGATATTTATTTCTTTTTCACTTCCTTCTTTCCTATAAAGGTTAACTAAGCTAGCTACTGAATAAAATTGAATTACTTTACAATGCTCCTTTGCTCTTAGGCATATTGCAGAAAAGCTGTGCTGGCAGGAAGATGGTGCTTATTTTTTGAGACTATATTTTCAGCATGTTATGCAACACCAGCAGGTTTGCAAAACTCCAGTTGCATTATCAGTACCAACAGTTAGTGTTTTCCATGTTTTTCCATTTGCATGTTGGGTCTGCTGAATTCAACATTGCCTTTGCAGCAGGGTGGTGATAGGGCAGTTACAAGTCATCAGTGAGCTGGGGAAAAACAAATGGAAAACGTACAAGCACACTGAGATGCTGGCTGTGTGCTCAGCAATGGGATGGGCTAAAGCACATATTGCACATTCCAGGATGGGGAAGATGAATGGGAGATGCATAGCTGATCTCTAATTCCTCAGCCGCTGAGGCTGTGGAGTTCATGCTTTGTTCAACATTTCTGTTCACATTTTTTTTTTATGTGAATAGGCTGTGAACAAACACATGCAAACACACATACACATTATCTATGGCCTGACTTCGCCATGTCACCATCTTTAAAACTTCTCTTCAGCAAATTTGTCAGGTGCCTATGAAGATTCCTTGGTTACATTCTTAATTGTATTTTTTATTAGACTAGTTTGATTGCAAAGTATGTTGCCATGTGAACACCTAGGAAAGACAGGGACCGGGAAGTTGTAACTAGAATTTTTAATCAAATACTGGGTTCTTAAAATCACTGTAAGTATTATAAATTAATATAAGCATCCCATGCCCAAGTAATCCTTAATCATAATTTGATTGAAGAAAGACATAGAGTTAACTGGGCATGAGAGGTTTTGGTATTGTGCAAAATACATACATGTTCTCTATATACTACTATGTGTAACATCTCATCCCTCACCACAGGAAACTCACATGGCCTCATTGTTTTTCCATATGTTTTTCTGATGTAAGAATGTGAATATACTAGGCCTCTCTTGTCTTGCTGGTTTTTTGGCTGCAGTGATACAAGGTATTCTTGCCACCTGTAACAGCTATAAAATAAGCATCTTGAGTCTCACCTCCTGCTGAATATTCTTTTATTCACCCTCAGAGGGTATTGTGGAGAGTTTGCTTCAATGGACAGGAGTAGAGGGGCTTACGGAATTGACAGGGGCCTATGTCAAGAGTGTGCTGGGTTAAAGCTGCATCAAGATTGAGACAGCAGAGAAATTCCCTAATTCCTGGAGAAGCACAAGTTATACTGGAATGCAGTTATAGCAGTACTAGAAAATTTCATGAGGCAATGACTCTTTACTCCCTGCATAGAAATTATCTGTCCATTTAAGTTACTGGGACAGATCCACTTTGAGCATACCTGAATCCAGTGTGAAAAATTAAGTTTGGTCTGAGCTTGACCTATAGCATATAAAACAATCTCCTGATGTGGAGGTTTGACCCTGTCCGGATGCCAGGTGCCCACCAAAGGCTCTCTCCCCTCCTCAGATGGACAGGGGAGAGAAAATATAATGGAAGGCTCTTGAGTTGGGATAAGGACAGGGAGAGATCACTCACCACTTACTGTCAAAACAAACTCAAATTGAGGAAATCAATTTATTACCAATCAAAATCAGATTAGGATAATCAGAAGTATAACAAATCTTAAAAATACCTTCCCCCAATCCCTGTCCTTCCCAGGCTTCACTTCATTCCTGTTTCTCTATCTCCTCCCCTCCAGCAGCTCAGGGAGATGGGAACGGGGGTTACGGTCAGTTCATCACATACTGTTTCCGCCACCTCTTCCTCCTCAGGAAGAGGAGACTTTCTCCTCCTTTAGTGTAGAGTCCCTCTCATGGGAGACAGTCCTCTATGACTGTCTCCAAAGTATGTCCTCCCCATGGGCTGCAGATCTTCATGAACTGCTCCAGTGTGCTCCAGAACCTTTATAAAGGATGTAGTCCTTCAGACAGAGGCTCCTCCAGCATGGGCCCCCATGGTGTCACAAGTCCTACCAGGACCCTGCACCATTGTGGGATTCCCATGGGGTCACAGCCCTCTCCTGGGCTCCTTCATATCTGCAGGTAGGTCTCTGTGGACCTCCATGGGCTGCAGGGGCACAGCTGCCTCATCATGGTCTGCACCACGGGCTGCATGAGAATCTCTATTTCCGCGCCTGAAGCACCTCCTCTCCCTCCTTCTGCACTGACCTTGGTGTCTGCAGAGTTGTTTCACATATTTTCACTCCTCTCTTCTCTGGCTGCAAATACATTTTTTTCCCCTTCTTAAATATGTTGTTACAGAGGCATTAATTACCATTTCCGATTGTCTCAGCCTTGGGCAGCGGTGCATTCATCTTGGATCAGGTCGGCATTCCCTGTGTCAGATACAGTGGAAGATAGAATCTTCTCGGAGAAGCTCCTCTTATAGCCCCCCTCCCCAACCTCCAAAAGGTTGCCATGTAAATCCAATACACCTGGTAATAAGTTCTCTGGATAACAGACATGCTGCCCTCAGGAGTGGGTGCAGCACAACTGCGGGAATTTCTAGTGCTCTTTTTTCCACTGGCTGTGGCAAGTGTGCTTTGGTGTTGTGGGCATATGTGCTCCCTCAAATAACAATGCCAAAGAGTTGGCAAAGGAATCTCAGAGGAGCATTTGCCCCTCACAATGGTGTTTTTGTTATTGCTATGTTTATAAAACACTCTAGGCCATGGTGCACTGTACACAGTCACTGCCAAATATATTGGTATGAGAACCAGAAAAGCATAGCACTGCTACAAGGTGCCATGACTTTTAGATCAGCAAGGGACAGGCATTTCTAGAGCTCACTCAAAGCTTTGACTGCCTGCCCCACTACATTAATTTAACCTGGATCTTGGAGAAGGGGTTTGCAGTTGCAGTGTCTGTTTGAAAGTGTTTTCAGAGCTAGATATTTATGAAAGATTATAGAAAAAATAACAGTAATGCTGTCAGGAATCCTGAATGACATGGAGAGAAAGGAAGGAAATCTGAAGTCCCTTGAATGATTAACTGAATCTCCAAAAGTTATTCAGCTCAAGTTTGGATTTGGTGGCTCATCCTTCTCCTATTTGCACTTTTGCTCTTCATTTCTCAGATCTGACAGTCTTCACTCTCAGGAGACTGCTGCTGTTTCTGTTCTAACTAACCATAGGAGCACTGTGCTGTTTTGGAGAGCTGGAGTGAGCTGCTACATTAGTGTAGCGTGTGTCCAGAGGTACTCTTTCAGGTCCTAGCTGGGCTGTCCTTGTGTTGGAATCCCTGAGCTCCTTTGTGCCCCAGCACTGCTCTGGCACAGCCAGTCTGTAATTGCAGTGCTAGCTCATGGCCCCATGCCATGGCTTGAGCATTTCTGGGAATGTTGTGCAAGCCTGCCTGAGAGACACCAGAGCTCTCTCACATCCATGCCTTCTGCAGCAGCATGAGTAAAGTAGAATCAAGTAGCACAAACTTTTGTCTTCCCTTTTACTGAGCTCAAATTATTCATCAGGTTGTTGCCACTCCTGCTTCCCAGATTCCTCTTCTCTGCTGCACTCCTCTCTCTTCTGTGTACATATAGTTCTTCAATAGCTGTTTCTCGACAGAGTATAGATACATGGCAGAAATCCTTACCCAGAATTTTCATTGCAAAAGTGGAGAAGCTGGTGCCCAGCCCCATACTAGCAGCAAGGCAGATTATTTTTTTTACATCTTCTTCTGACCTTAAGTAGACATTAGCGTTTTTTTAAACCTTGCTAGGTATGCCGGAAACCCTAAGATCAGCTCTCTCCAAACACCAGCGTGGATCAAGTTCTTCATTCTTTCTCCTGAAACAGGGGCAGCTGCTATCCTCATTGCTACAGTGGAGAACATCTGCCATCTGTTATCTAGAGTCTGAAACCTTAGCTAACAGCTACCCTGCTGAATGTTTTTAATACCTGTAAAATAACACTGATGCACCAGCTGTAGTACAGATTAAGGACAAATACTTGCAAAGAACCAAAGCATCTCCACATGTGTGGGCACCCAAAGAAATATTTCATATTCACAGAACAGGATGTTTAAAATTAGATACTCAAATCTCCTTTCCCGCAAGCAAATTCTTGTGCAAATAATGTAAAGCTTTTCCTAGAGAGAATTCAGAAATCTCGATTTGCTTTGTATAAATTTTCTGTTTGCTAATCAGCATATTCTGTTGTCAATCTACCCTGACTAGAAGACACCAATCCAACCCTCCCAGGACATCAAATTACGGTAGCAAGAGAAAGTCTTTGTATTTTTAGTCCTTTGGAAGCGATGTTGAACTGAAAGACATCTCTCCACCACATAAGGTGAAATGCAGAGGAGATGGCAGGCTTTGCTGTCCTATGACAAGAATTGGGGTATGTTTCTGATTGTCCTGAGATGAATGTGGAAAATGAGAAAAGAAGTTGAGACTCAAGAAGGTGTAATGAAGGAAAAAATGCTCACTTCCCTTTCTCACGTTGCTGAAGAGAATGAAGGTGGGACAAAAAGACAAGCTTTGCTGTCTTGCAGGTTGAGAAGCAACTGTCTTAAATAAACCCTCTGAGCTTTCAAGAACACCATGTGAGTTATACAGGAATTTCTGGAGAACAGTTGCTTTGCAAATTTAGCAGTTCCTTTTTCCACATTCAGAGCAGTAGCTTGTCCCTTGTAATGGTGAAGGTGATGGTAACAGTCAGAAGGTAAAAGGTATTGGTTTCCTGCCACCTCAGTTTGAAATGCTTTAGTCCTACCCAAAGAACACTCCCCACCTGATGCTGATATCTATATTTACACGCCAGGTTGGGCTTGGAACACTCTGGTAATTTTTGCAGCACTCCTGAACCCTTGGTGTTTGCTTTCAGGCTTGTCACTTTGTCTGTCTTAGTCACACTGGAGACCCCCTCAAACAGCTCAGCCATGTGCTATGACACCAGGAGCTTGTGCTCTGGGTCCTCATTTCTGGAGCAGGGATAAGAATTTCTTCTCTATGTAACTGGTTTTGGGGCTAAGTTCTCAAATGAGGGCTGTAATTTCTGGTATGTGAGCTCTTGGCTTGACAGTGCTATGCTTCTCACTTGGTTCAAAGTTAGTTTTACTTACATGACTATCAGATCTTATAACCACAACCCCTGTTCCTTTGGCTTTCCACCTGTGTGTGTATGCAGTGTGGTTTCTAAGATGGAATAATGCCTTTGCCATCAGAAAGAAGAACCTTTAATAACCTCTACAGTTTTATAATCCTTTCTTTCATTTCCTTTTAAATTAATCCAACCCTGTCTTGCTGCGACGTATGAGGTGCTCTGCCTAAAAAGGCATAAATATAATCATATTTATTAGATTACAAGGTACTTCAAAGATGCCCCACCTTTGGCTGTTTTTGAGCTGCTTAGAATTAGTGGAACTATGTGGCAATGGGCAAAATCTTATCCCAAGCAGTACTTTCCCTTTGGCTGAAATTCCAGGATGCACCCAAAACTCCATAGCTAGTGTGTGCAACACAGTCATGTCAGCAGGAAAACTGGGGACCTTAAAACTTTGTCCTGTTCTGACATGGCAGCTCTACTCCCTGCAGTTCATGCATGAAATACCATGATGTCCAAGCCTGGAAGGCTGGGAATGTAACAAACACTGTAAGTGCAGTTGGACTGTGATCCTGCTGCTACAAGAAGTCAGTAAGTGGGTTTCCCCCCCCCGCCAGGATTTCAGCATGAGCAGAATCCACCTGACAGATGTGGGAACACCTCAACTTGCCACTGCTATTGTTTCCCCAGAGATCAAGGTTACCATCACTTCCCCCTTCCCCTGGGGTACTCGCAACAAACTGATGAAATGCTTCACTGGGAACAACTCAGTCAGGAAAAAACTGAAAAACTGCAAACCAACCAAACAATGAAAAAGACTAAAGGAAGTAGAGGCCATAAAAAACGGCGCAGCAATAGAATGTTCATCAGTTTGCTTCAGATCCAATCCACCATACATCTCATTTGGTGGCTTGCTCTAAACTCAGACACCATGCTCAGCATGGCCCTTTGGCCCTCCAAGAGGCACCCCACAGCTGTGTTTTTCTTGGTACTACGGACCCTGGAAATTGTTCCTTCATGAAATGAAAGGAGGAGAGGAGCAGGTTGTTGCTGTATGGTGCCTGACCTGCTTTCCCCTGTGTGCTGTTGTGTCAGCACAGCAGCTGCAGAGGAACGTGGTGGTGGAGGCCAAAGGTGTACGTACTGGAGAGGGCACACGGGTAAGGTGCAGTCTTTGAAGATGCATCCCTGTTTTGAAACTGGGGTTATTGTTTGCAGACGGGAAGATGCTAGTTCATGCTTTGGTCTTCTTTTGTGTGGTCCAGAGTGACATCTAACGGCACAACACCAGACTGCACCACGTCTGCGGAGAGCTCAGTGGACAAAAAGCTGGGGTTGCCAAGCATTTATCATTTGACAGGGCAAGGTAGATTCTGTCAGGAGTGAAAACCCATATATACTGTATTAAACTAAACACTGTTTGTAGCCATACTTTGATATATATTACCTGAATAAAGTTGGGAAATAGTCTAAAGGTAGGAAGTGGTAGAGTTAAGCTGCTTCTTAAAATGTAAAATATTTCACATAATATATTAGGTTAATGAACTATCAGTAAGTCTAAATAGTGTTAAAGGAGGAAATCAAAACAATGTTCCAGAAAGGAGTCAATCCCAAATATTCTATTTTGAGTTTGATGTGATGTACCACTTTCATATACAACTCCCTCTATCAAAAAACTACAAGAGTCAACAAAATTGTTTTGCCAGAAATACCATATTCTAATAAAATACGCTCCAGAAAATATTTTCAACCACTGGTGTGTTGTGGCATCATTTTTTGAACTGTGCGAATTTTAGATCAGAAATCTCTCCAGTCTCTTTTAGGCACCAGTAAAGGCACCATTAATTAATGTTGCAAAAAAATACCTTATGTGTTGTGTTCAAGTATAAGACGCCAACATTTAAAATATGTCATCCCAAATAATAGAAAACAATAGCAAGAAAACCTTTGAACTTATTGAAGACAACTTTTTAGGAAAACAGCACTTTCCCTGTTTACCTTAACAGGATGGTGTTTTATTTGCAATAATGAACATTGAATGATATTCCATTTAAATTAGTTTCAGAATTGCCAAACTAAAAGGAAAAATCTAACTGCATTCTATCTATATACTTACATATGTGTGTGTGTGTTGGTGTATAGAATGCAGTTAGTAGGTTGTGTGTAGTACACTTAGAGTGTCAGTGCCTAAAAAGCAGTGCACGCACAGTTGTAAGGTAAGTTTTTTATCCCTGGTATGAATTCATAAAGCAAAACAACGCTTACTTGCACTTAAGACATGTGAATAACTATTGGTTCTGACTTTAAGGCTGAGTAGTATATGGTGAATCCAGGGAGAAACTGGCTTTCCTACTGTGATCCTTTAGACGTGCAAATTCATGATAAATATAATTTATCAAGAAAAAGTGAATTAATTTTTCTCTTTAAAATGAGGTTTCTAAAAGGCATATATATGCTTTTTCAAGGGATTATTTTCTTTGCGGGTTTCACATTAGGAAATAGAGTTTCTAGTTACCTTTTTGCCTAAAAGTCTTTATAGGGTGATATTTATTATCATTATGGTTATAGGGGCAAATATTTTCCTGCTTATGATTGGGGAGAAACAGTACAAGAAAAATCCTTTTTGCACAACACTGAACTCAGTTGTGGAACTTATTGCTACCAGGTTCTGTGGAAACTGAAGTTCACACAGCTAGACAAAAGATTTGGAAAAATCATGAAGGATTGGTCCACTGGTGACTGTTAAATGTAGTTGGAGTACGTCCATCAGCTCAAGAACTCACAGCTGCTGATTGTTGAAGAATGGGTGTATAAACAGGAGAAAGGAATACTCTCTGACTGTGCCGTTAAGTAAAATATTTCCCTTACCATACAGTATTAGTTACTGTCAGAAATGTATTTCTCTAGCTGCACTTTTGCTCTCTTCCCTGTGGCTGTACTAATGGCTGATTTTTGTTACGCGAAATCCCGGGGGTTTTGTTTGTTTGTTTTTTCTTATTCCACCAGAAGCAACAAGCTGAATATAAGCTAGTTTGGTTTTTTTTCCTTGAAGTATCAAGTGTATGAACTCAGACTGGGAAAGCATTTCCTTATCTTAATTAAAGTATAAGTGGGCTGTAATTTTAAAGGTAAATTAGTTCCTGTTGTGACCATGTCACCTTAACCTAATATCCAGTATCTTAGATAGCTATTAAATTGGCATATCTGGGAAAGTAATGTTTTGGGTACCCTCCAGGTCCCTTTTACTGGTTATTGGTTGCTCTCTGAAGAAGCTTTCAGCTGAACATCTCCAGCCCTCAGGCAAGGAGCCTTTCTCTCACAAAGAGTTTGGTATCCAGCTGCTGGAGGTGACATTTTTAGACCCTAGTCCTTTCTTCGTCTCTGAGGAAGGTGTTTAATTATATATAATTTCACATCCAGGAAGTAGCCTGGGAATTCACAAACTACTCTGTAGGCTCTCTTTGTGGAAAGACAAAGAATATTATCTTTCCATCGTGCTGGCTGCTTAAAAGACCCCTTTCCATCTCAGAGAAAAAAACCCTACATTTGGGAATAAAAGTCATCAGAAAAAGACATACTTTTTTGAAGCTGGGGTAATTAAGTATTGGAACATTTTAAAACCTAAAGGAGGTGACTTGTTAAAGGGTTGGAAATAATTTAGAGAAATCCTGAATAAGCTGTTGGAGGTCAGTCGGACTGTGATAATAGTAGGGACAAAAAAAGGAAAAGTGAGTCGGGACTCTGAGCCACCATTACTTCTCAGGAACAAGACAACACAATTATAATCGATCTTTCTATGAAAGCATCTAGTCGGTGCTCTGTGCAATAGATGTGAGTTGACTGCTAAGATCTGTGGAAGACAGTAGATGGCGCAAAGACGTCAGATAAACTCCCATGTTTTCAGGTCCGGGTTAGGAGTCGAATTCCAGAAGATTTTAGGGTGAGCACGCCAAGAAGAAAAAGATCCTAATGTGTGAGAGGAAATTAAAGAAATACAGTCTATGTGAGTGCCACTTATAGCATCTTTAAAGTGAGTTGTCTGCAAATGCTATCTACTAAAATACTTTGATTACAGTGTTTTACAAACATTACAAACATTACAACTGCACCTTTGTAGCTTTTTCCACTGTGTTTATTTTTAGCTGTTGTATCCTTCAGGTTCGAACTTTCCCACTCTGCCTTGAGAGGAAACAAAGCCTTGAGAGCTTTCCAAAATAATTAATACATTGCCATGCAGTGCTCCCCAGGTTATGGGAAAGGCATGTTTAACTCTTTTCTTTCTGATGTCCCCTAAATCTTATTCTATATTCTCTCTATATATATATTCTATATTCTTCTCTGTACCTTGGATGCCCTAGTTATTGTTCTGTTTGGGGTGGGCTAGTTTGTTTCTGTCTCTCCCCATTAAAATTTAATTCTGGAGCTGAGAAACTTCACCTAAAAAAGATTAGGTGTGAGTGTTTTGGTGGAGTAAGTGAATCCCTATGAGAAGCGATGATGACCAAGTACTTCCTGACAAAACCACCTCTGACAGCTTTCAGAACAATGTGGTATTCCCCTGCTTTTTTTGGGGCATGGGAGTCAGCACTCCAGTCCTGCTCCAGCCCCTGTCTCTAGATTGTGAACTTTGGGGTAAGCTGAAGTCACACAGGGTCTACTCATTGTCTCAAGTACATGGAGCTGGTGAGGTTTCCAGTTATTTTTGGTGTATCTATGGCTCTTCACACAGCTGCTGCCATCTCACAGCCTTACACATAAGTCAGTCTGAAGGACTCACCAGACTCCCCAAATGATGTCACCATTGTGTGGCTGGGAGAGGAAAACAGCTCAAATGAAGAGAATTAAAAATTTTCTGCCCTAGATCAAAACACTGTCCCCAAATCGATACTAGCACTTCTTCATGCTCTGAAATCACTTATCATCCTCTACTCTGAGGAGCTGGCAACAGCTGCTTGTGTTACTGCTCTGACGTAAGAGACTTCCAGTGAGCTGCAGGGAAGTAGCAGTTGTACTATGTAAAGGGCTTTTCTGGGGTGCAGGAAGGAAGAAAGGAAAGGGCAGATATGGTGATGGTGACTGGTGGAAATCAGGAGCAAAGCCGTACCTACATATGAGGCCAGCCTGGTTGGACAAGGTGGAGAGAAAAACTTTGGTAAGTTGCTTACTATGGAAAGCTAAGAGTAGGCACTGCCTCAGGGATAGATGGAAGTACTGCCAGAAAAGGCACCTGCAGAGATTTTGGAGCGTTCAAAATTGAGCCAAGGTAGGGATCAGATGTGAGTATGGCTGTGAAGATCTGTAAAGACAGGTTCCTTGCAGAGGAAGGTGGGATCTTGGCAGTTAATAGTAGTTGCGGAAGGATGACGAGGCATACTAGGGATGTTGCTTGCATGCTGAACAGTGGGTGCATTTTAAGGTGCTGGCATCTTAAAAGAAGAAAACCAAGAAGAGACCAGACATTGTAAAGACTGTGTCTGTGCATCAGGAACTAGCTGGGAGTGAGAAAATGAGCTTTAAGGATAGCAAATACCCAGGTCTGCGGACAGACATGGGAAGGAGAGGGGCTTGAAGAAGAAGGTGTCTGCCCAGTGCATTGACAGAGGAGCTGGGTAAGTCAGGAGCTGGTAGCTGTCAGAAGCAATCAGAGATCGTTTGTTGAAACAAATTTTATTTGAAAACCAACACATTTTCCAAAGGAAACATTTTATAATAATGTATTTGTTTCAGCAAGCTTCTGTTAAAATGCAGGTGTTTTCTTTCTAGCCCACCTGGGGGAAAACAAAAGCTTCCAGAACGTATGGCTGTTGGACAGCCCTGCTGTCTAGAAACCAACTAGCTCTAACCCAAGCTAGTGCATCCACCTGATAGTGTGGTGCTGTGCAGAGACAAGACTGTAGCCAAAATCATTAGTGCAGGATCATATCTGAGGTGATAAATTTTTGGTTCTCCTGCTTACACAGATGGTTAGGGAGTCACTGCACCCTGCTCAATTAAGACAGATGTCTTGCTCAGCATTTGCTGACAGCTGCTTGCATGGCCACATGCAAACAGTACAAGATTAGGAGTTGTGTATTTGCCAGCACTCCTGATAAAGGGGTCAAAATCACATTAATTTGTTGCAAGTCATCAAAACTATCCACAATTTAATAGTGTTATCTTTATAAACATGCAAGTTTTACTTAATTGCTGAGAAACAAATAACCCAGGTGCCAGCTTGCACAGGTTTACATAAAAAAGGCCAACCAGAAGTTCATTGACATGTAGACAAGGTTATAACTGCCCCTGCTAATCTGTCCCCAGAGAAGCTGATGTTTTCCTTCCAGGGAATTTTGTACCCTGTTGTGATAAGCAGCCAGAAATTTTTAAAGCTCTTTAAACCTTTGAAGTCAGGAATGATGATGACTTATTAGCAGGAGATGCTAAATCTGGTGAATAATTTTTCTCAGCTTCAAGTGAAAGTACTATGAAGTGATCAGGAAGTATTTGAAATGCAATTGAGTGAAAGCAGTGGAATAAGAAATGAAATTATTAAAAAATCTTAATCTACTACTAAGTGAATGCTAATAAGTTAGTGCATTGAAATTGCATATGTGAGTTTGGATAATATATTTTCTTTAATACATAATTAAGGTAGCACAAATTAGAAAATAAGCAATAAAAAGTTAATGTGCCCAAAGCAGACTTGGACTGGCCTCCCCATCATGTGCCAGGGCCATGTCAGGAAGCATTTTATCTGACTGCTGGACTTGTTCATCTTTCCTTCGTATCACTTTCTTGGGCTGGGAGAGCTGGGACAGTGATGGACAGGTCAGGTAACATTGCTGTGGACTGCGAATGGAAGACACTGAGATTTTGTCTTGGTTTAAAAGACAGATGTCTACCAAGGAGGGAGGGAACCTTCCTGGAAAGTGACCCCCTCCCTCCAAATTATCGTAACTTCAAAATTACGTAGCTTCCAGGCAAAAATACGGGAGAAGCAGTAACAGTTCTTTACTAGAAAATTTATATATAACGAGACAGAACCACCACCAACAAAATAGCTACAGGAGTTCCCCACCTGTTCAGCACTTTCCCCTTTGATGTAGTTACGACCACAGGCGGCAGGGGGTGGTGGTGGCCCAGGCGAGGCAGAGAGGCTGCGATGACTCCCCCGCGGCTGCAGGGGCTCTCTGATGCGAGCCTGGAACCTCCTCAGGCGGTGGTGGGGGCTCGGGCAAAGGGGAGGAAGGGAGATTTCTGCTTTTGTAAAACTCACAGGTAGCGGCTGGCCTTGGTACCACCACTGGCAGCAAGTCACAACATAGCAGAGTCCCGGGAACAGACACACCCGGTCCGTAGCAGCGGGCAGCAACGGGGAAAGCGGGCAGAGCCAGGCAGCGAGCTAGAGCGCACCAGTGTGCCGGCAACAGGCGCATGCCCTTGGAAAAAGGCAGGAAGCCAGATCCCACTCCACACCCAAGTCTTGGGTTAGCCCCAACTCCTCTCACAGCATAACACTGCAATTCCCGAAAAAAACCCCAGTGGAGAGCCCACCCCCTCAGGCAAGACTCCCAAACCCCAAAACCTGCCAAAATTATACTCTATGAAATCTTGATATCAGGGAACGAAGTCAAAGAGACAGAAGAACGTGATGAAATGAAATGCTAAAAAATTCTTAAACGAAGTGAAAACACTAAAATGGCATGGGATGAGATGAAACGCAGGGAAATGGATCAAATCTCGCCGATTTGATACTAATTGAAATCACAAGATTTCATTATTGAAATGAAATCTTGTGATTTCAGTGAGGTTTAACTGGGCAAACTTCAGTCCATTTCCCTGCACTTCATGTCATCCCATTAGCTTTTACTGTTTTCACTTTGTTTCAGAATTTCCTCTTTTTTTTTTTAGCATTTCATTTTTTTCATTTCTTCTTCTTCTCTTTTTTTACCTTTCTTCCCTGATTTCGGGATTTCAATGTGAAAGGGAGGTGTGGAGGGAGCAATGTTGGGGCAGTGCCGCACTGTCCTTGGCATGCCTTTTGCAGCTGCAGCGTCCCTGGAGCTCTGGGCTTTGTGGTTTCCTCAGCCCCAACCCTAACCGTAACCCTCAGCCTAAGCGGAGGAGTTAAGGAGCCTTTTGCTGAGGCTTAGGTGCCAAGAACATGGGTGATGCCAAGGAGCAAGGTGTGGAGGGAGCAATGTTGAAACCATGCCATGCTCCCCTTGGCAATGTCCCTGGAGCTCCAGGCCTTGTGGTTTTCTCTTGCCTAACCCTAGGCCTATTCCTTACCCTAAGCAGAGCAGTAAAAGCCACATTTGCTGAGACCGAGGTGCCCAGCACATGAGTTTTGCCAAGGAGAGATGTGTGGAGGGACCAATGCTGAGGCAGTGCCGTGCTCCCCTTTGCATGACTTTTGTAGTTGCCATGTCCTTGGAAATTCTTCATTTTATGCATGGAAATAAAATCTTGAAATCTGAGAAAGAAGTGCAAGAAACAGATAGGACAGGACGTATGATGAAACAAAATACAACTGAAAAAAAAGAAAATTCATAAATTGAGTGAATCATGTTAAATGGAATTGAATGACATGAGTTTAATTAAAAGGATCGAATTTAGCCCAAATGTTATTCATTGATAGCTCAAAATCAGGAAACAAATTGAAACAAAGACACGGCAGAGGACATACAATGAAATTAATTCAGTTGAAAGTACAAAAGAAAATCTGAAATAGAATGAATACAATGAAATGGAATAAGATGAGATGACATACAGTGAAAAGGACAAAATATTGCATAAATTTTATTCATTTAAATTGTGAGATTTCATTTCAAATTTCCGAGTCATGAAAGGAAATGAAACCTCACTATTTCAATGAGTATCATTTATTGAAATTTATGCTCATTTCACTGCACATCATTTCTTTCCATCCCATTTCATAGTTTTCACTTCTTTTCAGAATTTTCATTTTTTTTCAATTTCATTTCCTCTCCTTATATTTCCTTTCTTGTCTTTTCATTTCGCTTCACTCCTTGATTTCTCAGTTCATTTCTTTTCATGAAACCTAACTTTTTCATTTCATGAAAGGAAATCAAATATCTTGATTTTAATGTTTATTGTTTCTTAAAATTTTGTCTCATTTCACTGCACTTTGTTCCATTCCATTCCATTCCATTCCATTCCATTCCATTCCATTCCATTGTTTTCACTTCATTTCAGGATTTTCTTTTTTTCCCCACTAGCTTTTAAGGAAGCTTTGGGCTGTGGCTGAGGTTCCCATTCCCATGCATGGTCCTAATCTGCAAGACCTGGAGGCAGCTGTGTTGTGGCCCTGCCATGATCCTCTTGGCATATGTTTTCCAGCCTCAGTGTGCCTGGAGCTCTATGTTCTTTTTCTCTGTCCAGCCTAACTCTAAGCCTAATGGCAACTTGATGCTTGGGCTGAGCTCCCCATTACTATGTGTGGTCCAGACTAGAAAGATGTAGGAGTAGCAAAGTTGGCACCCCACCAGGATGGCCTTGGCATACCTTTTCCAGCCGCAGTGTCCCTGGAGCTGTAGGCTCTGCAGCTCTCTGAACCCTAAGCTTAACCCTAATGGCAGTTTGTTGCTACTGCTGAGATCTCCATCACGATGGCTTGCCCAGGCTCAAAAACTGTAGAGTGAGCAGTCTTGGTGCTCTGCCGTGATGAAAATCCCTCCTTTCACGAAAGGAAATGAAATCTTGCAATTTCAATAAGTATAACTTCGTGAAGTTCTGGATCATTTCACAGGACTTTGTTCCGTTCCATTCCTTTCCATTCCATTCCATTCCATTCCATTCCATTCCATTCCATTCCATTCCATTCCATTCCATTCTTTTCATTTCATAATTTTGGGGTTTTTTTTCAGTTTCATTTCATTTCCTTATATTTCCTTTCCTGTCTTTTCATTTCACTTCATTCCTTGATTTCTCATTTCATTTCCCTTCATGGAAATGAAATTTCTTCATTTTCACCACACGAAATGAAATCTCGTGATTTCAATGAGTGTCATTTCATGAAATTTTGGCTCATTTCACTGCACTTCATGTCATTGCATTCTATTTCAATAACTTAACTTCTGCTTAGAATTTTCATTTTTTTAAATTTCATTTCTGCTGAGCTTTTTGATAGGACACCCTCCCTTTTTGGCCAAGGGTGAAAGAGTAGAGGAAGCTGCTGTTCTGCTAAAGTTCTTTATTTCGTAGTTTCATAGTTTTCTGAAGGTAGAGTTCGAAGGGTTTACATGATAAGGTTAAGCAGAAACAGCTGTAGTAGCAGCAGGCTAACAGCAAGTAAAAAACAGCATCTTCTTCTTCCCTAAACTTACAGAAGTGTGGATTATATTTGTTAATTGACCAATAAAATTAACACATTATTATAGTTTTTCTTTTCTTAACCTGTCCTGGTCTAATTCTAACAGTCATAAATCTTACACGAGCCTTACATAAGTATTACACAGATTTGTGTTTATTGCTTCTATCAGTTCTTACTGTTTATGTGAACACTCTGTTTAAAAAATGTGAACAGTATAGTTCCATCTATGTTTTGTCTAAAGTAGAGAAATTCTGTGAGAAGGTAACACTGATGCAGTAGAAACTGTGTTTAAGGTCTCTTTGCTGCAGCTTTTCAATGTTTAAAGCACTTAGCATATATTTCTATTTCTGTATTTCTATTTCTATAAATCTATATTTCTATTTAATTTTGGTGTGACTTCATGTATTTCAGTTTATCCAAAGGTTTTAATTCAATCCCTGCACTTTGTTTTTCTTCTGGGCCTGGGTCCAGAGGAACTCTCACTCCAACACATTTCCCTATATTTTGTTTCTTCTCTTTTCATTTCACTTCATTCCTTGATTTCTCTTTTCATTTCAAGTATACATAAATGTAGAAGATGGCAATTTCATTTCAAAGTGGTTGTCTGACTGAATAGCATCTTTCAGCCCTTGAAGCACTCATGGAAATAGAATCTCCTTGAGATTTCTTGGTAGAAAGGCAAGTTTTCAAATTTTACTGCTTACTTAATGTAAATTTAAAATTAATATTAAACACTAACTTGCACAGATTTTTAGGTAACAGCACAAAAATTACTGATCCTTTTCTCCTTAAGGAAACAAAGACTAGATGTCAGGTGTTAACAAGTGTCAAAATACAGATAAATACAATATCAAACAGGAAGAACAATGAGTTATAAAACCAAACACAGAGAACAGCGGTATAATGCTCTGGTTAGGAACCTGCACACCTAAGGGGTTTAAGAAAGGAACAGGTGAATCCAGTAATAAAAGTAATATCAAGTAACTTTCATTATACAATGTTTGCATAAGTGGGGAAGATTACATTTTCCATAAAATGGGAGATTCATGTTTCTCTGCCTTCTTATAGGAGTTTTTCATGCAATTTCATTGGGCTTTTCAAAAATCTTTTTTTTGGGTTTTGGCATCTAAAAACTTAAGTTGTCAGCAAGAGAAGAGGGGCTGTTCTTTGGGTCTCATGCTATATCTCTTGGTATGATAACTGGCGGTCTCAAAATGAGCAGTAAATTAGGTAACTAATAACTGTTGGTTTAGGGTTTTTCCATTACCCTATGGAGAGGAAATGTTGGGTGTGTGCTGAATATAAAGAAAATCCGTCTGCTAAACAGCACAATGTGCATCTGATCATCAGTATAACAGCCCCCAGATATTTGACTGGTGTCCATATGCGAAGTCAAAAAAAAATCTAGCTTTGTATTCCAGACTTAAATGAGAGCTCCAAAATTTAAAGGATGGGAGGGGAGGGCTGATGAAATTGCAGCAGTCAGCCTTAGATCTCTTAAAGGCATTTTCTGTTTGACAGCTTGTACCATACATGTCAGTGTGTTCATTTTTGGTTTGATTGTTTTGAAAATCTTGCATTTAAAGATCTTACTGATTAAGATTTTCAAAACATTGCATCTGAACCTGCTTCAGCAAGATGTGTCCTTAGAGGGAAAAACAAGAAATAGTTCTTCACTGGAGGCAGCAGCCAATACAGAAATGTAATGTTAGCCAGAGCACTGTGTCATAGTGTTGCAAGAAATTCAGAAAGAATGAGATGGGGGACACTAATTAGAAATAATAATGCAAAAAATCGGTAACTTTATTGGATGACATTGTCTTTGAAGACATTCTGCTTTTGACAAAACAGCCAGCTTATATTTGAAAGCATCTTCAGTGTCATGTCCTCCTCTATTACACAGAGCCATCACTGTTAGTAATGCAAAATTCAGCCTCCCTGTGAGTTCAGTACAGTGTGAAAAGTTCACTGATAGGAGGTTCATTAATTCCTCACATGGAAGGAAGGGCAAGTGTTCTCATGACCTTACTTACATTTCTGCACTACAGGAAGAAGCTTCTTCTCAGCAGATGAAAGCGTTATTGCCAAGACTTCAAATCTGTTGTAGTGCTGTCCACATTTGGTTTTCCTTCTTTTATTTTTTCCTCCCTATTCTTCCATCTTTCAAACTTTGCAACAGCTACTTTTGAGACAGATTGGAATTATACTCTCCAAGTAGCGACTGCCAAGATAATTCTTCTTTCTATGATTTTTATACTTCTTTCATAGTTTCTATTTTCTCCATGTTTTTTAACAAGCCATTTACATAGAAAAACTCCATGCTAGATATTTCTCTTTTCCCTATAGAGACTCTTTTAAAAAGTTTAGCACCAGGTGGTGCAGTTGCTTAATGGTATATTTTTAAAGCCATTCCTTACCTGTCTCATTGCAGTTGCCAAATATTGTAATGCATAGCTGCAGCAGATGAGAAGAAAAAAAGAAGAGTTGACAGGTGAAAAATTAAATACAATGAAGAAAAGATGGAGTATTTCTATCTTGAACTGGGAAATCTGGGGAAGTCCCATGTTATTACAAGCACTCTGCCCTTCTTTGAACCTCCCCATTCAATACCCCACCAAGAGTGAGAGCTACTTTACATCCCTTGAGCACAAATGACAGCAACTCTGCCCCTCTGCTAGCCCTGAGACAGGCTGATGATGGTGGCTCTTCAGCTGGAGAGATGCTTTTGAGTGGTTAATGGCTGTTTTGTTCCATAAGTGTGCCAAGAGACATTGGTACCTCAGGGAGGCAATTCATGGCACTCATTTTAGTTGTCTGTTTAGGATGAGAAGAATGATGCCCTCGCAGTGATTGCATCTCTCCACTGACTGTAATGGAGTCCTTGGGGAACTAAGTCACATACAGAGCCGAGGCTAGGCTATGGCAATTCATAAGGACATCAGCTGAAATGAATCCCGGTGCCGGCTTTTTAAAGCCAGAATAAATAGCAACTTGTATTGTACAGAGAAAGCCTGAGTTTAACCAGTCGAACTGAGTATAGAGGGAAAACTTGCACTTGTGTGGCAGCTCTGGCCTACCAGAGGTCTCACAGCTTGAAGGAGCTACGATCATGCATTTGTAGATTGCCAGATACAATAGTACTAACAAATTGATAATTCTCACAGATCAACATAGCCTTTTTTGTTGATAGCAAAATCTTATTAATAAGTTGTTTCCTTACTCCTGTTCTATTTCTTCTTTCCAGCATTCACCAGCCAAGGTGTTTGTTCTGTAGTGTCTGTTTCCCCAGACTGATCATGAAAACTCACTGTCTCTGTCACCTTTGCTAGTGTCACCTATTCTCTTCCTTACCTTGATTCTCGAGTTCAGTTTCATAGATGCGGTTATTCCCTGCACCCTCTCAACTCTGAGACCAACGCAGGCTACTACAGAGGGATTCCCTTTTCCCACTAACAATTTAGTTGACACCAGAAAATTTGAAAAAAGCAAGGCAGCCATTCATTTTGGAAGAATTTTTGGAAGAAAGAAGAGACCAAAGTTTCCCTGGATGTCCAATGTGTGTTTACTTCTGTGCTTTCTCTGCTGGTGGAAAACATTGGGGTTTTTTTCCTGAAGAGGTTGGGGTAAAATGGGATAAGGTTTGAAAGTTCATGAAAGACATGTGAGGAAGTTCATGAGAACTGTGCTGGCACTTTGTGATTTCCGGTGAAGCAAACGAACACTGATGGCTCCACACTTCTGAGAAGAAATCTGGTTAATATCTTTGAGCCTCTGTTTGCACAGTTATAAGAGCAGGGATATCAAATAAGAAGATTCAAACTACTGGAAAATGTTTTGGAAAATCTAGCTGAATTTCCCATAACTCTGTTAAACACATTTCTGGCATCAAGCTTGTCCAAAGACCAAGAAGAATAATCCTCAATATCAGTAACTTGCAGTATCTCACCTATTACTTTTCAGAACCAGATTCTGGAGATAAAAAAAAATTTGATTTTTTTTTTTCAGATCTTAGTAACAGTGAAGGGTGTTCAAATCACTGTTGAAAATAGTAAATTCTGGTTTTTGGAAAAAAATGCTAGGAAAAGCCACAGAGAATGAGAATATTCTCTCTTCCACAAAGAGAAATTACCGCAGCTACAACTGTCCACACATGCCAGTAAAACGTCCTTTGAACTGTGACGTAAACTGTGAAGATGTTCTTGAAATTGAAGTTTTTGGAATGGTATGTATTAATAGATGTAGAATTTTGAGAAGACTGGTGGTAGTCTTCTTATTATTGTCTTCTATATATATCATATATAGATAAAGAACATTTGTCAAGAGAAGGTCTTGTATTGGATTACCATATAAACTGGAATAAACATTTGGCCTTAGGGCAAAAATGATTAAAATATAAGAAAGCAAAGAAGCTAAAATAATTTATTTCCTTAATGCTGAAACAGTTATGTTCTTCATAAATATTTTGTCCTTGTGTCTTTGTTTTTTCTCAATATCAGCTTCAGAGTGATAATGGACTCCAACAGAATCATTCAACTAGTTTGGTTTCCAGTAAGTGTAGTAAGTGAAAAGAATCTAAGCCTAATTATATCAGCAGTGTCTCATAAAATTATTCAATTCCCATCAAAATACATTCATTAAAATTTTATCTTTGGGACCATGCGGTATTCTCAGTCCAATTCCGTTTCAACTACTTTTTAAAATCAAAGTGCCTGAACCTTTCTCGAATCTCACAGTCTTCAGTATGACGGACAGCAGGTAGATCTGCTCTCTCAGAATACAATATTCATGTCATGTGTCATCTGTAATCTGATTTTTCCTTTTAGGTGTCAGCAATACAACTGATGAGAACTTTTCTGATGAAAAAAGTTTGATCAGAAAGTACTCCAAAAGTCTCCAGAGCTCCAGATTTATAAAATAATAGTATTTCCTCTGTATCATTACATAAAAATTCACTGAAACCATGTTACTAGCTTAATTCCAATTTTTTCTACATTCCAGGCTAGGTTCTCATAAATTAAATAGGTGTACATTCAGTGTACGTATATTCCACCATGTATTTGCATTCTGTATTGCATAAACATGGAGTAATTCTGCTGTGATTCATGCCCGTGAGATTATGTAAGCATCAAGGTAGAGTTCATCATAAAATATTTCAAGTATGCTCTATATTCACCAAATGGTGAAGATCTGATCTAGGAAATCTCTGTCCTTGGTCAGATTCCAAGGCCATCTGGGCACAGTCCTGCTCAACCTTGTGCCAAGGTCCCCAAAGGTAACTGCTTTGGCAATGAAGCTGGATTAAATGATCTCCAGGGCCTTCTCCAACTGCAGGCCCATTGTGTTTTTGTGATACAACATGGGCAAAGGTGGCTAAGATCTCCTCTGTTGAGGTGGCTCAAATATCTGTCATAAAAAGGAAAGGTGAGTCACTGCTCCCATGTTGCTGCTACCTGGCTGTTTCAGCAGCTGAACTGTTGAACAAAGGTCTCCCATTTGATGCTAAGAACCAAGTATGCAAATGGAGATGTTACTTCTGATTGGATTGCAACTCTGCCCAACATTATCAGGAGCCAGGACTCAGCTCTTCTCCTCCTTGCTGTTCCCAGGCATCACCATACCCTGTGGTGATCTGAGCTTTTATGCAAGGCCCTGTGCTGAATGACAAATAACAAGGTCAAATTTCTGCTCTTTATCCCAGTGATGAACTTCAGCTCAGCTACCCATGAAAGTAAGGCAACAGCAGGCTGGTGATAGCTGTTGTTTCCATTCTGCTAAATTTGTGTCATTTGGATAATAAATAATGATAACCTTTCCTGTAGAGGAAAATGATGTTATTTTACTCTTTTAAGAATGGAGAAGCAAATTAAACTGGATAAAACTCATGAGCTTTATACTATGCTCATTAAAGCTCTAGCTAGGGTAAGGCTAAAAAATTTTTGTTATCTTACTCTTTTGAGCATGCAGAAGAAAATACAACTGGATAAAACTCATATGAATTATACCATGCCTATTAAAGCTCTAAGTAAGTCAAGGCTTGAGTCATGACTTCAGTAATTAAGTACTAATCATAATAGCTATAAAAAGGAGGGAAGAAACTATTTTCCCAACCATTTTTTCACATACTTGAAAGAGGCAAGATCATTTTCACTCAAATTCTCATAAAAATATAGCCTCTGGCAACAAGTCAAATTCTTAGCCTGAAAGGCTTTGGAATGATTGACAGAATTGACATGATCCATTCTTCACAAAATAATATGAAACAGTACTCACAGGCCCTATAAGTACATCCACCTAGAGCAGGCTAAACCTCTCTATTTTTAAATATAACTGTCAGCTAAGCAAACAGAACAGTGAAATAAAAGCCTGAAAACTGATCCTTTCACCAACTGTAACCTGAGAATGAGCTTAACTGTGTACTTTAAACAAACACTGCACACTGCAGCTTAAGTGATATTTTAGATTAGTTATTTTATTTATGCATTACAGGATAAATATTGATTCTGGCTAGACTCTTGTGACATGAGGCCAAGTTAAAATGAAGTCTTTAAAGAATATGGATCATAGAACAGACCAAAGTAGCATTTAGCCATGTGTCCTAGGTACAAGTGTGGACAACAGAATATCCAGCATGTAGTGATAATTCCTCAAAATTGTTTCCTAGTCTCCAACAATGTATCACCTAAAGACATCTTGAATCTGGAAGTTCTTGTATTTCACAGCCCTCTGAGAATTTATCTTCCACAAGGCTGTTGCTGCCCTTTGAAAGCTTCTTAGCTTTCTTTAAGGCAGTGTCCTGCAGCAGGGTTTTCCTTGAACTGGTTACATACTTTTAGGATGTATCAAGAGCTATGGCTCCTCTTACTTTTAGCATGGCATCTCTTCATTTACATAATGCTTCCAGTGATAAAACACCAGTCCAGATTGTTAGTTCGCCATTTAAAACACTTATGTATGGATCATTGTTTACAGAATATAAACATTTTAGTTTACCTCTGAGAACAAAGTACCGCTGATACACTTGCCCATCTTTGTATGTGGGACCTGCCATCACCTTTCCATGCCAGCCAGGAATATTTTATTTGCCTAAAATGGCAATAAAATGTTGACTAGTTCATAGGATGGTTTGGGTTGGAAGGGGATTTTAATGATCATCTAGTCCAACTCCCAAGTTATTCCAACTAATCATACTTTTTAGGGAAAGGCAGATGTCTGAAAAAGCACAAGCAGCACTTTTCTTAGAGTCCATTAATCTGCTGCCTTTATCACACTGACTCACAGATCTGACCCTCGGTGACACTGCAATGAGTGTCCATTTTATCATCAGCAAATCCCTTTTTAGGACCCTGTCAGCATGCTGATATTCCTGCTGCCTTCCCCCTTCTTCTGGACCCTCTTTTTATTGATCTGCATACCCAGGCCAAAGCTCTGGTGTTGCTGAAGTAAACTGAAAAGACCGTCATGGAGAGTCTTGCACTGTTTGTCAAATAGGGGTATTCTGAATCTCCTCCATCAGTATATATGAAAAACACCCACATTCTTCCAAGGTTAGCCAGCCATGTTATCATATTCACTTATAAGCAAAGTATGAAGCCCAATTTCTCTTAATTATCCCATGTCCAATGACCATATGCCAGAGGCCATGTTAAGAGTGATGAAACTGGAATAAACACCTGATGATATATGGTGCATGTTAGCTGTCCTTTGAGTTATCATTTAAAACAGATTCCTTTATATTTCCTCTGGAGCCTATGGATTTCTGAGTGGAGTGGAGTCAGTGAGACAGTTTTAAGTGACTCAGTTGCAGCTCATTTAGGATCTTTTTCTATGAAGGGCTATGAAAGGCTGCCCTTGCCCTTACCTGAGAAGACCTCTTCAAGTTAAAAACACTCACTACTAGAAATAACCCATAAATAGGTAACCTCTGCCTTCCTCTGCTGCCCATGGATGTTACACATCAATGGGGAGTTTTGGAAAGCAAAAGGGAAGAGAAAGGAATAGAAAAGTCTGAAACAGCTTTAGCAGGTGTGTTGAAAAAAATCACTGATTGCTGCTGACAGACCTGGTCTTTACCCACGAGGGGACTGCCTACCCCAAAATGCCTTGCACTTCTGAAGTTTTCAAAGGTATGAGGTCCTCTGAAGCTATAACAGATGATGTTATCCTAGCAAGCTTTCCTAAATCAAGTATGTTTTCTTGCTGCACAAAGGGAGTTGTCATAATAATCAGAACAGGCATAACAGTAGCAATAATAGTAACAACAGTAAGAAAACCAATCATAATAATAGTAATTACTACTAATAATGTAATTATGATGTTGCATTTACCACAATGAAATATTTATTTCATATTTTATTAGAGATGAATGAGAAAGGACAGTGATATTCTTACTTGCAAATTAAAAAATTCCACCATAAACTTTGGTGTAAAGCTGCCTAATTTCTTTTCTTGTGTATTACTGTATGTTGTAGACCTTTCCCTTCTTATAAACTATATCCTACATAGAGAGATGTGAATAATGCTTCCCGAGAAAATAAAAAAAACCCCTTTTTGCATCAAATCTTACAGCATCAATAAGGGTTCTTTGCAAGTTGTATTAGTGACTGGAGGAATCTTTTTGAGGAAAAGCACAGTTTGGAAATGGAGGAAGTGTACAAGGGGCACTTAGTAGCAAGCACTCCATGTTAAAATATGGTGTGTGTTGTAAAACCTGAGAGATAAACCAGAGCTGTTAAAGCAATTGTTTCTTGAACTCTAATCATGACACACAGGACAAAAGTCAATGTTCCAGATAAGTGCTGTAGTATTTGATCTACAGCTGCATATCAGATGTTAATGCTAAATGTAAGACCTTTGGTGTACTGAGAAGTTATTAATTTATTGAACAGTATTATAATTAATTGCATAGATTAGAGGAATCTTAACAGCACTGCTTCACTTTATGCCTTCCTAATGGAATATTCAATTTCCCCTTTTATTAATGAATTCCTCAGTCTTTTTAGAGTAGTGAAGTGTATTTTACACCTAGAGACCTCTCTAAAAACTATCAATTCAGGTTACTTCTAGGCAAAAAGATTTCTACCTCAGTCAAGATTTCATACAATTATGCTTCAAATAAATGGACATTTTGTATGGCTTAATTGAAATCTGAATTAAATCTGCATTAAACACTGCTAAGAAAGAAGCTCATAACACATTAGCAGTTCAATCTGTTTAAAGTGTAGTTATCTTCTTAAAGGCAGAATATCAACTTCTGGCTTCATAGCTTTTGGGTATACATAGCTTGATGCATATCTAGGAGCAAGAGTGGCTCTGTAAATTCTCTGCCAGGCCACGCGCTTCTTTGCAAGTCTGCATCAGCAGAAATCTGAATCTTATTCAGGTATCACACATAGCACGCCAGCTTGAGCCTCCTGGTTTATTTTTTCAGCCTAATAAAAATGGTTGTCATAAACCAAACAGATGCTGTTTGTGCATGTCATTCATAGATGCTGCTTTTGTTGTTGGTTTTGTCACTACACAATAAAGCTACAGGTTACTGTAGCTTTGCCTTTGTTTCATGGATTTCTAACATACCCCAGACCTGCCTTGCTGCAAGGTTTGCTCCTGGAAGCAGGAAGTGGACCCTTAGCCATAATTTTGATGTTTACATCACTGAGTGGTATCATTTAGCCCCCAACAGGTAACAGCTTTCTTGGATAATGTTGGGAATATTTTGTAATCATCAGTGTTTGCTTTAGGCATTAAGACTCTACTGTAAGGAACAGACTTGGCAGATACTTACTTGACTGGCATGAATGTGGAAGAGTGATGGGTACATGTTCCTGCCCTGGACTTTGGTCTTGGCTGCTTTTCCCCTCCAACTCAATCTGCTCTGAAGTCAAAAGTGAAGTCCCAGATTTCTGAGACTTTCACTTGAGCAGTGCTGGGAGCTCAAGGTGACTTGCTATGCCATGTGTATGGTAGGTAGAGATTTTCTGTGGGAGGGATGTGTCTTTGCTCAGACTGTGGAAGTCTGCTGAGGTCTTCTCAGGGTCTTGGCCTCTGGGGCTTTCACAGAAGCTCAGAGGAAACTTCTCAGATAACCTTCAGCTATTCCACAAGCACAACCTGTCTGAGCACAGAAAGGCTTGTAACAGCTGCTGATGCTATGAGGTTGGTGTGCTGGCCTAAAGGACACCTCTGCCTTCCCTGGGAGTGAAGGATATCTCTGCAGCCTTAGGCACCTGAGAGAACTCGGCATTGACAATGCTCATGCGGTGACTGAGCAGCATCATTTTCCTCCAGACCAGAATTAAAGATTCTGAGACAGATATTTTTCCCCTGTTACTGGCTGCTGCAGACAAAGACAGGACATGGTTCTGAACCTGATTGCAGGAACTCTGTCTTACCTGTGGTCCCAGGAATGCTTTTGTCCTGCTGGTTCCCTCCAGACAAGGAGGGAGTGCTTCCAAGAAACCTGCCATGCATTTATGCAAGAATTCTTCTGCAATAGTTGGTTCCCCAGGCAATAGATGACAGGTTTTGCTACCTGCTCTTTTCAGGTGTTGCATCAGTATTTCTGTGGAGTAAAGTTCACAAATCAATTAATTAAAGATTCAATACTCATAAAAATATATATGCTTTTTAATACTAATGCGCTTTGACATAGAAAATCTATTGCCTCCCTCATGGGGGCATTTTTTCAGAGCAGCCCTTTATCTCTCTCTTCAAAGGTACGTTTTTCACCCTGCAATTCTCCAACCTGATTGTATTCAAGTCCAGGGAAAAGGATAATTTTTGCATTTCTTCCACTTGCACAGCATGCTTTTACTTGGTATGTGTCTTTAGCTGGAGATCTCTCTACTTTTACCCAAGTCAGCAGCTACTAAAGGTTAGCGAGAATTCAGCTGGGAAGTGTGGCAGTTAAGCCCTAATTAGTGAAATATTTTCCCGTGATACAATCTGGTCTGTGTATAATAAGGCCTTCATTAAGGAGTTGTGCTATTTAACCTGAAATTCTTTGTATGATATAGTAATCATTCTTATCTGTGTCTCTTTCAGGTAAAATCCATTCATAACCTTAAACTTTAAGTATGTCATCAGTTCATTGAAGAAAAGGGTGATCCAGCAAAGCTAGTCTTGATGGCCTCTGGTCAGTGGCCTCACTCCTTCCTGAGGCATTGAAGGATTCCAGTTACCAAGTACCTTCTGCTACTGGTCATGAGATAGAGACTAAGTATGAGAACAGCACTGGAAATAATGAGGAGTGAAAAATAATATACTAACTTGGCACTCTACACTAGCAGAAACATTTTTGTTGTCTTGTTGCACTGACTTTTAGATCTCAGCAATTCTGATGCAGTCTGCACCTACAGCTGTTATAAAATTGCTATATAAAATGGGAAACACAGGCTTCAAGCCGTGTGGTGAGACAGGTTTGAAACTGGTGTCTGTGCTATCTTGCTGTCATAAAGGACTCCTCCATTACTGACTGGAAGAGAAAGGCCTGGAGGATGGAGCTTCAAAAGCAATTCCTCAATGCTATCCCTGGTAGATCAAGGAAAATATCATCAATTTAAGAATACTGTAAAACAGGATGGTAAAATCTGTTTTAAAAAAGGAGTTTTCTCATTAAATATCTGTATTCACTCTTCAAAGGCAGGAACTATGGGATTACTATGAAGCAGAACAGCCATAAATATTAGCAGAATATTACTTACGTGATATAAATTGCTCACTTAAAAAGAGACAGAAATCTTGTCTTTTCCAAATGATATGTGGAAATTTATTTCATGAACACATTAGTGAGTCCAGTGAGCTGTGCTATTGCTGACTATTTTTATCTTGTCTTGGATGTAAAATCCCTTCAACTTTATACCATGAAGCAAATCTCAGTACAGGGAATAGACTTGACTTAGGGAATATGGAAAGAAAGATGAAAGATCGTGTTAGGATCAAAAAGGTGAATGGTGAAGATGAGGGAGTCTTGAAACTAAGAAAGAAGTAATGTGAAATAGAAAGGAGAAAGTTTCATGTTTTTGTGTCTATGTTTTTCCTGAGATCAAAGGGTACTGTGTATTTTGAATAACTCTAAGCTATAAAAGTTCCTCAGATTGGAGATTTGAACAGACAGTTGTCCAGTATCAGGTGCATCAAGTGGAATACCAGCACCCATTTCCCCTCTAGGAACTAATCTGTAGGTATTGAATGGGATCTAATTAGAAAAGGTGAGAGCCAAGCAATCCTGCTGAAGCTCAAGTTAATTAATTAATTGATGAAATTAATCAAACCTGCTGACCATATGAAAAAAGAAGAGAAAATCGTGATATAAAAAACCATGGGTTTTAAATTTTTTTAAACTTTATGGTGAGCACTTGACATTTAGCCCATGGTGAACACACCTGAGCAGAGTCCCTCAGCAGAGCACTTGTGGGAAGCAGGCCAAGAGCCAATCGGGCACACAAATGGACTCACTGCTTGGCTCTGGGGATTGCCTGGGTGCTGCAGAGGAATTTCAGCTAGTCTGACGTGTATATCTTGGCAGAAATAATCTTCTGTATTCATTAGCAATGGGTTTCCTCAGGAAGAAAATCAAGTGCAGGAATTTTGCATTTGTTAATGATGAGATGCTGCATGAAGCTGGGGAGGACTGATGGACAGTTGTGAGATACTGTGGTAGGTTGAAACGTAGCTGACGGAAAAGTTGCTAACCCAATGAGTAAGCTGGTAACACCTCTACGATTTGCATATTTAAAGGCAGCACAAGTGCAGGAAGTTGCTTTTGTTCCTGCTTTCCAGCCGAGGGGTGGGAGAGAAAGTGGGCCTTTGGGCCCTGTCCCAGAGCAGGCCCGCCGCCCCCCTCCACCTTGGCATGGCAGTGGCGGGCCAAGACGCCGGGAAGTCACCCCGGAACCACGAGTAGCCACATGGCAAGAAAGCCCCAGCTGAACCGGGACTGCGTGGCCGAGATAAGATCTGAAGTTGCCGCGGTCCCACGCAGAGCCAGCGGGAGCCGGCAGAGCCCCCCTCCTCTTCCCTGCAGCCAGCACAGCTTGTGCCAAACCAAGGAAGACAACATGCAGTGGGCAGCATAAAGAGATTGAGGCTTTTCTCCTACATAAAGCCCAAACAAGATCAACTC
The DNA here is from genome assembly GCA_013399875.1 of Gymnorhina tibicen. Classification (NCBI taxonomy): domain Eukaryota; kingdom Metazoa; phylum Chordata; class Aves; order Passeriformes; family Artamidae; genus Gymnorhina; species Gymnorhina tibicen. The sequence goes on along the minus strand of VXAZ01002002.1, from coordinate 2,635 downwards.
CCTAACATGGCAACTTCAAGGTCAGAAAGAGGGGATGGTTGAGATCACATGAGACAAAGCTAAAAAACGCAGTGGGAAAAGAGAGTGGAGGCGTTTCCAATGCTAGAGCTTAAAATGATTCTCGCAAGCCGTAGTAAAAACTGTAATATCACAAACGGTTCTTCTCTATAATTCATTTAAAGTACACGGAGGGTTGAAAAATCCATGTGTGGCCTGTGAAGATACGAGAATGCCCATGCCAGGCCATATAGAAGCAGTGAAAGGTTTTTAGAGATTTTGAAGAAAAGAGCCTTTGTTTCCAGGCTAGAATAACTCATCCTTAAAAGATTAAAACCAGCCTTATGTTATTGTGACCAGTGACTGCTGTGTGTAAAGACTGTGAGATTTTCATGGGAGAGATATTTTTTTTCACTTCAGCAGCTTGTTTCGGGGTGGACTGCAGAGTTGTGAAAAATCCCATGGCACAGCAGAAGAAACTCTTTTTCCTTAAGCATAAGAAGACTTTTAAGGAATGTGGCACTGACCAAACCTCATGTTTTGTTTTCCCTGGCACAGGTTGGTCGGACGGAGGGGGTGCTGGAAGAGAGGGGAGTTTGCTTTAATTTCTTATAATTTCTTTTTATTTTTAATTCTGTTAGTAATAAATCTCCTTTACACTGTAACTGGTTAAGAGGGGGCCTGTTTTGCCTTGTAGTTTTCCTGCTTTCCTCAAAATTCCTTATTTTCCCCTTATGCAAACAGTTAGATTTTGTGTGCTTGGCATTTAGCTGTGTCAAACCACTATGAGTACCTGTATTCAGACTTGCAAAATCTGATTATATGGCTACCAGAAGACATACTGGGAAGCCAGATACTGATACAATGGCTTTGCTAGCCTGTGTCTTGCAGGGCTTGAATTGCCTGTTTGTCATCATCTTTGTTCCTGAGGAATTGGTTAGATGTCTTTGTATTGGGGTCTCCATGTGGTCCTTCTGGAAAAAATTGTTTGCTAAGGCTCAGTGCTGCACAAACGCTGGAGCGAGCTTGGGTTTGTTAGAGGCGATGCTACCAAAAGAGCTGTGCTGCTAAGTTTACTCTAGAGGCAGCAGAAAAGCAATTATCACACAGTGGTGATATAAGAGAGTGGTTAACCAGGTATTTCAAAGGAAGAGATGCTCAAAGTCTTGTTTCCCTCTCTGTTCCTTTACATCAACTCAGATGTCCTGTTCCCTCCTCTCCATTCCCTATAAGGGTGGGAGGGAATGGAAGCAAATCTCTATGTCCTCCTCCGAGCTTTGCTTCCAGCCCTTGTCCTTCTCCACAACACACCATGTGGAGCCCAGTCAGATTCCTTGGTGCTTCAGAGGGCAGCAGGAGGTGAAAGAATTGGTAGATCACGGGCCAAGATCGAAGGTTGTTATTGGTCATGCTCATGTTGGCCTGGTAGCTACGCAATTAGCATTTGAATTAGCCCACAGGCCATTAGCTGTCAATTCTTCTTTAAACTTTTTAAAGGATTAATTAACAGTGCCATGACTGGAACTCAATGAAAGCTGCTGAGAAACATGTTTTGAGAAAAATCAGAGAAAAAAACTTTGTAGTTCTTTTTGCATGATTTTCTGGTCATAATACCATGATATTTGAATAAAACTAAGTGTCTTTGATAACTCAAGTGGAAAAAAAACCCAGTTCAAATAATGGCTTCAGAAAAGGAATTAAATAATCCTCTCTCTGTGAAAATACTTAATTTTCACCTTATGCTTAAGACCCAAGATGCAAGAACATACTCACTGCTGGCTCATGTGCTTTACTGAGAAAATTGCATTGATAATCCTGATTTGTGCTTTCAAATTCACATACTGAAAATTAAAATGCCTTTCTTATTTTGCAAAGAATGTGACAAGACTAACTATTTTAATGCATCTGGATAACCTGTTTCAAATGCCTCTTTAATCACCTTTATTTAGCATACTTTATATTTGCATTTTATATTCAGCCTCATTTGTATTGCCTCATTACACAATGAATGACATAATTATTTCTGTACTAAAGACTCCAGAGCTTTGATTTTTTGAGGGGCATAGACCAGAATGGGATTAATGACAAGTTTGAAGGAAACAGGACATTAGTGCATTGGAAAGAATCAGAAAGTCCTCCATAACATCAGTGAGTGCTTTTGACATTCTTCTTTGCTCATCCCTTCTTTTTTTCGTCCCTTTCCTCTTTTAATGTCAAGTTGTATAGATACACAATGAGGAAACAGATGATTTCCTGAGGTCACTGGCTTGGCTCCTCACATTTATTTAGTAATGAAATTCTTGCCAGAGACTTCCAACTTTTAAAATCAATGTCACCAATATAGTTCAGAAAGATCAGATAAAACAAACAAGCAAGGAAATAAATTTCTTTTGGTGTGTCATGGTTTAACCCCAGCCAGCAACTAAGTACCACACACATTCTAAGTCAGTTCCTCACCCTCCCCTACCACTGGTTGGGATAGGGAGAAGAATCAGATAGAGGTTAAACCTGTGGGTTGAGATAAGAGCAGTTTAATAACTGAAATAAATTATAATAAAAACAAAACAATAATTATTGATAATAACTAATAATTATTCAAAAAAGAAAAAGATAATAAGCCCAAGAGAAACAAGTGCTG